>VWZP01002299.1:894178-1138279 GCA_013396995.1 Dicaeum eximium | reverse complement strand
CCCTCCCCTCGTGGGTGCTAAAAATCACAGCTACCAGCAAAGATCAAACCCATTATTGCTCACATGAGATGAGCAGTTTCAGTTTTATCCTGGATTCAAGGTGATCCAGCTGCTGCCAAAAGGGCTGGTCCCATCCTTTCTCCTGCTCCCTCTTTCCTGCCTTGGGCTATCAGTAAGGTGGTGACATGGCTGAAATTTAGTGTTTCTCTGGCTCTGCTGGGTTTGTATTTAACTGGTGCAGCAAGATCATGCTCTGAGGCTTCTGGTGGCATCACAAAAAAGGTGCCAGGGAAGAACAGGCATCAGGATGGGCAGGGCTGTCCTTTGAGTGGCAATACTTCTGCCAGGAGTATTGGTACAGACTGCTAAGATACCATAGATTTTTTAAATTAATATTTAGAGAGAGGAAAAGAAGAAATTTATTTGTGAGAACTTTGGACAAGGCCGGCTCTCTGCCAGCAAAAAGTGCAATCCTGATGTCTTGTAAATAACAAGCCAATAGGCTGATTAGGCAGTTTGACTAACAGAGAATTTACCTGATAAATGCTTGGCAAAAAACCTGCCCAGGTCTGATAAATAATTAGGACTGCTGCCTTTGTGCCCTGATGTAGAAAACATCTCTTCCAGGTTTATAGATCCTTGGAAAGAGTGGTCTCCTCTAGGAGAAGTAGGCATGAAAGAGCATGTTGGGCTGCAGGGTGCTCTGTGGTTTGACAAACAGGGCAAAACACTTCTTGGTAAACATCACTAACTAGCCTTGAAAACAAAACATTCCTGATTCCAGGGAACATGTGGTAATCTTGTCTACCAAGAATGCAAACTAAAGTGGGAGAAAAAAACGAGATGTCTATTGCAGCACAGTCAGGCTAAATAAAATCTACAAAAACCTTCTTTTCTTGGGCAGTATTTCTAAAACTGCTAAAGAGTAGTTACCTCCCCTGGGAACGTACATAGGGCACAGAGAGGATCAGATCTTCATGTGGTTACCGCGGTGGCAGCCCAACAATTTGTGTGCCAGATTATTAATAGATGTATTGCTCTTCAGATTTCAGACTAGTCCTGGGGTTTCCTGTGGGAATTTTAAGTAATGGTGGGAGGAAAAACACGGCCTGAAACTCAGAGATACAAACAGCCCTGTGAATTCAGCATTTCTTCCTGCCAGGTGGATATTTTGTGTTTCTTCTCCCAGAGAAAAGACTTGTAGTATGAAGAAATTATATCCCATCCAAAAAGCAGCAAACATTCTAAAATCTGGATTCTTACCAAACCATCTCAGCAGGGTGATGTTACTACAAGTTAAAGCAAGAAAAGGAAGTAATTTTTTTAAATTCTTGTTTTGGAAGTGGATTCCTCTCCCAGGTCACATAACAGCCCATTGTATTTGGTTTTTTTTTTTAAATATCAAACTTGTCTTTTTTTCTACAGCAATCTGAAGTGGGAGCTGTGCAGGGCCTTTCCTGTACAGAACCTGGATGGAAGCAAATATTTCATTTTTTCTTAACATTCAAACTAATTAGGACAGAGAAAAAAAATTACCTGTAATTCTGCTTGTAAAATCTTCTTTGGAAGAGAGGATGCTGAGTGCTTCAAAGCTGGCTTTTATTCTGGAGGGGGGAGTGTGCAGATTTTGTATAGATTAAACTGGCAACTATCTGTTCTTCAGCAGGTGAATGTGGTTAGACCAGTACCTGGGTGACCCTGCTCACTCTTTGTTAGCATCTTGAATTCTTTGTGGCAGGTTGCACTGCATTAGTGGGACTGGCAGAATTCACACTGCAAAGTGGGCATGTGTAGAAAAGCCCTATACAGCAGGACACCTCTTGTTCCAAGTATTTGGTACCTGGACATAAAATAAAATAAAAGGTCCCAGCTGACAGTTTTCCTAGTGGTAGTGTTCCTACAGGTATATGTTAAGTATATTTGTTAATTTTACCTCCAAATCCACTGCCCTGACTGAGAAAGTTGTACAAAAGGCTTCGCTGGTCATCCACTTCCTGAGCTTAAAGGGGAAAGACCTCCACTACTTTTCCTTTTAAATGGTCAGTCTGGACACTTAGTCCCTGTGGTCCTTTGGCTGCCCTTCTGCCACCCCTGGTGCACCATCCAGGGCATGGGAGCAGCTATGCACTACAAATAGCAAGCAGGCCATGACCATGTCAAGTGGAGGAGTGTTTACTGAGATAAACAGGTTTCTAATCGAGTCAGGGCAAAATTTTAAAAATGAACATGAAAATAAAAGTCCTGGATAACTAAAGGGGATAAAATCTGTGTCCTTCTACCAGAAGGAGACATAAGAATCAGATAATTCTCCAATTCCACAGTGTTTTAATTAACAAAAAAAGTAACACACTTGAGTCCCTGGCATTGGAAAAAAGTGTCATTAACCTACTGTTGTTCTTGACTAGTGTTTCAGATCCTTCCCAGTTCAGCAGGTAAACACAGGACAAGCCAAAAAACACCATTATATTCTTTTAAGACTATTCCTGTTTCCAAACTTCTTTGCAGTCCCTGGGAACTTTTCTTAATTTGGAAGTAGAAAGACTTATGCTTTGCGGTGGAACAGGAGAAATAATCTGCACTTTTGATACTTTCCCACCAAAAAAATCGCCTGTGTAGTATTGCCCTCTGCTGGTATCAGTCTGAGGAGCTTCATAAGTCCCCTAGTGGCACATGAGGGTTGTCCCCTTCCAAGGCATCTTTCAGAGGATCCAAGTGCTCCTTCATGGTTGTGATCCACGAAGCGGTCATAGTTTAATTTTATTTTTCCACAGAAAATCTTATATGGGCAGCATTTTATTTTAATACAGCTTTAAAAACCGTAGAGGTTCTTGATAAAATTTGATTTTCCAGTACATATGGTAAGAATTGTAGGCCTGCCCTTTGAAGGCAGTTGTATTACACATCAATGTGGTAACGTATGACATGCTCTGAAGTAACAGAAATTTCTTTTCTTCTGTTCCCCCCACTAGTGTCACCTGATTCACTATCTGGGACTCAGCCATCACTTGATAGTCCTGAATTATTTGATTTGCACCTTTGACAAGCTGCAGTCTGTC
The DNA here is from genome assembly GCA_013396995.1 of Dicaeum eximium. NCBI lineage: Eukaryota > Metazoa > Chordata > Aves > Passeriformes > Dicaeidae > Dicaeum > Dicaeum eximium. Next base: position 1,135,223 of record VWZP01002299.1, on the reverse strand, counting down.
TCCTCTGAAGACATTAAAATCACGGATGCAGTTTTTGACGGCGTGGAAGTGAGAGTGTTTGAACCTCCTGCGAAGGGAGATGAAAGCCTCAAGCGCAGCGTTGTTTACATCCACGGAGGGGGCTGGGCCTTGGCAAGTGCAAGTAGGTGTCTGCCAGTAATTAAACAGGATTCCAGTCTCCTTTTCTCCTAGCAGAAGCTCCTTTTCCTGCCAGGAATGGCAGTTTCGCTAAGATGTACCTGAATTCAATAGTGACTGGCTCCACTCTGATGGATCAAGTCTAAGGAGAGAGGGAGAAAAATATCATGAACACACAGCAGAAGTGCATATTTTACCTGCATGTGAGCTGTAGAAGGACCAAAAGGTTAATTTTGTTACATCCTGAGATGAAAATATAGCTTATTGATTAAATTTCTGTGATGGTGGGCTGCTTGGGCCAGTCCCCCACTTTCTGAGGTAATGTGCAACAGTCAGAGATCAGGTTCCCTTGGCTACATATAAGGAAATTATATGGGTTTGTCTCATTTTCAGAGAATAATTAGCAGAAGACTGAGCTGATCTACACAGCCTTGCTAATGTTTGGTTCTTAAATAACACCTGCCTGGGAATACACACTGCTGAGCACAGACAGGAGGAGTGTGAGGGAAACAAGTTCCTCTTGGTTCCTCTCTGGGTTTCTCCTTAGGGGCTACAACCACCACTAGCATAATTACCTTGAAATTTAATGCTGTTCACTCCATTAACTTGGAAATCACAAACATGATCAGGGGAAGTGAGACACAGCTATAGGCAGTGATAAGGTAACCACTGATTCCTGCCACATTGTACAGGAGGAAAAGAGCCCTGGGAGAAAAGAGCATGTGGCTCCTGTGGCTGCTCTGAGATCCAGATTTGAGAAGAATCTTCTCCCTTTTCCTTCCCCATTGTTCCCATGACATCCTGAAGTCCATACAGCCCTGATTCTACAGCTTCCTCTACAGAAAAACATCAGTGTATTTTTACAAAATGATACGAAACACAGATTGTATTGATTGCATTTGGACTCTGGATGTACAAGTCATTTAGACCATGATTTGAGTGAGATTTAGGTTCCTAAATAACTTTAAAATGGGGCTTTCACACACCTTTGGAAATTCCAGTCTCTGTCCTGTAGCAGTTAAACATTTCACTCCTCTTCCTACAGAGGAATTATGCTTTGAAATGGGTTTTCTTAGACCTGTCTAAAGGATATTTGTTAACCTCCTGCCTGCATCATTTGTTCTGTAATAGTTTGCATATGACTCTTGTTATGCAAAAGTTTATATTAAAAGTTTATAGTGAATTAAAAGTTTATATTAAATTGCTGCACTTTGTCAGTGTGATTATAGCTTGGCTTTGTCAATGTGTCCTTGAGTCCAAGGTGAAGAAGTTAATGACATAATTGCTACACCTAAATATTAACTTCTAAGACTGGATACTTTGAAAAACATTTCGTGTCCTAGTATATTTTATAGTACTGGGAACCAACAATTAAGTAACTGGAACAAAAGGAAAGGAACAAACTTAAAGACAGTCAGTCCTCTGGTAAATAGGATAGCTGTGATTAATCCTCCCTTAAATGAGTAGCTCAGCTGACATTAATAGGGCAACTCATTTGAATCAAAGCAATGCATGCTATAAGAAAATGAACCACAGGCAGTGACTCATACAGCACTGACTCTCTCTGGATGTAAATACCCCTAAACCACTGGGTGCCTTAGATTTTGGCCAACTGAGAAAATTGTGGTAGGTGGGTGAAATGACACGTCTGAAGTCACCAAGAAACAGATGAGGAAAGAGGCATTAGACTGCAGGACTCTGCAATTCTGATGAATTCTGCTGTATGGGTTTGGCACGTGAGCAGTTAGGGGCTGATCTCATTTACTTTGCTTATATCTATGTGGTGGCTGTATGTTTTCTGAGAAGGCTGAGGGACAGCTTTGTGACTATTGACTCACATGTCCCTAACACCATGTCCTTCCCTTCCAGGAATAAGCTTTTACAACAATCTCTGCAGAATCATGGCTGAATCTCTGAACGCTGTTATTGTCTCTATTGAGTGAGTAATCTAAAACTGATCGAATAGTTTTAGGGTATTAGAAATATGTAACATAGTTCTTCTAGCTTCTCCTTCACTAGTGGCTGCTCTATAAGGCTTTAACTTGGACAGTAATTTTCTATACCAATCTGATACATTTATCCTTTTAAAATGAAAACAAATTGGAATGGTATCAGAAACTCATTTGGTTTTGTAATTATTTTAGAATACACTGTGGGGTCTGGCAGTTTCCTGCTGCTCTTGCAATCTCCCACTGTTCCAGTCCTCTCTTTTAAGCCTTGTGCTTCTTTCAAGAGCAGAAGACTGCCAGACAACAGAGGAGCAGGGCTGCTTTTTTAACAATTGTTGAACAATTCAAAGGCAAACAAACCTCTTGATTAGCTAAATACATTACCTAGACGACTCCAACTTGATTGGTACTGTTCCCATCTTTATTGTCAACTTCAGTATTTGCTTTTGCAAACCCAACCACTTGATAAAATTACTCAAGTTTCCCACCTGCAGTTCATTACATACCAAGCTTTGGGATCTAATTGCAACATAATTATATGGAGTTGATGTTACTCATTTAATGCTTATTATAGTGTACTTTAAAGGGTTGGGAGGGGTTGACTTTTTTTTTTTACTGTTTTGGCTTTTATTATTAGAAAGTAGCTGTTGGTTATTCCAAACAAGCAGAAATCACAATACTGAAAAGTTCCTTATTACTCCTTTTCTGATTTATGCTGGTGTCATTCTGCCTATTGCTCTGAGTTACTATTACCTCTTCTCCTTATTCATTATATCCTTCAATCAAGGTGTTTGTATTCAATCAGGCAAGTCTAATTAGATTCCTCATTGGTCTAATTGCAAATCTCACTTTTGCAATCTACGCACAGTTTACTGTTAGGCAGTTTTGCAAGGAGCTCCCAAAGGAAACTCTCAGATTCCTGTGTAAACAAGATATAGATTACTTTCTCACAGCAGGTCACAATTGGAGTTTGAAAGTTGTAATCTTAAGTTTAAAATTTATTCTGCATATGAAACTTCTTTAGCTTACAGTCTAAAGATGTTTTGAGTCAGAGGACTGAATTTTGGTTGGGTAGGCTCTACTGAGGAAGTATAAAATTTGTAGTTTGAAAAGGTGAAAACTTTGCTTTGTACCATAAGGCCCAGTAACAACTCTTGGATGTCAAATTATTCAGTAAATACAAACAGATTTCTCCTGCACTGTTATTTAGAAGCTGAGGAAGCCTCGTGTTGGGATTCAGCTGGTGGCTCTTCCTGACTGTTTGCTCTCTCTGTGCCTCCACCCCCCACCTGCCCAATGGGTGTATTTCTGCTCCTCTCCTTGATGAAGAAAAGGAATTATTGTATCTGTTGCATTGGAGAAAATTGGCATTACTTAATTTCTTGGCTATTGTTCATTTCATGGCACAGAGGGATAGCAAGGTTTATTCTCTCCTGACATCAGTAAAAATTTGAGAAGCAGAAGTGCTTAGGTGTTTGGCTCAGCCAAACAGGAGTGTGTTGGGTGTGTATGATTTACTCACCCTCATACTTGTTAAGGTGGGAATTTGGATCAAAATCAGGCAGGGTGTAATGGCTCCTTTGCCAAGGGTGTTTTAACTATGGATTTTTATAATACATGATGAAATCCTCCATTGGGAAATTCTAGGAAAGTGCTGCACAATTTTATACTATCTTGGTATTATTCCTGTCTAGTAGGTTCATTTCAATTTTTCCAAATTAGAAGATTAATTATAGGATTAAGTATTGCACACCTCCTACTTTTTCTGCACTATTTATCCTAATGAAATACTTACTTCCAGTAAGGGTTATCTGATACCACCTGTAAATCCTAAAGGAGAGGTAGAATAACACCAATACAATAAGGCAGAGGTAAGAATTGTTTCTGATCCCTTTTCTTTTGCAGGTACAGGCTGGTGCCTGAGGTGTGCTTCCCTGAGCCCTACCACGATGCTCTTCGTGCAACAAAGCATTTCCTGCAGCCTGATGTCCTAGCTGAGTATTCAGTGGACCCCAGTCGAATTGCAATCTCTGGGGACAGTGCAGGAGGGAATTTGGCAGCTGCTGTGTGCCAGCAGGTAACATCCACTGAGTGCTCTGTACTGCACTACAGCAGTCCAGCCCCGAGGGGCTGCCAGGGTCTTTGTGCTGCACCATCACAAGGTGATGTGCCACGCCTAAAAACAGAATGGTAGAAAGGCAGAATCTGCTCATTTTTCTTCTGTAAAGTGACTTGGTCACTATATAAATCACATAGGTTGTGATGTCTTGTTACAGTCACAAGTTGTTATGGACCAGAGTTTAAGAGCAAGTAGCTAAATGACTTTTTTTTACCTATTTTGCTGGTGAACTCCTTGCTTTTCCAAGTAGGCATAATTTGTTAATACGGTTGCCTATTTTTAGATAATTGTCACTAGAAATATGCTTTTATTTCTTTCAAATACAAATGAAGGACAAAATATACAGTAAATGGGGCTTAATTCTTCTGTTAAATTGTCTTCCTGTAGCATTTTGCAATTTTAAGGAAATTTCTTTCGTGTATCTGCAGAGTAAATGTAATCTGAATTTGATCTAGTAAAGAGTTTAAAGGAAACCCGGGGCAAGTAATATTTTTCATGGTTGAATGAAATATTATTATCACCAACTTATTCCTATTTCCATAACCATTAGTGATAAGAAAGCAGATACCATGTCCAGACAACTAATTATCATGACAACCTTGCAATATTGAATTAGGGTGGAAAAATTAATAAGAGACAATTACAATAAAAGCTTCAATACTGAGGACTGATAAACATGATAGTACCACATTTTGGAAAGAGCATTCCTAATTCTATTTCCTGATGCATAATTCTTTTTAAACAAGATGAGACACAATAGGGCAATGGGTATCTTGTGTAGAAGATGAAACAAAGAGTTTTCTGACTCTTCTAGTAAAGCAGTCAGGGGGCACCAAATTTGTAATTGATAAACTCAAATCAAATGCGGGTGGAGTCAGACACAGGGAGCTGCTTCTGCACCATGTGAGTCTTTGGTAGAAGAAATTGTGGATGCCAGCAATCTGCATTGGCTAAAAAAAAACCAGTTAGATCAATTCATGGAAGAAAAATCCATGAAGAGCTTTTAAAAGCAAGACTAGCTCCTTTGATTCAGGAAATCCTGCTGTTGCCACTTGTTCAGGTGGGCACTGTGTTAGAGAAATGCCACTTTACATGTTCCTACTCCCTTCAATAAACTGATGTCACTGATTTCTGTTGGGAACGGGATGCTGGATCTGCCTGGACTGCCACCTTACCAGAGGAGAAAAAGCTCAGCCCGCTAATACTTCAGACAAAACAGCCATATTACCTGTAAAAGAGCAGAATTCACTCTAAAACTGGAAAGGAGGAAAGCAACTGTTTGCTTTTCTGAAGTTCCACACTGATATATATTTATCCTCTTTATAGTCTTAATTCTGTCCCGTGTTTTTCACACAGCTTAGCAAAGAGGAGGATTTGTCCGTCACACCGAAACTGCAGGCCTTGATTTATCCAGTCCTCCAGGCCTTCGACTTCCACACGCCTTCGTACCAGCAGAACGTGAACACGCCGGTGCTCCCTCGCCACGTCATGATCAACTACTGGATCGATTACATCAACGGCAGCTACGACCTGGCGCACGAGCTGCTCGTCAACAACCACACCGCCCTCGACGTGGGCCGGGCCCTGTCCTTCCGCGCGCGCCTCAACTGGACGGCCCTGCTGCCTGCCTCCTTCCAGAAGAGCTACAAGCCCGTGGTGCGGGCCACGGGCACGGCGGCCGTCGTGGAGCGGCTGCCGGCGCTGCTGGACGTGCGGGCGGCGCCACTGCTGGCGGACGACGCCACGCTGGCGCGGCAGCCGCGCTCCTACGTGCTGACCTGCGAGAACGACGTGCTGCGCGACGACGGCGCCATGTACGCCGCGCGCCTGGAGCGAGCCGGCGTGCCCGTCACCCTCGACCACTTCCACGACTGCTTCCACGGCTGCATGATCTTCACCGTGTGGCCCACGGATTTCTCCGCCGGCGTGCGGACCAGGAGCAGCTACATCAAGTGGCTGGAGGAGAACCTCTGAAGGGAGGGCCCCGCCGCGAGGCTGCGGGGTCTGGTCTGGCAGAAGAGCAAACAATCAAAAAGTGCACTTTTTCTGAATTCTGACTTCAGCATTCGGCTGCTGGGGGTGCAGACCACTCGCTGCAGCGTTTTCTAGCTCCATTGGCCTTGCCCAGTAAAGCATTTTGAGAAGTATTTTTTTTGAAACCAACCTTTTTTCCACTTTCTCCCAGATGATTATTGCCAAACATAAACACGTGTTGAGCAGGGAGATCTGGATTCCTGCAGGATTCTTACCTGGCTGCAACTTTCAAGCTTTGACTCTTAATTAGGTACAAAGGCCCTGGCTTTCAAGTGGTTCGAGCTAAATTCTAACACCTACATCTACTTCTGAATATGTAAAAAATGTGAGCTAGTTTAGAGCAGTGTTGAGCATCTAATGATCATCTCACAGTGAGAACCTTGGCCAGCAGGGCCATGCATTTAAATGACAAGCACGAATTCAGGTGTTGGCTTTTTGCCACAAACAGCTCATTTAAATTTTTAAAAATATTTTTTGAAAAAGCTCTTGTAGACAGTTAAAACGATGCTAGATGAATCTCTTAGCCAAACCTGTAATTCAGCTTTGGAATTTGGTCTTTACCACCTTTTAATAAATATATTTTTAAAAGGTACAGGACTAAATATATTTTCAATAAAAAGTATGATAGCATACACACAAATAGGTAAGATAAAATATTCTGTTTAGCAGCAGAATCCAGGTTTCCTGTGTGAGTGACCTTCAAATCTGACTACTTTTTTGGTAAAGAATGTGACTTCACCTGTGTTTAAAGCCTCAGTTGTACGACTTCCTTACGGAAAACACTGACCTTACTACAAATAGTCTGCTGTGTGGTTTGCACTAATGTTTGTAATTAATAGTAGAAGTTTTTGTTCCTTGACTTTTCTTTTGTGTTTGTAGTTTTTATTGTACTTCCTGCTTCGTGAAAGGAGGAAAGCAAGTGAATAGAAGTGGGCTCCAATCTATACAGAAGATTTAATTCTGAGCTTTGCAGCTAAGCTTTGTCTGTCTTGTAGACTGCTCTAGGTAAGGTGATCTCACTATTGGGCAGCAAATCTGTGCAGTTTGAGCCAGTCTGTAAAGTTCAGATAGGCAGGACAGGGGAGAAAAACCACTTAGTGACTGTCTATTGTCCAGGCTGCTCACAGCTTGCAGAAATGAAGGTGATGTCAAAAGCCCGTAGGCACAGAGAAGAGAGTGGGAGATGAAATTCATCCTCAGCTTTACCACAGACTTCTGTGGGTCCCCAGGAGAACAACATCATCTCCTTACACCCCACTTGTGCAAGGGAGGCAGTAATTTCCTACCTGAGAAAGGAGCTGTGCAGCTGAATTCTCAGGCGCGGGTCAAGCACACAGATGTGAATGTGACTGCAGGCACCCAGAAGCTCCCGTGGCTTTTGACTCTCCATCCTTCTCCAAGAGCTGGCTCAGAGCAGCCTGTCCCACATCAGGGATGCTGCTGGGCTCGAGTCCTGCTGAGCAGTTTGCTCCCCTCTGTCCTGGTCCCTGTCAGGAACCCTAAGGTGAGGCTTCTTAGCCCTTGGAGATCATGACAAAGGCAATTTCATTAAAGCATTCCTTATAGCAGGATTCTGAAAAGGTCTTCAAAAAACCCATCAGGTACTGGTAGATCAAACTGCCTTCTGACATTTAAAATATATACAGAGCAGTCCCCTTTCACTGGGATTTAAGTTAAATAGGAAAATGGCTTTGCTGAATCACTGCTTCCTGGAAGCACCAGGTTGTTAACGTGGTTGTGGGTATTAAGAAAAACCATTAATGAGACAAGGCCTGGATGTCAACTCAGTCATGCAGGCCAAAATTCATTCCCAGCACAGTTCACACAGAGATCACAAGGCAAAGCTTTTTCAGTAGTGGCCCAGATTCTTCTTCCATTTAGCTTTTACAAAGACTTGGTGGAGTTAGAGCAACCAAGTGACAATCTGAATCAGAATAAATTTTGATCAAGAAACCTAATTAACACTGCAGAAGAATTCAGACTTTTTATCTGTATTTAAACCCTTTCCTCCTTTTCCCCATAAACAGAACTTCATAGATTGTATGTTTTAAACAGACAGCAACCAAAGTTATGTCCATTTAAAAGACAAGTTACTAATCTTCCCCAGAGTCCTTTCCCTTTATATGGAGACAGCTACATTTACCTGACTTTAAACTATGACTAAAATAGTAAAAAAAAAATCACTATACTGAGTTATAACAACAGGCTTCTTACTGAACTTCTTGCTTAAAGAGTAAACTCATATCAGGAAAAAAGGATACAATTTATATCTACTCTCTGTCATTACTATAATATGTAGATATACTATGATTATATGTCATAGTATAACTGTAGTACTGGAAGAAAATGGTCAATATTCCTATAAATCTTATAATAATTACTTTTCCTGAGAGCTTTCTGCAAAGCTTTAGCTCAGCGTTTGTTTATAGCTAAGTTATAAATATCTGTTACGAATCTAAAATATAATTGCTGCTGGTTTTTTTTTTTTTAACTGAAATGAAAGGGAGAGCTGGAATATATATATATATATATATATTCATGGAGTCGATTGTAAATTTCCTTCATGCACTGAAGCACATTAAAGCCTTGGCACAGAAGTGGCAGTAAGTTATAACTGGAGTGAACGTGTTTACGCAGCCGTCAGCAGCCTGGTGTGACGGCCGAGCCCACGAGGTGCACACTGCTCACTACTTCTGTCAAAGCATCTGGACTACTTTGATCTTGCAGCCATGTGGTTTAACACCTGATAGCTGCAGAGATCCCTGAGGGATCCCACAACATGGAAAAAAAAGAGGTCTGAGTTCCAGCTCTAAAAAGACCTTTAGTGCACAGCCACACGAGACACTGATCAAGTTCAGGGTAAACCTTGAACTGAGGGTTAGTCCCAGCCCAGCTTTCCTCCTCCTGTGCTTTGTTCTCCTTTGCACGCAGTCCCTGTGCCCCAAATTGAAAGTTTAGGGCTGTTTCCAGCTGTGTTGCTACAAGCTCCTAGGAACTGACTCAGGGTTACAGAAAACAGGTGCCTGATAGCAGGGGATTAAAATTAATCCGTGTTACAACACCTGGATTTGTTCCTGTGTTTTCCTACATCTCCCAAGTGTTTCCTTGGGCACATCTTGCACCTTCATCCCTTGGTTATTTCACAAAGCAGTTTAGGACATGATGTAGGATCAGAGCAAGTGTTTGTAGCAATATTTCACCTGTGCATGGTAGAGTCTTTTCAGAGATGTTCAATAAGTTTGTTTTCTTATCATGATTTTGGCTAGATTCCTTTTGTAGGTAGCTTTTCTTCCTCTTCTACAATTAGACTTTATCCCTCTATTGCAAAATATCTTGTTCGTGATGGTTATCAAAGCATTCAGATGACAGCTTAAAAAAAAAAAGCAAAATCAACTTGCATAACAGAATCTATAGTCATTCTTATCCTGCTTTCCTAGACCTGAGAACTTTATTAGTAGGTCCCCAGTATTTTGGCGAATATTTGCAGGAATAGATGGAGATTTTGTCTCCCTAGCTGAGGACCTCTTAAAAGGATGGGTGTTCAACAGTTCTGGAAGCTCAGACCTCTTTCAAGAGGTTTCATGATGCATATGTATCACAAACAAGTTGAATTTCCTAACCTTCATCTAAGTAATTGCAAAACTGCATTCCCAGTCAAAGCAGAAAGGCCATTGTGAGTTTTAAGCCCTACAAACTAAATAGAAATACTTCATCTTTAAAACATTATTTTGTACTATTTGGGCCTCTATATTTTTAAATCTCTTACCAAACTTTACTAGAAACTTTTAAAAATAAAAATATTTGAAGCAGGTAAACTTGAGTTAAACCTTTTAAGCTGCTATGATCTGTAACAATGATATTGTTAAAAACCCCCAAAACCCGCTGTTTTAATGTTCTCGTATTTATGATGTTCAAAAGTCCAACATACTTGATGTGAATGCAGTCAATACCTTATGCATGGGTGGTTTTTGCTTTTTGCCCCAGAGCAGGGGAAAGATTTGTAAGATCTCATTACCAAGTGTAATTTGAGATGTGCTATCAAAATGAAGAACAAATAAATAAAGTGAAATATACCTGTGATTTATTTTATTTTTCCCAGGACCGCTGGTTTTGTATTTCTGAGCATTTCCAATCTGATTTTTGCTTGTTTTCAAGGCAGGAGACTTCTGTGTGTCTGTGGGCTGTGAGGGTCACCTCCTTGTACTTAATTTCTGCCAAATGGTTACCATATCTGCTGGTGCTGAAGAGTGGACAAACCTGGACCTTCAAGATAAACAGCAGAACTCACATTCGCCATTCTGATGTGTAAACACATTTTTACATGTCTGTAGGTTATGTGTATGTTTGAAATTCGGTTTAGCCACCAAAAGTCCAGGTTCCTTTTTTACTCCTGTTTGCCTTCCTTCCACATTCTTTTTTTCTGACCTGCAGCCCATTTTCTGCCCCTGCTCTCTCTCTCATTTATTGATCATAGCAACATTGCTTTTGAAATACCCTAATGTGGGGAGTTTTCCATTTTGTCCAGCAGGCTCCTGTGCCTTTCACAGAATACAAAGCTTTTCTCCTACTGAAAAAAAAAGGTGGGGAAAAAATGCTTCAAAGGACTTACAACCCTATTTATTAAGCCAGCAAGAAATTGAATGCATTAAAAACAGTCTGGGCCGCATAGAACATTTGTTTCCAGTGGTGCTTTCTCAGATGTCATAGAACTTCTGACTGAGCAGGGCTTGGCAAGCAGGGCAGTGCCTCCCTCAGCCCAGCGTGGCTGTGAGCACATCCCTGCCTGGCTGCTGCTGGAGCTGGCTGTGCCTGACCCAGCTGTGCCTGACACAGCTGGATCCCAAAATCCTTCTCCTGCATCCCGCCTGGCTGGGGTCTGCTCCTTGTCTCACACTTAGAAAACTCTTTGGAGCTGGGCCATGATTTATTTTGCTCATCCTCAGGGGAGACACTGCTCTTCTTCTCATTCTTATTTCCAGTTTTTCTGGCACTAAGCCAATGGCATTTACTTCTTTTATAAATGTCATCTAAATAGCTGGCAGCACATCATTAATATGAGACTCAATTCACCCCTAATGTAAATCTTAATATTTTTTCCAAATTATTTTTGACAACATTTAAAAGGGTTTATCAACTATTCTGTAGGAACACAGGCAAAATAAAACCAATAAAAGAAACCCTGCAATAGGTCCTTTAAAGTCGTTTTTACATAAACAATATTTTAAATAACTTCTTCTGATTTTATAAAATGTAAAGAAAGCTAAATACTACCATTACAACAACTGTTCATTTCTGAAGACTCTCAAACCCCAACACTTCCCAAAATAAGACAGTCGAGGGGTATAGGAGTGGCAAAATTTGTTAAAGGAGAGAATAAATGTTATATTAAGAGACGTAAAGCAGCAATAATATAGAAAAGTCCTTCTCCCACAAGTGCTGTGCCAGTGTCAGGACAGGTGCAGTACACTCAGTGCCACTGAGAGGTGGGATTCAGGGTGTGGGGAAGGAATAAAGGGAATTCTTCCTGCTAACCTAGTAATTTCACGACAATCTAATTCCAATCTAAGGTTTTTAGTTAAAAGACAATCATTTGCAGTACAGCCAGCAGAGGGGGCGTTTAAAGCAAAGTCTGGTGCAGCAATTTCTAAAAGCACACTGTCAAGCAGGAAGTGTTATTGTGGGAACTGCAGCAGAACGTTTGGGGCAGCCCAGCCGTGACTTGTGAATTCATGCACGGACAAGGCAGGAATGTCGTGCCAATGGGGAATTACTCTGAGAAAAAAAAAACCACAAGCACCTCACAACCATTCCATCCCAGGGATACCCCATCCCTGGAAGTGTCCAAGGCCAGGCTGGACATGGCTTCAGAAACTTTATCCCGTGGAAAGTGTCCCTGCCCATGGCAGGGGGGGGAAGGAGATGAGCTTTAACGTCCCTTCCAACCCAAACATTCGGTGGTTCCTCAGCGTGAATCATGCAGCCCTTGGCAGGCTGTAGGGTGTTTTTCAGGTGATGTGGCCCTTAGTTCAGCCCCTGGGACGTGCTGGGGTGTGTGCAGTGACCCGGGTTCGCTGCAGTGCCCGAGCATGTCTGCAGAGCCAGAAGGGCGAGGACAGCACCCATAAAATCTGCAGCTCTGTGCTCAGGCCATGGGCCTTGCTCATGGAGAGCTGTATTTGCAGGGCTATCTCCATTGCCTGCTCAGACATCTATCTGTGTCAGTGGGGGCTGCATGGAGGCATAAGCAGCATCTCCAAAAGCCTACAGAGAGCTGTGAGTCCCCCTGGAAGTGGTGCAGGGTAAGGCCTGAAGAAATGGGGCTATTTCTGCCCTTGTGCTGTGGCATCTCTGCTCTTTTAACAGTGCAAAAGGCAACTCACTGTAAGAAAAAAAGGCAATTTTTACAGCCCTTGTACAGTCTGCCCCTGATGCTGGGAGGAGATGACCTTTCCAAGAGCCCCATGCCAAAGCAGCCCTGGTGCTCTGCTGTGGGGCCTGTGGGAACCAGGGTTCCATGGCACAGCCAGCAGCTGGAGTTTGAGTTATTTTAGCTATCAGATGAGTTACCTTTGGTGTTTCTCACTCCCAGCCACATGCACATGCTCCATGCTGCCTTAGCAGCCTTCACATCCTCTGCCACCAGTGTGCTATGAGTTATGGAGCAAAGCCAGAAGAGCTCAGCAAAGCAGCAATGCACACTTAGTGTGACTGTATCTATTTATAAGGGCTTTTTCCCTCCTCAAAAAATCCTGTGCCGAGGAGCAGGCAGGGGCAGGAGTCAGACATGCATCCTCATCTCCCTGTGCACCTGGAGATGCTCAGCCTGAGGGGTCAGGGCCTGCACCCAGCACTGGGGCTCCAAAAACCCCTGAGGAAAAAAAAAAACCTGGAAAAAAACCCCTCCAAAATCCCAGTTTCCTTCCCCTGCACAAGTGCAATGAAACTTCCCAGCCTTTCCAAATACCACAGCATTGAGAATCCTGGTTTTGGTGATGTGTGTGGACAAGCCAAGGGAGGGAAGATGCCACTTGTTATATCACAGTCACAGCAATGCCCTGGAGGCACAGTCTAAGCCTGGATTTGAGCACAAAGAACCAACTGTTTAGTTCAGGTCCTGTGTGATCTGCTGAAGTACCAGGGGATTAATCAGAGATTAGATATTGTACATTTGTATTTCATGTTCAACCCCAGAGTGGTGGCCTACAGACAGCACACCTGGAATCCAAGGAGCCTCTTTGGACACAGACACAGATTTAATTGGGTTTTGCCCAACTCCACAGTAGAATTATGAAAAATCCAAGACAGGGGTACAAATGTGAGAAAGGCCTATGGAATTACATTCTCACCATGAGTGACATGGTGAAGCTGCTGAAACAGAGCTTTCAGCCTGAGCCAATGCATATTTTTCAGCACACCCTCAGAAACTTGCTATAAATTATACTTGTGCATATGTATATATACACACACACATATACATATAAATTGCCATAGTACAAATCTAGAACCAGTTCTTTAAGGATTATATTATTTTCTTTAACGATTATTATCTAGATTTATAACGGTCCTTTTAGTCAGGCTAAAAATACTGGCATGAATTTGGGTCAATATTTTATTTTCCTAAGTGTCATCATCTTGGCCTCTTGGGCTGGTAATCTTCTCACCTGAATTTCCAAGGGAGTGCCCGAGTTTAAGCAAGATCTAAATAAATATGCTGAGCTGTCACCTTGAGGTAGATTCATACATTTACTTCATCAGCCACTCATGCAAGCTCTTTGGGCCTTGACTCCAAAATGCAAATCCCAATTCTAACTCACTCTTTAGTGTCACTTTGAAATGCAACTTTAGCTTCAGCAGTGTTTATTGTTATCCTGTCACCTCTCCTGCTCGGACCAGTATCTCCTGATACTGTTTTGCTGTTTGCATGTTAATGCAGCAGAGCCAACACAGCTGGCTGCTCTTCCCCCTAAAACTTCCTCCCCAGGCGTGTTTGCTGAGCTGCAGTGAGCGAAGGGCAGCAGGGTTAACTCACCTCTTTGTCCCAGCTGACAGCAGTCACCACACTGCTCTCGCAAACATCCAAGCAACTCCCCTTGACCCAGACTCAGTTCCCAAAGCTGGAGCTGGGAGCAAAACCAACTATCTTTGCACTTCCAAATAAATCAGGGCACAGGAATCATTAAAAGCTAATCTGTGCCAGGACCTATAATGAAATTCTGAAGTAATTTATTTTGCAGATGAATAACAAGTTAAAGCAGAAGGTGAATTTCCTGTTAATACTTCATCCTTGCCCAAAGGGCTGTCTCAAGAACCAGGAGATCTTTACTGCGTGGGAAGGAGGGCATCGAGCTTGGCGAGAGGAGAGTTTAAAAAGCAACCAAGCCAGCAAGGGTTGAAGATCAGCTGGGTTCAACTTCTGTGCCTCCACTGGGGCTGGGAGCAGGAGCTCTCCCACGGGCAGGGCGGCTGTTGGATCCAGGTGGGGCAGGGGAATTCCTCCCTTTCTGTCACTGCTTCCCGAAGGCCAGCTCTTCAGACACCAGCTAGCCAAACAATGGAGGCGTTTCCTTGTTTACCTTGCATGAAGAGATTGAGACTTTAGTCGACAGGGATGGTTTGGCAGCCTGGGGAGCCCCTCTGGAGCTCCCCAAGGCAGCAGCCTGAGGCTGGGATTCACTAGCCCAGTGCTCAGCCACATCCATAGATCTCCTGTCTCCTGTGCAGGGCAATGCAGAATGCAGCAGCTCACCACAGTGTCAGCAGTGTTTATTCAGGCAAGGATTTTGGGACACAAACACACCAGCAGCCAGTGGGCTGGCACCTGCCCAAACTGAGCAGGTTTGCTCTTTTCTTCCCTGACAATGCTCCTACAACACCAAGCTGCTGCTTGGAGCATGGAGAGTCCTCTGAAAATATTACACTCCTCACAGCTGAGGAGACTTAGCTATTTATTAAGGAAGAAATGAGATGACTGACATATTGTCATTTTAGGACAGTCAGTTTTAACAACAGTCTGCTGAATCCAACAGAGAGGCTGACATTGTCCTGAGGAGCTCTGGGGCCACAGCTGACAGAGAGGGACTCCCAAGACCCCAACAGCAGGAGCTGCTGCCCCACAGAGGGGTCTGTGAGCATCTCTCAAGCTGTTTCAGTGAGCTTTGAACAGGGATACACCTAACTCAGACTAGAAAACTTTTGCCCACATTATTTGTAGGTGCTTCATCTGATATGCTGGTGAAGGAACCTCTGACACCAGAGCAAGGAGAGCAGTGACTGGCACAAAGAAAGAGGGTGTAAGTGGGAATTTACCTTACTTTTCTGAACAAGCAAACTGAAACACACATAGGTAAGGTCAAAACTTTTATAGCTGGTGCTTTCCACAGTATCAATAAAATACTTAGCCAAGGAGGGAAAAACACTGCTGCTTATCTGCTCCACCCCTCCACTCAGCTTGTTTCCCTTTCCCT
Organism: Dicaeum eximium; assembly: GCA_013396995.1. Lineage (NCBI taxonomy): Eukaryota > Metazoa > Chordata > Aves > Passeriformes > Dicaeidae > Dicaeum > Dicaeum eximium. The sequence goes on along the minus strand of VWZP01002299.1, from coordinate 1,119,519 downwards.
GAAATGTTTGAAAATAAATGAGCCAGTGTGGTTTTAGTAGAGTGCTTCAAATAGTAAACAATCTGCTGCTCACAGCTAATAAGGAAGGAGGCTGGCCAAAAAGCCCTGCCTGTTTACTGACTCAGCCCTGCCCTCCCGGAGCCAGGAGGTAGCAGCACTGCACAGAAATCTTGAGAAATGTTGGGAAATGTTGGGAATTGTGCAAATCAGGACAGTTATGCCCTTTAGCAAAACCTTGTTGGAGGTATCCAGACTTCACCAGCCAAAACCAAACCCCTTACAATTGAGGAAAAGACGACTTTAACATGCTTTCAAGTGCCCCATGAATCTGAAGTTTTGTTTGCCCTGGGTGTACAGAGTTTCAGTTCTGTTTTCCCTCTGATCTACCTTGAGCAGTAATCATTAAATGAAACAAGTCCAGCTGGGCAAGGTTGCCAGGTTTATACACTTTTTACAGCCGTTATCAGGACTAACAAGAAATGACAAACTGTTGCAAACAGCACACAGCCAGAGGTATCTTGCTCCTGGCACTACCATTCTTAAAAAAAACCCAAACTGTTCTTCCACTAAATGCCTGTAATTTCAGCTTTTTTTTTTTATAGCTGGGATTTAATGTCTCAGGTATTTAGCATGCAGCACAGCATGCAGGGCTGGAAATGCAGGCTCTGGGTAAGGAAAATGTCACCCTTCTCCAGCCTGGTCTGTTTTAACTCTGCAGAGGTGCCAGTCTGTCTGTGTTCCATCACCTCACTGGAGATGCAGGCATGTCACCACTCAGTTGGGCTTGTCCAGATCTGTCTTTCTTTCTTTCTTTCTTTCTTTCTTTCTCACCCTTTTATTTCTCCTGCCCTTGTTTCTTTAGACATTTGTTTTCTTTGGAAATACTCTCTTGGTGGCAGCCACAGGTAGACAGGAGGCTCAAAATGAGGGTGACAGGGATTTTTGTTAAGTCTTTGCAATAAAGTCTTCTCCAATGGTGTGTTTCTACTAGAGGTTAAGAGGTACATATTTAAAGTGTTTTGTGAACTATTTATATGACTAATAATAATATTCTCACCATAAAGAAGGTCATAAGTGAATTGAGAGGCACAAGTATAAGGCATTAGTGAATTCTCAATTTCACTGATAAAGCAAATAACCTGGGTTTGCACTGTTATTCTCATTTCAGGTTTTCTTATCAGAAACTTTTTCCCCCAAAATATTTTCACAGGGAAAGAACTCCAAAAATATAAGAGCTGTGCTCAGCAGCAGTGCTTTCCAACTTGCTGTAGCTACATTCTTTGTAAGAATTCTGCTGTTCTTTGGTCATGAATTTCAATTTGGGAGTGAAGAGTGAGGGACATTTGTGCTCTCAGTGCTTAGGTTTGCTCCTTGCAAGGTATCACCAGTGTGGCTCTCAAGCCCATGCTCCCTGCTGAGGTGTGCAGGGAGGAAGGATCCAGATGCCCAGATCCCATCTGAGCTGCCTCTCTCGGCTTCTCATCACAGACCAGCTTTGTTTATGTAAAAGTTTGTGTTTACATAACAATTTGAGTTTACACACAAATATTTTCCACGGTGCAGCAAGCCAAACACGTTACCTAACAACATTGTCCAGCTATCTGCATGAACATTTTGAAGCTTGAATAATATTTGTTCAGTTCAAGTTCCAATTTAGACCATACTCACCAAGAAAAGTCAGGTGAGGCTTTCCAGCATGGTGATATCTTCCTTTTCTTTCCTTATACAAACAGGAATGCTCATTCCAATTAATGTAGTCTTCAGAGAAAAATAAAATCTGTATATGAAATCTAACAGCACAGGTAGATCTGTAGGGATTAACAATATGAAGGAGACCATTGTCAAGAATGTAATGATATTTTTTCTATGTCTGCTACAGCTAATGCTTTTAATTGTATTTTCCAGTTTAATTCTAGTAGCCAAAGGCATGATGCAGAAGGCAAATAAATGACAGGATCATTGGCATGTCCAAGTGCTTCTTCTCCACATAAATAAGGCAGACAGCAAATATGAGTTGAGAAAGGAGATTGCTGTGTTGCAGTTCAATTCACTCAAGATTTCACCAAAATTAATTTCACACTGCAGGATGCAAAAACAGGCCTGGGAAATGCATTGGAAATGTCAGGAGGGCTGGGAGCCATGGAATCCCCCTCCCACGTTACCATTTCACACAAGTGTGAGAAAGCTTGGACAGCAGAGTGGCTGGGGAGAAATGGGATCAGACAGAGAACCTTGCTGGGTGCACTTCTCCATTCCCTGCATGCCTGAGGTGCTTCACTGAGAGATTCTTCTGTGATTACAGGTGCAAAAAGGCTTTTGAGACAGAAAGGCATTCCTACCAACCTGACAGCACCAACAGATTTAATTATCCATGTCCAGCTGGGTTTTTCTAAGACATCAGCCCTGCAAGTACAGTGGGGGTGAGCCATCACAGTACTTCCATCAGGGCTGCTCAGCTTGTTCTAATGTACCCAAGGAGCTGCAAAGAAATTATTTTGACTGTAAGCCCTTGAGGGCTAAGATTATCTTTATGGGCTTGGACAAATGCACAAACACATCACCAGAGCTTTGTTTTTAAGTCCATCAGAGCAGAAAGGTGAAATAAGTAAAAATACAAGTACTTTTCCTTGGCTTTTAAGTCAAAATAGGTTTTCTCCTGTTTCATCTACAAATCCAGCCAGAGTAAATAACTTCTAAACTGTGAATAGTCATTAAACTTAAAACTCAAGGAACCCTTGGCAACTCTTCACCTGTTTTTTTTTAATCATTTTTTACTAACTATAAAGGAAATCATGTCTGTATTTGGCTTCTTCACAAATTATTTGGCCATCTAACCTAACAAAACACTGCAGTGATACTGTTGATCACATCCAGTTTTGGAAAACCAAACTGTGTTGAGTATTTCCAGGCTGTGAGCCATAAAACGAGCCTGTTCCTGCTGCAGCTCATGTGGCTCTTGCTGTGAGCTGGAACGAGGGCAGGCCCACATCCAATGTGAGGTCCCAAAGACCCTCACACATATTTCAAACCAAAAACCATCAGCTGTGAAAACAAAACATCTGGGGAAACTCCAGTCAGGGAGCAAACTGCCAAAAGAAATGATTCTCTGTTTACGTGGAGCTGTTTCCATTCCTTCTTTCCATTTCAGGGACAGGTGAACGCAGTTCCTGGGAGGCAGTGGAGCAAGCAGCTGAGTGACAGAACAGTCCCTCTGCAGCACCCACAAGCCATTTCCTTGGCTTTGCTGCAGGGTAGGGTTGCACCCTAACATTGCAGAGCTTGTTCCAATAGTCCCCTCACTGTATTCCCAAAGGGCACGACATTTCCCCCCAATAATCCCATTATCTGGGTGAGTCCCCAGCACAATTTGTGCCCCTGGGATTCCTGCAGGGATCACTCCTGTCTCTGATGTCCCAGTGCAGAGCTCTGTGGTGCCTTCATCACCTGCACATTTACAATTTTCAGTTCAGGTCAGTGCTACACCCAGCACTTATTTACAGTCAAAAAGGAGGTGTTAGAAGGGATGGAGGGCAGATGTCCTGTGTTTATCTAGTACCAGTGATTTCATAACAAGAAAGTCACAGCAAGTCGTGACTGGATTATCTCAGCTGCCAGCAGCACAGCCCAAGCTGTGCTTCCTCCCCTCAGCACTGAACTGAGCCACAGCAATGCTAAACTGCCATGACTAGGAAAAAATGCTTCAGAAATATATATACTCTTTTTTTCCTCCCTTCTTTTTGAAAACTGGATTTCAAAAGTAGATACCACATACCTTAAAAACCTTTGTGCTCCTTGGGGCACAGAGGTTCAGTCTGTGAAAGCATTCAGCTCCATGATGTGACCACTGGCTGACCTTCTTGCTGGTGCTGTGTCAGGATAAAGCACAAATCCTTCTGCAGCTACACAGATCTGTCAGCGTTGATACTGCTGGGTGAACAAATAGTGTCTTAATCTGAACACAACCTTGAGCCTTTCTATTTACTTCAGCTAAAGCTTCCTGCACCTGAACATTTCTGCTCAGAAGATAAATATCTTGTCTAGGATCACCCAACTCTTACACCCTGCTCACTTTCTCTTACCCTTACAAGACTTTTGTACTCTGCTGTAACAGCTGAGACTCCACCAAAATGCAGAAATTAGGTGAGAAACTTTGGAAGCCAGGTTGGATATTACACCTTCTACCAACATAAAGCTTAGAAAAAGGAAGAGGTGAATACAAGACGTTTTACAAGAACTGCGAATTCTCCAGGTCAGTGTAAACACACATTAAACATACATCAAACCTCTGCTCCAGGCTGTCAGAAACACCAAAGTAACCTGACAAGAATTTTGGAGAGCTACGTGCTTACCAAACAATGAACAGTATTTGCTTGAAAAATGAACATTCTCCACATTAAGAAAGTGTAATAGCAGGTGTTCTATAGGCAAAACACGTATTTGTCTCATCTACAGCAGAACTCCATCTGAGGATGAATGTCATCCAGAGTATTTAAAGCACAATAAATCAAAGTTTTGCTAAGTGCACCAAACCAGGATTACCATACACTGGGAGGAATTAGATCTGTAATATATACATATATAAAAATGTCTGTGTGCAGGTTTAGGTAGGAGTGTGCATTCATTCATAGAATAGAATAAACCTCTACATCCATACAGATATGGAGACTTCAGGTCTGGAGCAGCACCATGTTCAAGGATTATCTGATTAGTAGGGTTTTTAAGCAGTCTGCTTCTCATGACATTCCTTCCCTATGAAAAGAAAGCAGAGGTTTATCAATGCCTCAATTCAGTCTTAACAGACAATTCCCACAAAGTGCTCTTCAGGCATGAATTCCTCACAATCTGCCTGGGGGGGAAATTGGGTTCTGGGATTTCTTCCACCTGATGGTCTCCTTGAAGACAGGAACAGGGCGTGGAAGAAAAACTGAATAATCTGGCTAAAGTCAGAGGAGAAATCTAACAAAGAGCCCAGCCTAGAGGAGAAGTCTAACAGAGCCCAGCCTAGAGGAGAAATCTAACAGAGCCCAGCCTAGCTCTCAGAAGCTCTGAGCTGGCAGATCTCCCCTTGCTTCACATCTCCATCAGCCTGGTGCAGTCTGCAGAAACACCTCCTCAGCAACAGGTGAATGATCAAGCACAGATCCGCAAATGTTTGCCTCTTAAAGAAAACAAAGGTAAGTTTCCAGCCCCAAAAGCTCCAGTCAGAAGTTCAGAGCTCAGAAAAACCCAAGAGCAAGGGCAAGGAACACAAGATGTTTTCTCTTCAGACCTGTGGGGACCTGTCAGCCTGTCGCTCTGAGGAGGACACAGCCCTTTGGCCTTCAGCCAGATTTACCAAGAAATCATGAAGTGAGAGAGAAAAAAATTCCCTCTGACTAAGGAGGGGCATGAATAGAACCAGTAACTCACAAATTTATATTTAGTGGGATGCAGGTGAGCACCAGCAGCTGAAGGTCACACTGCAGACACATTCCCCAGCTGTTGCATGCTTGCAAGTCATGCCTAAACACAGAGCATCACTGAACTGCTTTATTCTCATGCAAATCTGGAGTTAAAACCACTATGTGACCTCAAGGATCAGACACAGCCTAAGTCAGACCCACAGCAAGCCAGGATTACAAACAAGGAATGCAGCCAACCCTTCAGGCCCCTCTTTTGATTTGCAAAGTGCAAACGAAGCAGAAGTTACTGGTTTTTCCTACAAATCTTGCCTCTGGAACATTTTTTAAATTTGGAGAATTTCCTGTATTGCATTTTAAGAACCATACTCCGGAGACTCTGTCAGTCAGCTGGCTGGCAATATTGCCTCTCTCTGATTGAAGGGGAGACTTGCAAAAGGAGGAAAGAGGTTATTAAACCTGTTTTGATGAGCAACAGGTCCTTTTCTGAGTAAGGCAATGATGGCTCTGTGAATCACTGCCTCTAACCTCTAAAAAGATTCCACATTGAAGAAAACCGACTCACTTTTAACACAAAGAAACTTAAAATCTAAAGCAACTTGCTGAGTTCTTGCACCCAGCTTCTCCCAGCTGTTTTTCCTTGTGGCAGACTCAGCGTTAAAATTCCCAAAGGCAACAGAATCAACCTGATTCCTGCAACTCTGGCGTTGCTCTTGTTCTTCCTGCAATGTTGTTTTTGATGCTGGACTCAGAGAGCAGCCTCGGGGACACATTTAGCAGAGATGGAGCATTGCTGATCCATACTCAGACGTGAGCCTGGGCTGGCAGCAGCCCTGGTGCTGTTTGGAGGGGAGCCTGTTCCTGCACAGCACTCAGGGGGCAGGGAGCTGGCACTGCTCTGGTGGGGAGAAGGGGATTCCTCTGTGAGCTTAGGCAGATGCAGCATCAAAACCCACCTCGGGAGCTTGGATTCTGTCATACTGGGGCTTGACTCAGCTCTTTCAAAACAAAAAAGTGCCTCCTCAGCAGGCAGGAAGCGGTTCACGTCTGCTTTTCTTCATACCAAAAACCCTCCTCCGTGCCAATTCCCATCTCCTGCTGCCGCAGCCCTCCCCCAGACCAGACCCCAGCCCTTCCCCTGGTTGACTCAGACATGCTGAATTCTTTGTGGGAATCTTCAAAAGGCTGTAGTGCTTTGTGCTGCTAATGATTTGCAAGCATATTATCAGAGCAATCTCTGCTATCCCCATGCAGCTATTGTGCTCCCTGGAGAACAAATGCCCGTGTAGCCCTGCAAGGAAAACAAACAGATTGCTACTATAAATATTCAGGACATATCTGGTTTGCCATACCTGCACACAACCGTTTTCAGGACTTTGTTTAATCATTTCTGAATGAATTTGATTCACTCTGAATGTGGCCACAGGTGGCAAATCTGAGCCTGCAGGAGGCATGGCAGCCTGGGGAGAGCTGCTGTGCATCTCCAGTTACAGCCTCAAGTGACCCTGAGACAATTTCTGAGCAAGGAAATAGGAAATGAACATAATAAATAGGCTATGTATGGGGTATTTATAAAACATTTCTAACTTCCTCCCTATTAATATCTCGCAAGGACAACAAAATTGCTGTTTTATAACCATCTGAAAAAAAGAGCTCTCGAAGCATCCCTTGCTTAAAGTGGACACTTTATCAGTTTTAAGTGATAGAAACTAAAACAGCACCTCTTCCGTGTGACAGAGGGGCAGTAGTGGTAAATGTTTCTTAAGAAGGCACATTGAAGAGAAAATAAAGTTATGTACAGAGCTGAGCACTCTTTGGGTATTCACTGCCAACAACTCTTGGGCAATCCTAATAGCCCTAATAAAATCTCCATCTGGTCAGCTCCTCATTGTCTTCTCCTATCCTGAATTTAAATAAAATCTGCATATCTATCAGCAATCAGCAGAACAGAAGCACTGGCAAACATGAGCTCTATAGCAGCCTCACTGCTCAAATAAAAATTGCAATTTCACTCTCCATGCTCCTGTTCCAGTCGGTGACAGTGAGTTCAAAGGTCTCATGTTAAAAATGCACATCTACCCGATGACATTCAAGCCAGAGGTGCTTCCCCAGGTCCACTCTGAGCCTCTGTAAAAGGTGTCACATGGGAGAAGGACCTGTGTCCCCTGTGTAAGGCAGATGTCCTTTGCACAGCTGGGTGCTGCCAGGGAGTAACATCAGCACATTTTTTACATCTGGGTGGGAAGCCGAGGTGGAAAGAGGTGTCTGAGGGGCTGACCCATTTTCCCAGCCTGTTCACTAAAGGGCAGCTCAAGCCCCAGCCTTGAATGGGATTTCTCACCCTGCCTGCACCTCCCCAACTCTTAAGGAGGTCAGCAAAACCCTCCATGTGACCACACTACAAACCTGTCTGGGAAACTGAATTTTTCTTTCAAACACAGTGAAAAGAAGTGGGAGCTGTAAATGGATATTGCCACTGGGATGGCCAAACCACCAATTCAAGGAAGCTGCTGATGATTTCTCTCGAGCTGTGTCTGACTGAGGTCTCACCTGGGGCCAGGTGAGCTCTGCCAGAGGCACAGGCTGTCCCAGTGCCTGGAAAGCTCTTCAAGATGTGGATGGTAGCAGAAACAGAAAGCAGTTTCAACTGAGGTATGTGGGCAACTCCCCTCTGAGAACCTTGAAGCTAAACATTAAACTGCTGGTAACAAAGAAAGGGAAAACAAAACCAATGATAATCTCACTGGAGGAAATAAGCATTGTGTTTCTCATCAAGAGTGTTTTTTCCTCAAAATGAGTGTTACACAACAGGTAGGATTTTCCCCCACTAATCTCTTTGACAGAAGAGTTTCAGTTTTTTAATGAACTCATTAAAAATTTATAGCAGGGGTCATGAGAAAGCCATCCATTAACTCTTTTCCTTCAAACCATCAACCCAAAAGAAGCCAGTGCCTGAAGATTAGCCAGATGCAACCTCTGCACTGACAAAAACACTCTCCTTGCCCTGCCCTGGGCTTGTGGGCTCTTCGCTGAGCCAGTCCTCATTGCTAACCCAGTGGAAACTTCCTGGTGTTTTGTGGGAATAATGAGCTGTACTGGCTCTGATGAGCACCACAGCTGATCCAAGGCAAGCAGCAAGACCATGGAGTCAGGAACAAGATGGGAAGAAGGCAGAAGTGGAGATTTTTTCCTTTGAGAAGGGGTGGGCACACCTAACACCTCAGTGCATCTCCCAATCATCTCTCCCCATGTGTGCTTTGTCTGGATAGATGGGTATCAGATCCTACCCAATTATCACATCCTGCTCCTGCCACTGACACCAACCACACCAACTGGGGGGGGAACTGATTTTTGTGAAGCCATCTCATCACCTCCTGGTGTTTTCCTTTCACAAAACTGCATCTGCATCATTTAAGGTCCATTTTTTGAAGTTCAGCCCTTGAGTCACACACCAGAACAATCCCTGTGTGGGAACATCTCTCTGCTGCCAGGGTGAGTGATGTTTCTTCTTTAGGTGATTAAGGACCTGATTGTCCCAAATATGTGACTGGACAGGAGCCTTAGAGAAGGCAAGGAGATTAAGTTCACCTGCCTCCAAAAGTCATAAAAAGGAACATATTTTAAGCCAAGGCAAGTCTCTTGGTAATTGTTTTCATTAAGTCAGTCATGGAGGTATTTTTACAATTTAACTGTGCTGAAGAACTGTTTTAGTGGCTGATTGCAGTCATCAATTATTTTTCAAGTGCCCTTTGGTGATAAATCTTCCTAGTTATACAGAAATGACTTTTGCATTTATTCTTTTAATGTAAACCTTCTGTTGCAACAGTTCCAATTTTTTCTTATCCCAAACCCCACAAATCCTTAACCAACTTAACCAGTATATATCCAAACCCCAAAATTATCCAGGAGACTAAAGAAGTGGAAATCTTACCCAGTCAGGTAATACTGGCATGAAACATAGACTTCAACCTGTCCTCCTGCATATCCATTTATGTCCATGTAGCTTTAATAAGGGCCCAAACGTCTTCCCCAGCCTTCTCCATGGCAATCTCATGCACTGATTCTGCCAAAACAAGTTTCCAGCACTCATCATCAAAAAGTTTTGAAGTTATTTTACTATTGCAAAATACTTTACAGGCAAGTCTGGATTCCTTTAATATCTGGGATTATGTTTGAACCCTCAGCACATACTTTTGCTCTATATCCAGTCTTTCCTCCTTCACCGTATAATCTGAATATTTTTTTTTCTTTTCCTTATTACATCTACAAATCTTTATAAACTTAAAAAAGGTCACCTATATCAAGATGGTGTCATCATATGGACATTTTCTCTGGCAGTAAAACTGTTTTAAGTGTTTCCTTCCATTCTTCTCTGCCCTTATGCAGTTTGTTGTGATTTTGGCTGTGTCTTTGTAGAAGTTTGGTGTTGCTGCTATGAAAAAAAAACTCCTAGAAAACCCAGAATTAACACAAACCTATTTAAAAGTGGGGGTTTTACCCTTCCTCTGTGACCTGTCTTTGCACAGTGGCCCCACTGACCACTGTCCTGGCCCAGCACAGCCCAGGAAGGGACGGCCATGCCCTGCAGAGGACACCTGGGGACAAGTGGCTGCAGGGGGCTCTGGGGGTTCAAGGCTTGCTTGGCTCCCCTCCCACGTGGGGACAGAGGGGATTTGTAAAGCCTCAGACCCACTGCAGGACCCTTGAGCTCACCCTTCCTGCCAGCTCTCCCTCCCTGGAAGGACCTGGTCGTGTCTCCTTCTCCCGGTTCACCACGAGAGTGCAGAATTTGGGGGTTTGAGTTTCCAGCTGTAGAAAGACCCAACAACCCTCAAAGTCCACCTGGAATCCCCATCCAAAGTGAAAAGGATTCCTGAATCCTGTACACTCTGGTCTGAGGAGACCCCTGGAACAAAGAAGGATGATACTTTGATAAGCTTTGATAAGATTAAAAATCCCTCTGTGCAATCCCATTCCTTCCAAGTGTTGACATCTTTTGTTTTCAGATGGCCTTTATTTGCATTGCCTGAATCACCTTTCTGGTTAATGGATTACTTAAAAACTCTGTGACCAGAGCACCACCATTGTGGTGTTCAGACAAGTAAGAGTAATGACTGAACAAAGTTGTAAACACAAGTTGGGAATGTTTTGCCTGCTAAGATATGAAAAAGTCTCCAGGGTTTGTTTGGTGGAGTACTCCTGTATTAAGTTACATCTCAGGGCTAGCTAAAAATTAATGGAAAAAGACAAGTGGTTACCCAGAATAAGCAAATTGATTTCTGTGTAGCAATCCTAGCTCTTAAACCAGTGGGGTTTTTTTTTAAAAAAAAAAGTTATATTCTCTACTTTAAGATTTTTTGCATTAGATATTTATTGTTGGAGCCTTTTCCAACTAAATAAGGAAATCCTGCTTCAAAGAGCCCAGAGAAGTGTTTGTCGTATGAGTTTTATTCCCAGACATTCAAGTTCTTGTTTTACCAATCAATGTTAGCTTAAGTTGAAAATTAGTGAGAAAGAGCAAAAAAAATCTTGGTCCAAGAGTAAATATACTGCAGTTGGATGAAGTATACTGCAGTTTGCTTTTAGTTAAATATTGTTATAGCTATAAATGTCTTTTTTCAGTTAAATATTACACAACTTTGGAGTAGGAATGATGAAACTGAAATGCATATTGACCCAGGAGACTGCTTCGTTTTCTATTCTTCCTTGAGCTCTTTCTGTTTACTGAGTTTCAGTGCCACACAAGCCCAAGAAAACATCTTGCATCTGGCAAAATTTGCCATCTGTTATCAACTCCAGATCAATTCAGTCTCTGTTCTTGTGGCAAACTGGCCCCAGAGCTGTTTCAATGCTCTCTGTGGCAGTAGCTATGGGGAATTTCTGCTCCCTGCCCTATAATCACCCATTTTCAGGTGAGAAGGAAAATGCCTTCACAGTGAGGTGTCACTGAAAATACCAACCGGTCACCAAAGCTGCAGACACACAAAATTCTAATATAATGCCTGCAACTGTCATTCATACAGCACCTTTATAACATAAAGCACGTGTATTGTTTATCACCACCAGCATGTGATTGGCACATTCACCAGGGCCAAGGTTTCCTCCCTGCTTTGCTCCAGCTAACTGATAACACAGCAATCTCCATCAGTCATTCAAGCTCCTCCTGTCTTGCAGGAGTTCCAGTGCCTCGTGTTTCCCGCTCACAAGCCTCTGGACAGTCTGGCTAACCCTGGCTCACCTGGCCAGTCCCTGAGCCAGCCCCCCTGAATTCACAGCTGTCAATCTGAAAAGAACCACACTGGAGGTGCTGCAGGTACCTCCACACTGAAGGATTTAGAAGTGTTTCTTGTGTGAGGGTCACTGCATGCCACTCCCAGAAATCCTCCCCATGTCCCTCACTCGGGGTAAAATAGCCATAATATTCATGGCTGTGTTCTATTCTTCTTATCTCCTATTTTTTACAGTAATCATAGAGGATGGAAGACTGAGCAGAGGAGTTTTTCTAACTACTGGCATGAAGTCTTTCAATAGACATAAATGAAACAGTAGAAGAATCTTTTTTTGTAGTAGTATGTAGAGTGAAATATGAAGCACTTGATCAATCATCCATGAGCTGGATCCACCTGCTATGGATCAGAGCAGTCCACAATGTTTCTGTGCCACTCCTCAGAACAAAGCAGCCACCAGGCAGTCCCAAAACCTCCACAGCAGCAGGACACAAAGTAAATAAGCCCAAAAAGTGCACACACAGCAATGGGTATCACCTTCTGTGTCATGGTGATGCTCTTGCTGCAGATAAAACAAACCTTTTCCCCACTCCCATTAGTGTGTTCTCATGAGGGCTGGGCTGATATAAATGCAAAACCCAATCCCCACATCCTCAACACAGATTAAACATGTTACAGATGAATCCAAACTATGACAGCAGGAAAATAGATTCTCCTGGACATAACTGAGAATTTAACTCACTCCATGTTTTTTTCAATGACAAGAGAAGACACAGCCCATCCAATTAATGTCCTGGTTTGCCAGGAAGAGGGAAGAGGCTTCTTGGAAGCACAAATCATCCCCACCTGCTTCTCCCCAGTTCCTCTGCATCCACAGCCTTTTGCTGCCAGCTGGGAGAGCACATCTGAGCAGGGCCCTGGATGTGATGCCAACAGCACAGAGGACTGTGAATGGCAGATTTCCTCAGCAAGGAAAGAGAAATCTCCTTAATTTCTGTACCTACAGCCTTGTTACTGATTTTAATCTGTCCCAGGAGGAATCTGTAGCCCAGATGAAGATAGACAGGTGTGAGACACATGCTTTGCTGAGAAGAAGCCTCAAAAAAAAGTAATTTCTCTGCATACACAACTGGCACCCTAAAGAGAAATATTCATCTTCCATTTTTAGTGGAGTTTAAAAGCACTTACCTATGGTAAAGAAAATCAAATTTCATGCTTCAAGGCTTAAGTTGATTGCATAGCAAGGCATTGCTGTGTGCCAGGGACAATTCTTCCTCTTTCTGAAATGTTGTAGAGGCAGATGGATGTGTTATGTATCTCCTCCTAGCTCCCTCCAGAGCTGAGACTGCAATGAACCTATTTCAACATTATCACTTTGTTAGTGTAACACTGAAAAAGACTTAAGAGTATCTATAAATCTTCCCTTTGCTCCCCTAGCCAGGGAGCATCATTAGTGCTTCACAGGAGACTGGTTGTGTAACAAGGGAACAGCCACATGGCCAGGTCCAGCTTTGGGATCTGCAGTTGCAAGGAGTTGCTGCTACTTCAGGGATCTCTGGGGAATACAGGAAAGCAGAGCTATGTACCCCTTACAGTGAATTCATACATTATTGCAATGATAAACTCCTTTCAACTATTCCAAAATATGTCTTTATAAACTTTTCTTTAACCAAAATCTTTCACTCTAAGACAAACAGAAATGTTGAAATATGAGACCTTTCTGTCAAACAGAAACTCTCTGTTGTGGCACTACAAATCCTAATTAAAACAATGACATGGGAATGATTTATGGTAGAAAACCCCCACTGTGAGAAGGAATCTTGAGTCAGGGCACCTTAGTGAAACCAACTGCATTCATTCAGTGGGCAGCACATGGGTGCTCTCCTGGGATGTGCCTCGATGGCTTCAAAGAGGATGGGGTTAGATGGGATATTGGGAAGAAATCCTTCCCTGTGAGGGTGGAGAAGCCCTGGCACAGGGTGCCCAGAGGAGCTGTGGCTGCCCCATCCCTGGGAGTATCCAAGGCCAGGCTGGATGGACTTGGAGCAGCCTGGGACAGTGGAAGGTGTCCCTGCCCATGGAAGGGGGTGGAACTGGATGAGCTTTACAGTCCCTTCCAACCCAAACCATCCAGTGATTTCATGATACAAAATCTCTCAAAGAGATTGCCTGCTCTTTTTATCAAATCCACTGCCTGAGGCATTAAAAGAGAGATGTCAGGTCTGACTAATTTAATTCATAGGTGTGTATTGGGCCAGCCAAACCATTGCAGTTGTTTGTGTAACACCATAGGCCAAGAGGGTATTGCAGTGATAAATAGATCCTGATCCCATGACAGTACAAACCCCAATGAAGTCACGGATTTGAGATGGTTTACAACTGACAGTAAAACATGAGGTCGGAATCTGGCACGGGGACCACGAAGGAATGAACAAACCACAGGGGCCAGATGTGATGTGTCCAGCACACGTGCAGGGCTAAGGACCACACTGCAAAGTTAACCCTGTGCTGGCTGCAGGCTCCTTGTGCTTAACTGGGGGCTTGGCAGGGTGGGGCTGCTCATGACCTGTGCTCTGGAGCTGAGTGTGGCAGTGCCCCAGAGATGAACTGGGAGTCTGCAGAGGTGGGCAGGGACTTCCCCTTCCCTTCAGGAAGGAGAGGAGACAGGAATGTCGCACTGTGCTCTCCAGCCAAACAGCCAGCAGCTTCATTGCGGGAACTGATGGCTGCAGTACCAAAGCTCAAACCAAGAGCAGCATTCAGGTGTCTGCTGGGGGGAAGGAGGAGCAGCTTCATTCCCTCTCTGCAGCTACAGCACTGTAATTACATGCTGTGATGGAAAACACAGCCCCCTTTTGCTCAGCAGAGAAATCAAAGTCAAGAACTGCTGCGTACCAGAAAGTCAGCTCTGCTTTGTCTGCCCTGGAAAAGATCCTCTCTGAAAACATCTTCATCAGCCCCATCCCTGCAGTCACTGAGGAACAGGAACTGAAGGACTTCTTCAAGTCACTCTTCCTCCATTTTTACACATTTTCAGAGCCATTTTACATTCCTGCTGGTCACACTGCTGAGGGACAAGTGTGGCAGTCCCCTGCCAAGTGTTTCTTTGACATGCCAAGTGACACATCCCAAGTCCACAGGACAGATTAAGCTTTATCTCTAATTAAATGGCTCACTGAGTAAGCTTTAATAGGATGAAGGAGCCAGGAAGTATCAGAGGTTTTGCTGGGGAGATGCCCTTGTCTGGCACTACACAAATACACATGACTTGGTTCTGTTTAAAAGCATGCTAACACCATTCCTTCCCACTGCTGTCAATGCCCCAGCTTAACTGTGGCAAAATTTCATCAAAACACTCATTTTCAGCTCCTGGAACCTTTAAAACAAATTATTTTCAATATAAATTTACACTTATTAGAGACAAAAATCAATTCCAGAAAAGTGAGCATTGAAAGTAGCAAAGATTTTCAAGTGCATTCAATGCTGGAAATGGTTGGAGTTTCAGTTTTGGAATATCCTATGTTAGTGTGGAAATTCATAAACTGTTTATCATTGAGTAATGAAATTTTCAGATCTTAAATCTTCAGAAAGATAATGAACTCATAATTTTTTGAAGTGATGTATTCAAGTGTGCTTTTCCCATTGCTCTTTTCAAATCATACTTCATTAATTTTGCCTTGCAAGGTTGGCACAAATTAAACAAGTATTAAATCAGAAATACCCATGGAAGATTTAAAATGATAGGTCAGGGGGACACAGACCATGCCTGATAGAGAGCAACAAAATTATTATATGGGTCTTGAAAAAATCTTTGCTCAATTGGTATGTTAACCTACAAAATAATTCTGTTAAAAGCTGAAGGGAGAGGAAGGAGAAAGCCATGAAGGGGCTGGAAAAACACAGAATCCAAACCAATTCCTGACTGTGAACAAGAGTGCTCTGTAGTGCCCTGGCTCTCTTTCACTTTTGTTTCTATTCTGTTTGAAAGGAAACTCCCTCAAATAAGATGGGACCTCCCTAAACAGCTAGAATAAATAGCCACAAAAACTCCCTTCAGCAGGCAGAAGTCTTTATCCAAGCTAGCTTGCCACTTTTTAACTGATTCTTCACATGACTCCTTCAGATGAAATTTGGTTCTTAGGCATTTATGAACCTTGATAAAGCAGGAGTCCAAAGTGTCACACTGGCTTTCCTGAGAAGTTATAGGAGGGGACCATGAGCTCATTTCTGAGATGTTAATCTTCTCCATCTGACATGTGTGTTGGAATTACCCAGATCTGAACTGTTTTGGCACACAGATTGAATGCCTCCAAGAGCCAGACAAATAAACTGTCTGCTGCCACGTTGAACAGGGATTGGGGGATTATTTTGCTACATTATGATGGAAGAAAAACCAATTAATTTTCCTCTAAATGGCTGAATACAATGCAGTTACGCCCTCTAAAGATGACCTCAATAGTCAGGGGAGATTAAGAGATCTTGATTTTAATTTTCCCCTGTAATTATACTGAGCACTCCCACCTGCATCCTGGCATTCAGATTGTAGATGTTGAGCAGGAGGCAAAATTTCATCCCATCCTGCAGCCAACAGCATGGAAGTGACGGGACTCAAGTGTCTGCACTTGGATTTGAAATCCCAGTTTTCCATGGCTGCACAGTCAGCAGAGGTGCTACCTCTGCTGATTTAAAAGTATCAGCAGATAATTATGGATTTGCTCGTAACCCAGTCTGTGCGAGGTGAAGGGGTCAGAACCCCAGGGAAAGTTAATAGACACACCCTAAAGCATGGACATGCCTTTGGAAAGCTTCTATCTGGGCAGAACAGTTTGGAGAAAAGCTTGCAAGAGGGAGCCTTAGAGGTTTGAAAACCAACCAACCAAACCCCAAAGTGCCATCAGATAAAGCAAGCTCAAAATGTACCTGATGTCCATGCGCTGTGGCAATAATCATGTCATGACCAGGGTGTAGAAGCACTGGTAGCACTGGGAAGGAGCTCCTGGCACCGGTTATTGGCTCTCAAGCACCTTTGTGTGATGTTCCAGCTCCACAGGAGAAGCTGCAGAGGATAAGACATGGATAGGGCAGCTCAGGAAGGACATGGACCTGTTGGAGTGAATCCAGATGATGCTCAGGGGGCTGGAGCACCTCTCCTGTGAAGAAAGGCTGAGAAAATTGGGTTTGCTCCGCTAAAGAAGACTCCAGGGAGTCCTCAATGCAGCCTTTCAGTACTTGAAGGGTGCTTATAAAAAATATGGGGACAGACTTTTTAGCAGGGCTTGCTTCAGTAGAACAAGGGGTAATGGTTTTAAACTGAAGGAGCGTCGTTCAGATTAGGAATAAGAAAGAAGTTATTTACAATGAAAAGATTTTTACACTTAGGGTGGTGAAACAGTGGCACAGGTGCCCAGAGAAGCTGTGGATGCTGCATCCCTGGAAGTGTCCAAGGCCAGGCTGGACAGGGCTTGGAGCAATGGGATAGTGGAAGGTGTTCCTGCCCATGGCAGGGAGTGGACGAGCTGAACTTTGAGGTCCCTTCCAACCCAAACCAATCTGTGATTCTAAGATTCTATTACACAGCCTGAATTCAGGAAACTCCGTGTGTGCATATAACCAGAGCCTTAATGCGTTTGAAAACCCAGCATCCATCGTTCTCTGGCGGCAAACTCTCGGAGAGTTGGCTCGGAGATGCTCCAGCAGCGCTGAGCAGCGACCGCACATCACAGCAACGATCCCGCACCTCGGGGAGGCGGAGAAAGCGGCGGCACCGGGAGGAAAGCCAGGGCGGCAAACCAGGCGGAGAACGGAGGGAAACGGAGCAGAGGAGGGTGGAACAGAGAGGAGGAGGGTGGAACAGAGAGGAGGAGGGTGGAACAGAGAGGAGGAGGGTCCGGCCGAGGGAGGGCCCCTCCGCCCGCCCCGCCCGCTCCATGCCCCGGCGGGGCGGGCTGAGCCCGGGGGCTGCATTCGCGGCGGGACAGAGGCCGTGAGCCCCCGGAGCCCCCTCAGCCCGGCCGTGCCGCCCCAGCCAGCCCCACCATGCTGCCGGCGGGCGGCCCCAGCCCCGCGCAGACCTGCGGGGCCGTGCTGGTGGCCGCCGTGCTGCTGCAGTCCGTGTGCGTGGCCGTCACCTTCCTGTACTTCACCAGCGAGCTGCGACAGGTCTGTGCGGGGCCGGCGGCGGGGGGACCCGCGCTGTGGCGGGGCCGGGCCGGCTCGGCGGGCGGGGGCCACGCCAGCAGCGGGCCGGGCCCAGCCGCGCTCCCCGCTCACAAAGAGCTCCGTCCGCTCCGTGTGCGGCACAGCCCGGGCCTTGCGTGCGCGGGGAAAGCGGGGCACAGCCGGGCCAGACGCTGAGGGCCGGGCTCGAGAAAGCGAAGTTGGGCGCTTCTGCAGGAAATGTGTTTCCCATTAGAGCGCGAATTCGCCGTCTCATCAGTTCTGCTGTGCGGGAGGGCTGGGAGGAGCAGGCGCTGTCAGCTGCTGGGGAAAGCTCAAGTGCCTCGTAGATGCATCCTGTAGAACAATAGATGTTTTTAAGACTGACTAATCCTAAAGGAACTGCACCAGACGGCAAACACCGCTGAATTCCTCAGAGTAACTTGTAAAATACCCACTGTGTAGTCTAGGTGCTTTCGTGGCCTGGCAGCTGCTGCTTCACTCCTCCCTCTTCTTGCAAAAGATCATTTACTGTGCAGGAAGGTTGAATTTAGCTGATAGTCCCGTGTGTGTGGCCCTGCTTTTCAAGGGCCCTCGTTACTCAGGGTTTCCATTGGTGAAATCCATTTCCAAATGAATTGTCCTGCTGTAAGTTGTGCCTGGATGTTGCTACTCCTGGCACACAGATAAAACCTACCTGCAGGTAAGTGTTCTGCACATCTACAGCTTCAGAAAGCATTGCATACATGTAAACTACTACTGTATATATGCACTTAATAACGCATAATTAATTACATTATTAATAATAATGTAGATATGCATATTATGCTCTATATGCATTTACTCCACAATAGATTTAATAGGTGAAGTCTTCTGAGATGTCAGAGTTCTCTGTGAGGCAAAAGGTGTGCAGTGTTCTGCAACAGAAGCTAATGCTCATACTTTCAAAATGTATAAAACAGATTTTCCTGCTGAATTTATAGCTGTGCCTGTCCAATGGAGGAGTCACAGAAATGTGCTCACTTTATGAAATCAGGTTACATGATTGCTAATGAAGAAAAATATATAAAGGCATCCTCCTTTCGTCATGCACACAGTTCAGAGTCCCTTGCTAACAAACGTGCCAATCTAAGTAATTAGTAACCACACTTATCTTCTCCTTCTTTCTCTTCAAACATGTACACCTGGGACACAACCACATCCCAGGGACTTGCCCAAAACAGAACTCACAGTTTCTGAAGAATAACAAGCCTGCATTTGTTGTGAAGGGATAAATCTGTCCAAACTGAAGTTGTGCTGGGCTGCAAGCAAAGGTTGCTGGCTCTGGAGGGGGTACCTTAACCACACATTCCTGCATGTGCCATTTGGTGCACAATAAACAGGAAAAGCCTCGTCTAGACACAGCCTGCTATCCCACATCCAGATGGTGCATGTGGAATAAATCTCTCTAGGTAAACTGTGATTTTTGTCTGCACATTTTTCTTCCCTTTTTTTTGTTCACAATACCTGCATTTCTACACCTTCACCAAATTACTGTGGCTGCAGAGACTGCAGGTATTTCTATCTTTACAAAAAGTATGCTTGTAACAAGCAGGGTTTGTACACTACAGCTGTAGTAACCTGATTAGGACTAGGAGTATGACATTTGTTTAACTGTTTTGCTTTAAGAGGAAGCACTGAGACAATAAAGTTCTTAAGCTTCAGGATACAGGGCTGCAAGGAAAAACAACCTCAGGCTTCCTTCTGTTTCAAAAACACTCCAGTAACCACTCCTAACATAGGAGAGAGGCTCTACAAGATAAGATTCCTGGAGGAGTTGTGTCAAAGGGTTCAGTGCTGCAGATAAACCTCATTACAGTAAATCTTACAAGAGAAATTCCAATCCCTCAGTTCCCTAATGTGCTGCAGCAAGGTTGCATTTCCTGAGGTTTCAAACTGCATACAAAGAAAGGTTCCAGTGCCAGGAGAGTAAAGCTGTTTTGGGGAAAAGTGAGCAGGTAAGGTGGAGGCAGAGGCACAGGACTGCTCCCAGATGGGAGGGCAAAGCTGGGAGCTGAGCTGTGACAGGTCTGCAGGAGAATAAACAGTAACCTCACAACTTGCCTATGTTTGGCTTTTTTCTTAAACTCGTCAAACTACTTTTTTATAGAAGCTCATTGTATAGTTAAATGGGTCAGAGCCTGTAGTTCTACCTCAATAAGCACATAATATTAATCACTTTGAGTTGTTGAAACCTGATTTAAAAATACTGCTGTACTCCTTGGCAAAGACACAGAAACCCTCACAAACACTCGTAGTGGGGACCCCTTTTCCTTCTGCTGCCTACAAAATACATAATTTCAAGTACTGGCTGAAGCTCAGTGGAATCTGCTGCTGCAAACTGAAGGTGGGACTTGAAGGAGGTGAAATCTCCTCCCCCTGTAGCAGGAAATCTCTTCCTTTGTTTTCTAACAGCCAGGAAAGGCATGGAGTGTCAAAGGAGAAAATCCACCTCTTGCTTTCAATACCCCAGTCTCAAGGACAGCTAAAAACTGGTACTTGTAGAAAAAAAATACACCTTTTTAGCAAACCCGACTGGGCTTTACACAACAAAAAAGTCAAATTTACATGCTGCTAACAGGATTCCATCTGAATGCTTTGCATGTTCCTTGCTGTTTCCTCCAAGCTCACCCAGTGCTCTGCTGGCTCTGCAAGCCTGGCCAGTCTGTAGCTGATGCAGCAGGAGCCCAGTTCAAAGCAAACAAGGGCTGCTCTCAGGTTCTGTGCTCCCACATTAACCAACAGCGCCAGCTGGAGTCACATCCACAGGGAGCTTGGAGACAGCTTCCCACTAGGAAAACTCCCCCTGTCAGATTGCCTTGGAGCCAAAAGGAGTTTTGCTAACCTCTTCAATCTTTGCAAGGGAAAAAAAAAGTTTTCTCCATGACTAGAGGATACAGATAGGTATTTGATGCTTTCATTTCAAAAACATCTAGCATTATAATTTCATTTGGACTCAAATTTCAGTTGTCTGGACTATTAGGACAAATGGTGTTCGGAGAGACCCCAAGCTGCATGTGGGGAAGATACGGTACAGATATATATAACAGCAAAGGTCTAGATTATAAGTACAAGTGGCTGAAAAGACAGCGTAGAAAATACTTCTAAGTTCAAGTATTTGTTTTCATCCTCAGTATTTTGTTTAAAAAACAATCTTGTGCAAAATAAATGTTTCTAACGCAGAACTAGAGAATCTAAAGAATTTCCAACATCAGGGATTTGGGTGTTGGATTTTCACAAAACCTGTTAAGTTGAATACTGGATACCAGATTTATGTCCATGGAGATAATGCAAGCATATTTTTGCATGTGAGGTATGCCCTCATATTTAAATATGTCAGATCAGGAAGAATTATGAATATAATACTGTACAAATATATATATATATTATATGAACTTGTTGTTTATACAGCCCTACTTGCACCATACTAGCAAATGCTTTACAGAAAAGAAAGTGTGTTTCTTAGCACCTAGTGAATATAGTGACATACCACAGCTGCAAACACATGGATGAGAAATCCTGGCTTTTCCCTCTGCTGCAGCTCCAGGACTCGTACTCCAAGAGCGGCATCGCTTGCCTCACCGGGGAGGAGATCGGAAATTCCATCCAAAACTTGGACCTCATGGAAAGCCAAGACAGAGAAGCTGATCCCTGCTGGCAAGTAAAGTGGCACCTGGGAAAGCTCATTAAAAAGGTATTTGGGAACAGTGTGCTCGGTGATGTTACAGCTGAAGGAATCCTAATAGCAGAATAAAGGGGGCTCAGGGTTTTTTTATTGCAAAGCAATTGTCAGGCCACAGCTCCAGCTGCAGAGTGCTTGCACTGAAGCAAAAGGAAAAACAAGCCATAAAAGTGGTTTCACTGCATTCAGGAAATAATAAAGCAAAGGCTATCAGCTTTACTAAGCAAATTCCAGTGATGGGTTGGCTTATCTGAAATACCTCAGGGTAAAGGGTTTCTACCTGACCATAGAGATCATGGTGCCATCAGAGCTGTCATTGCCTCTTTGGAAAAACAGGGAGACTGGGGAGAGAAAATGAGATTAAATGTAACACAGGGAGAGGTACAAAGGTGCCCAAGGAGTGGTCCAGTCATGAGCTGATGATGGATGAAGAGCAAGTGAGCACAGAGCATCAGGCACAGCACTTTCCCAAAGAGCACCTCCTGCGTGACTTACACTTGCAAGGGATCATTTGGCTACACAGAACAAAGTCAGTCTGGCTGAAAAATCACAGAGGCTAAAATCTTCTGGAATGGCTTTCAAAATACCATCTCCAGCACATAAACAAGCTTATCCACAGAAATTCTCTCCTGGCTGAAATTTCCCAGCAAAAACAGATCTTGCAGTCCAAAAGAAATTCTCTATTTGCATTCAGAGATCTCAGCTCCTTTGGTGGGAGCTCTGCCAGTGAAGTCCCTGAACTTCTGCACAGAGAAAGTATTGTTTTAGTTGGTGGATGTTTACATATCTAATATACCTACTAGCTCCCTGATTGCTTAGAAAAAGGTAGCCTGGGTGCCAGAAATAAGTTAAAATTATGATAATACTACTACTACTACTATTAGGATAGATGGATAAATAGAAATGTGGCAGGACAAAACCCATCAATAATTGGCAATACAGGCCTTATTAGCCACCCAGGTAAATCATCACCACACTTGCTGCTCCTGCACCACTGTCCATACCAAACTGGTTTGTTTCAGCAGTCAGCAAACAGTTATGAAGAAGGGGAATGCACGAAGTAAAATTTGCTGGATTAAGAGCTTAATGGATAGGTAGAGGTATAAAAATAAATTAAATTTAATTTCTCAGATCTAAGACCCTATAGTTCACACTGGCAAGTATTCTGCAAATAGAAGCTGGAATAAAGGAAAGGTGTGTCTTTTTCCTGCCCCTGTCAGCCTTGGCTGACAAGCTAATTCATTTTCACTGTTTGTTGGCAGATGATATCAAGAAGCTACGAGGAAAACATATCTGCAATCAACGGTATTGTAATAATTTTATTATCTGTGGTAAAAAGGAGCTGCTAGTGGCACTTGATGTGTAATGACTTGTTTTTTAAAATGCAGAAAACTGACTAAGATCTTGTACTCACATCAAGTCATAAAAAATGATTACTTACTACTAGAAGGTGAATTTTCAGCAGACAATTACTGTCAGGTGGTTTGAGCAAGGTAACCACGGTGGATGCAGAGGACTCAGCCTCTGGATCTCGGTCCCATGTGTATGTGGGATGTTTAAAAAGCCCTCCCAGTACCCCAACTCCTGGAACATGCAGCCCAGAGCTGCAGAGATCAGCTAAGGAGTAGCTCTGCTGAAGCTCACACTAAAGATGCTGGGTGAGAGCATTACAACCTCCAAGTGGAAATTCACAGGGAGGTTAGGAATATTTAACCATAAAATTGAGTGCTGTGGGTTATTTTGTCTGTTGAACACTTGAAGGCAGAGGGAAGGAAAAAGGGAAGCAAAGAGGCACAGAAAGACATTCCATGAGCAAGAGCGAAAGCGGAATTTGAGCCTTATTAGCGAATAATTAGCCATCAGCCTGTGAATCAAGTCAAACAAAAGTGACATAGCCATCCCTTAAAATCAAGTCAGATGGAGCAGATGTGCTTTCTGAAGTCCTTGCTCCTGATGTGGGGTTTCTTTTCTCCTGGCAGTTGAAAGGACCCTGACGCTGCCGCACACGGAGGGGCAGCAGCCGCGCGGTCCCGTCCGCAGGATCGCCGCGCACCTGACGGGCAGCAGCAGCAGGAGGAGCTCCCTGTCCCCCCGCGGTAAGGAGAAACCTTTCACAGCAGCTAAAGACACAAAATCAATTAAATTTTACTCTCCCATTGCTGACCTCGTGCTTACAAACACCTTTTCATACTTGTATTGGGTTAGTAGTAGGAAGCAAATGGTCTTGTCCCAGACTGGGTTTTTACTGCTAATTCTCACCAGAGAGAAAGGCCATTTCCTCTGGGTGCCTCCCTAACTCTTCTATGGAACCTTCGTTGGGAGGAAAAAGAAATTTAGGTGTACTTCCTAGTGTTAAGTTTTCCTCTTCTCTTTCATCTCCTTGTGTCAGTTGTGCGAGTCCCAGCTGCTATGGTGACAGACCTATTAGAAATGTGAGACAGGAGAGACTTGACATTCAGACCATGTTAATGAAGGGCTTGCTTGGCTTTCTGCAGCTTCAGAGAGTATCAGACACTAATGGATATTTTAACTTTGTTACTAAGTAAAAACTTTTTTTTCCCTTATGTGGGAGCACAAATATTAAAAATAAAGGCAGTTGTTGTTAATTCCCACATAAAGCTTACTTATTACTATTACCAAATTGTTGTGAGAATGGACCTAATGAACTGCTGGGAAGAGCAGGTTTCCTTACTTTGTTATTAAAAACCAAGCTCCTCAGCTAGCAGGCATTTGGCTTTACTACCTGCTTTTTAAGTTAACATTTCTCTCTGGTTTTTTTTTTTTCCAAGTAAATCCCTTGCCCGGAAGAGGAGTTGGACACAAAATAAACAACTGGGAATCATCAAGAAAAGGCCACTCCTTCCTTTACAATGTGGAGCTGAGAAATGGCGAGTTAGTGATACCCCAGACGGGCTTTTATTACATCTACTCCCAAATTTACTTCCGCTTCCGTGAAAACGAGAACGAGGACTCGGATCTGTTGGGACAAATCAGAAACCCCAAACAGCTTGTCCAGTATGTTTACAAACTGACTAATTACCCTGAGCCCATTTTGCTCATGAAAAGTGCAAGGACAAGCTGCTGGTCTAAAAAGGCGGAATACGGACTTTATTCCATCTATCAAGGTGGTGTGTTTCAGCTGAAGAGAGAGGACAGGATTTTTGTCTCTGTCAGCAACAGTGACATAGTTGACATGGACAAAGAAGCAAGTTTTTTTGGAGCCTTCATGATCAGTTAGAACATGAAAATCGTGATCCCAAACAGCCCAGTTTTTTCTAGTCAGGGACAGTTTCAATTCCTATAAAACAGGATCACAAGCAAAAGCTGTGTTCATACCAGCAAGAGCAGCCTGCCCTTTCTCAGCTCACTCACCACTTGCCAAGTTCCCTCCCAGCAGCCAGGAAGAGCAGCAGCAGCTGGCTGTGGGTGGCAATGCTCTGTGCAGGCACAGACAGCCAGGCTGGGATTATGTGAGGGATTCCCAACCCTCAGGTGGTGCCTTTGGCCAGAGCCCCAGGCAGGTAAGCACTGACAGAAGCAGAGATGCTCCAGGCTCCTCAGCTGTGGCACGAGGGATGGAGGATGCTCCAGGTCTGGTTACTCAAGTCTGAGACTTGATACCAAATTTTATTTGTGGTCTCCATTGGAACCCTGTCTCGAGCCTTTGTACATACTGTGCCCAAGTGCCTGTGGAATTTCTCCAGAAGTTTTTTGAATGGGAGTTTTGCAGAAGCTGCACATCTCCATCTCATCTAACAAAGCACTTAAGCACCTAATTAATTTTAAGCACACGAACAGTCTGACTACATCAGGGTGTCCACATGCTTGAAATTAAGTATGTGCTTAAGCATTCTCCAGGATCATGTCTTGAGTAAACACATTTGTCTTGAGCGGGATATTGTACATAAGAACAGCTGCTGGAATGGCACTGAAGAGCTTTTCAAATCAATCTGTGTTTTGATCAACATTTTGTAACAGTGCCTGTTTACTTAATTACTGTGCTGCAGACATCTCACTAGGCTTCCAATAAGTTCAGTAATGCAGTTGCTGTTAGACTTGTTGACAGCAAGAACAGGATCCAGAAGAAAAAAGGTGGGTTTCTGTAAATACTGAATTCTGTGAGAAATTTGCAGCAAGTTAGGCATGACAAGATTCTTCCATGTTATTTGGACTGGTCTGTGTTTGGTAGGATGTAATGTAGAATAACACACCCCAGTGACTAACATTTTAAGGAAAACAGGCACAACTATCTCTACTTACAAAAATGCTGCTTATATTGGTAATGCTGTAATTATTTTGATTTTATTTTTAGGAATGGGGGTAAAATTATCACAATTTTTTTTTTGGTAAAATACTTTCTTTTTAATGAACAGTATATTTTTTAACTCTACGAAAATGACTGTTTTATATTAAAAAGATTTGAAAGTTTAGACCATATGGGCTCAATGCCTAGCAGAAGTCAGGCAGTGTAAATCAGAACATCTGTAGCATTGTCAGTGGAGGAATAGCAAATTGCACCATGAATGCATTTTGCCCAGATTTCGGAGGAAACAGTGGGAAGGGTGGGGGAAAAAAAAACCAAATTGGAGGGAAAGGAAGACAGTTCTGCAAATCTTACTTCAGATGGCAGGATAAGGTCTGGCTGTCTATTTTCTGAATAGACTGGGGTTGCCGTGGGAACCCTCTCATTCACCTGCATGTTGTGGTAATTAAATCACAGCAGCCCCTGCACATGGGCCTCACCATAAACAAGCATCTCCCTGCTGTCAGCAGCAGGGCATTTAAACAGACACTGTGTTTATCTGCCCTTTCAGACAGGCAGGTACATTGGCTCAGTTCAATACTTAAGTGTTGGAGCAGCAAGAGAAGAATTTCAGGAATACCCTTCTTTTGGCTGGTTAGGGCAAAGAAATGCACCAGTGTAAGCTGAAAATAATGAGTTTCAACTTCTACCTGCTGTTTAACAGTGTCACACACACACTGTTTTCAGTGGCAATCAAATATGTAAAATTCTTCACCATTTACTGGAACACTTCGGTTTGCCTCCTTCTCAAATCATCTGTTTTGACAGTGAACAGAAAGCATTTCTACAGTTTTCTCTGTGATTTCAGTATTTAAGTCAGAAATGTTCTCCCTGCCAGAAAGGCTGGAGAACAGAGCCTTTCCCTTCATACCTGTGTGTGTGTTACCTTGGAGGAATGACCTTTGTAGGTTCTCCTTGCAGATGGACTGGGCTTGGTGATTTCAGCACAGGACTGACCCCTGCTATCAGATTTGGTCACTGCATGCAGAGCATATTGCAACAGGAATCACACCAAATAGTAATTTTCTGAGTGATCTGAAGGCATGTTTGCCAGATCTTATCTTGGGGAAGATTATCAAAGGGTATCATACAGGACACCTTTAAAGAAGAATGGAAAAATATAGCAAGTTCTGTTTGTGCTGTGTCCTGACTCACACTTTTCATCTCACTTTATGCTCAATGACATATGTAGCAAATTTTTATAGGTTGCATTAACATGTGAATATTGTAAATTTTTCTACATGCCTTTTATATAAAATGTTTTTACTAAATAGTTATTTAGTCTCCCAGTGATTATTGATGTCATCCAATGGCTTCCATAACAACCCTGTCTTAAATCATTTCCCTGACATTGATTGGTATCAGGTATAATCCACTAAATGCCAGAGATGGTTTCAATGCAAAGGACAAAATGCAAACCATTGAGCAATGCCATATTGTGTAATTCCATATAAGTGGCTTCCAGATCCCAGCTGGTGAACAGCATCTGGAAGCAGTAAGCTGAAGACATCCCTGAAAATGATCTTGTGACCAGAGGACAACATTCTGAGGATTTCCCTCGAGGTACTTCTCATGTTTCTGAGCTTTAGCAATTATTTAAGCACTGGGAATTCTTACTTAGTAGCAAAACATCTGATCTTTACCCATTACCAAACTACAGTAGAAGATGTTTGTTCAGCCTGGAGAAGAGAAGGCTCTGGGAGACCTTACAGCATCTTCCAGGACCTAAAGAGGCTCCAAGAGAGCTGGAAAGGGACTTCTCACAAGGGCACAGAGTGACAGGGCAAAGGGGAATGGACTCACAGTGCAGAGGGCAGGATTGGATGGGATATTGGGAAGGAATTCTTCCCAGTGAGGGTGGGCAGGCCCTGGCACAGGGTGCCCAGAGAAGCTGTGGCTGCCTCTGGATCCCTGGAAGTGTCCAAGGCCAGGCTGGATGGGCAGCTGGGGCTAGTGGAAGGTGTCCCTGCCCATGGCAGGGTGGAACCAAGGACCCCAAGGGGTTGTGTTCTCCCTGCAGCTGGGGAGTGAGTCTGAGGAGGAGGGACACGATGCCCAGGTGTGACCCAGTGAGCTGAAGCAGGGCCAAAAGCTGAGTCTAAACCTCAGAATTAGTGAGTGCAGTGCATAGCTTTGCTGGTTAATGAACTAGCAGTGTTTAGAAGTCTGCTTGCAGATATTACTGCTATATAAACAACTGTAAAGTAATTTGAGCTCATTCTGTGTTTTACTTTGTGGAGCTGGATTACTGCTATTCCATCAGCACTCCTCAGTGATGGAGTTGCTAAACCATAACCTTTGAAAGCATACACCAGGTGCTACCTTCTGCTCTAAACCACATTTATAACAGCAGTCAAAACACCTTCTGTCCCTGGATGTAATTAAAAAACCCTGAATTTGCTTTTCTCTTAGCTTTGGAGGTGTATAATTTTTAAATGAATCCCTACCTTGAAGTCTGTTTTCCAGTTTCTTCTTCTCTCCACAATAAACCCGTAATGATTGTAGGCTCAAAGCCTTCAGATATTTCCATGACAACAAACACTGATAAAAACAAGAATTAGAACTTTACTGAATGAAAAGAAAATTGAAAGAATGGAACATAGGAGAGAAATCTCAAAGCTCCACAAATAGAAACTTCTACCTCATCACTGCTCAACACAGTTTTGGAGCTACTGAAGAGAAACACAAATAATTTAAGAGCTCCATGAAAGGTAAATGTCCAGTATAATGCTTTCCAAATTACCTTTTTACTATCTGGTTTGCTCATACATCCAGCTAGTGGATAAATAGAATAAAAAGTACTTAACTTCAGCTCCCTTCTCTCATTGCAGTAAGACCAATGGCTTCACTCTTGTCTTGTTGGCAACATGAAACTCATGTTCTTGCAGCTGAGGGCTAGGAGATAACTTTTGGGAGCCTAAAGCCATCTTCTCTCACAGTTCTTACCTCTTCCTTCACCACTATCTGAACCACTGTGTCCTTTAGCACATGCAAAGCCAAAGCAGGAATCCATTATCGTGCAGTGTTTATGGGATGACAAATCTTTATATTCCATCCAAATTTGGCCTGCAGTTGCCAAAGAAATCAAAAAGAAAACTATAGCTGCTTTTCTTCTCTCTCGACTGACATTTTGTTCTGGCCCTGACCCAGTCCCATGCAGGAAAAGCAGCCAGAGGAGCCCTTCACTCATGATACCCTTTTAAGAAGGAGATCAATGTCACTGGATTTGAAGTACAATTGCCAGTTCTGATCCAGTTGGCTCCCAACACATCAAACTCCCAAGGAATTCAGGGTTAAATCATTGCATTGCAAGCTCAGGGTGTCTGGAGTGTACAGATCTGGTGCTCACTCACTGTTGGGTACTTGATTTTGGTATACACACCATAATTCATTTATTATTCTAGAAAAGAATAAATTATTTTCCTGGGGGAAAAAACCCCAACACTTTTCTCTCCCTGGGGAAAGAGAAATGGTCATTTTTGACAAGACACAGTTGAGCAAAAACTGAAAGAATTTAATGAAGGATCCTCTCCACATAGAAAGTCACATTTATAACTTTGGGCCATTTTCTCTGGTAAATATCAGCATCCTGCAGCTTACACCACTGGCCTGAGAATGTATTAGGGAAAAGAAATTTTAAAAAGGAGTGAGATAATTCCTTATAATAATGCAAAGTATTTGGCAGCCTAACCACAGAAGCAGTTGCCATCTCCTCCATAATATAAAGCAATGTCATGTAAATTAGATTGGGGACACAATTCTAATATGAAATAACCGTATTTTAGTGGCATAAAGCCCATGATTTTTATTCAGAAACATATAACACAACTATACAGGCAGCTGGGCAGACAAAGTGAGAAGTACATTAGGCTCTTCCTCCTTTTCAACTGCAATAATGTGCAGCCATCCCTCATAAAATTTAGCAACTGTTGAGTAACTTGCTGCAAAACTGTCTCACAGTTCATGAGCAGGAATGAGAATACTGATTCCAGTGAAACTGCAAAAATATATCACCCAAATTAGGACAAGGACGAGGCACTAAGGCTAATGCTTGCATGATTACAGAAGGCACAAATTACAGAAAACAGGCAGAGGCAGAAATTCAGAGGCAGAGGCACTCAGCGTTGTGTCACATCACGCTTGTGCTCTGTCTACCCTCCAGCAAAGCCCTGCAGCCGTGGAATGGGAATGCCAGTGCACAAACCTGCTTCCCTGCTGAGCTGATGGAGCTTGGAGCAGCCTGCGCCAGGGGAAGGTGTCACAGCAGGAGGTAGGAATGGGATGAGCTTTAAGATCCCTTCCTACCCGAACCATTCCATGATTCTATGGTTAAGGTAGATGCCAGCATGGATTCAGAGCAGGTTGCCCCCTGAGAGACTGGACACAAGAGATCCAGCCCCTCCAGACAGATAGGAGTGAAAAAAGTGTGCTGCAGCACACATACCCTTAAAATTTGTGGGGACAAGCTGGAAAGGTGGAGAGGTACACCCTACATAGATGTGTGGGAAGTTACTTTACTGTCTCTGATCTCACCTTGTTCTGCTCACATCCTATTTCTTGGTACAGCATTCTCCTTTCGTACAGCAGGAGTGTGCAGCTGGGGAAGCGCGGCTCTGCCTGTGCCTGCGAAGGGCAGAGCAGAGGACAGCAGTAGCACGCTGAATTGAAATTCAATTGCAGGTAAATCAAGTAGAAGCGGGTGACTGCTGCAGCTTCACTGAACTGGAGCCTGGCCGGGCTCCTGCCAAGATCCAAGGGCAAAGCCAAAATACGGAGCGAGGAGGCAGCGATCGCATCCAGGGCTGCGGGACCGCGTGTGCTGAGCGCCGCGGAGCGAAGTGAGCGGGGACAGAGCGCTGGGGAAGGGACCCCTGCTCCGGGAGCACGGACAGGCGGCACCGGGGCTCCGGGAGCACGGACAGACAGCACCGCACCCGGGCACGGCACCGGGGCTCCGGGAGCACCGAGCGGCGACACCCGCACCTGCCCAAGCTGGCGGGCGGCGGGGCAGGGACCGCGGGCGGACCCGGCACGGGCTGAGCCGAGCTGCGCCGGGGGCTCGGTAGGCCGTGCCCGTGCTCACCGGCATCACCGTCGCCTGCGTCCTGCTCTTCGTCATCGGGATCATCGGCAACCTCATGACCATGCTGGTGGTGTCGCGGTTCCGGGACATGAGGACCACCACCAACTTCTACCTGTCCAGCATGGCCTTCTCCGACCTGCTCATCTTCCTCTGCATGCCCCTGGACCTCTTCCGCCTGTGGCAGTACCGGCCCTGGAACTTCGGGAACCTCCTGTGCAAGCTCTTCCAGTTCATCAGCGAGAGCTGCACCTACTCCACCATCCTCAACATCACGGCGCTCAGCGTGGAGCGGTACGTCGCCATCTGCTTCCCCCTGCGAGCTAAAGTCATCATCACCAAGGGGAAGGTCAAGCTGGTCATCCTCTTCCTCTGGGCCATCTCCTTCATCAGCGCCGGCCCCATCTTCATCCTGGTTGGGGTCGAGCACGAGAACGGCACGAACCCCCTGAGCACCAACGAGTGCCGGGCCACGGAGTACGCCATCCGCTCGGGGCTGCTCACCATCATGGTCTGGACCTCCAGCATCTTCTTCTTCCTGCCCGTGTTCTGCCTGACCGTGCTGTACAGCCTCATCGGGAGGAAGCTCTGGAGGAGGAAGAGAAAGAACATCGGTCCAAACACTGCCATCAGGGATAAGAACAACAAGCAAACTGTGAAAATGTTAGGTACGAGTCCTCTTGCTCTGTTTTTCCAAAAGGNTCCGGGAGCACGGACAGACAGCACCGCACCCGGGCACGGCACCGGGGCTCCGGGAGCACCGAGCGGCGACACCCGCACCTGCCCAAGCTGGCGGGCGGCGGGGCAGGGACCGCGGGCGGACCCGGCACGGGCTGAGCCGAGCTGCGCCGGGGGCTCGGTAGGAAAGTTTGGAGGCTGGGGGAGCGCCCGCGGGGGTCGCGGCGGGGCCGCTCCGTGCCCGCGTCTCCTGTGACGCGCCCAGCGCCCGCCCGCCCCGGGCCGGGGGGAGCGGCGGAGCGCGGAGAGGCGGAGCGGGTTCGCCCGTCCCTGCCCGTCCCTGCCCGCCCCCGGCCCGCACCTGCCCGGGCGCGCNTCCAGTTCATCAGCGAGAGCTGCACCTACTCCACCATCCTCAACATCACGGCGCTCAGCGTGGAGCGGTACGTCGCCATCTGCTTCCCCCTGCGAGCTAAAGTCATCATCACCAAGGGGAAGGTCAAGCTGGTCATCCTCTTCCTCTGGGCCATCTCCTTCATCAGCGCCGGCCCCATCTTCATCCTGGTTGGGGTCGAGCACGAGAACGGCACGAACCCCCTGAGCACCAACGAGTGCCGGGCCACGGAGTACGCCATCCGCTCGGGGCTGCTCACCATCATGGTCTGGACCTCCAGCATCTTCTTCTTCCTGCCCGTGTTCTGCCTGACCGTGCTGTACAGCCTCATCGGGAGGAAGCTCTGGAGGAGGAAGAGAAAGAACATCGGTCCAAACACTGCCATCAGGGATAAGAACAACAAGCAAACTGTGAAAATGTTAGGTACGAGTCCTCTTGCTCTGTTTTTCCAAAAGGATGTGTGTGCTTGTGTGTGTGTGAGAGAGAAAAAGATGGGGAGCTCTCTGATAG
The DNA here is from genome assembly GCA_013396995.1 of Dicaeum eximium. Taxonomy (NCBI): domain Eukaryota; kingdom Metazoa; phylum Chordata; class Aves; order Passeriformes; family Dicaeidae; genus Dicaeum; species Dicaeum eximium. The sequence continues at coordinate 1,087,051 of VWZP01002299.1, read as the reverse complement.
TTTACTATAGTTCCTTCCAAAGGAAAGAAAATGTCTCATACAAAAGGCTGAACCTATCTGTAGAATCCTCTTCCCTTACATTTATTTCTAACTGGTTTGAGCTGGGGACTCCCAAACAGTTAAACAAGCATTAGTAAGAATTCCTGACAAGGACAAATCCACAGTTATAATTAGCTTGTGCCCTGGAGATTTTTGAGCGTTTTTGCTCTTTGGTTGTGGATACCAATGTTATTTACAGAGAACAGTTTATTCAATTTTTAAACAAAACTAAACCCTTCTCAAGCTATGAAGTTGAGGTGCAGACTACAGCCAGGCAGGCAGGGCATGATGTGCACTTAAGATTCATAGGAAAAGAGTATCAAGATTTTAGCAAATTGGGGTTATTTCCTACCATGGCTGTGTAAGCTTATGAAAATTAATCTGCATTTTCATATTAGCAAAACCCCAGATATGCTGAACCAGGAGCATTGAGCCTCCTTTGAGGTCTGTGATGCTGTAAAATCTCACAGACTGTAAGAAAACAGGATCAGGACAACAGACACTCTCATTCCTAACTTTGTGCATTGATACTGCTGAATGCTTTAAACAACACTTGTGGCTGGCACATGGAAACTCAAGTTTTACCTTAACTCAGTGCATGTAGTGGCAGTTTGATACACAAACCCAAAAAGTTGTCCTGCAGTTTAGTGTCTGAAAACTGCAGAATCCTGCTGCTGCTGCTGCGTACTTTTATCCAAGCCAAAAGTCCTCTGCAGTGCAAGTCATCCCCTGGATTTTGGGGGATGAGATGCCCTGCAGGAAGAAGCTTTCACAGGCTCCTTTCAGCAAGGCTGAAGTGGTGGGCTAATGAGGCAGACAAGAGGTGGCACTGAGTCCTAAGTACCTTAATTATCAAATAGGAGCCTATCTGATCTTTTTGTTCATGTCCTAATTTATTACTGTGCAACGGCAGGAAGAATAATAAAACCCACAGCATTTTTTATGCCCTTTCAGCTACATTTTATGATCAGTAGAATTACTTCAGTCTGGTAAGCGTGACCTTGAAAGTAATTAATTGTTTACATTTCTAGAGGTTCAGGATTATGAACTTCCATTGACTATAAGTAAATGACACATCTTACTACCATGTTTATATTTCCATATACTTAACCATAAAGAATTTTGAAATAAAAAATGTTTATTTTTGCTCTGAAGTGTTGCCACAAGCATTGCAATATTTCAGGCACTTTTTTTTTTTCCTTTTACAAGGTCTGAGAACAGCCAGGCAGTGGCAGGACTCTCCTCTGACAGAGAGCCAATATTCCCTAAATGACAACAGTCTGATGCCTGATAGAGAGATGGGAAGAAGTTAGTGAGGGCTCAGTGGCAGCAGATGCTCAATGCAGTCACCTCTCACTGGTGTTAATGTCCTGCTTAAAATTTAGAAGGTGCTTTCTAAGGCTTTACCAAGTCATGGAACACCAAGTAAATGGGATTAGCATCAGCAGTTCTTTTAACTGTAAAAGGTTATGCCTCTGGGTCTGAAATGAAACACCTAAATGTATAGCCTGACTTGCAAAGAGCTATCACACCCCATTCCTGTTGAAATCCATGGGATTCTGCATGCATGAAGATGCAGCTGTCAGAAGCCTGACTAGGAATATTGCATGCCTACATGTGCTTAAAATCCTAGTCATAACAGACTGTGCTTTAAACTCTGTTCATTCATAATGACCAACATGGTAATATTCATTACCATGGATTCAAATCCCCATGGGAGCTAGGGAATCATCTGAATTTTGTAGTGAAGACAGTGAGGGAAAACTGGAAGTGGTTGGCTTCAAGAAGATGCAGAACTGGAAAACCTATTCTGAACCTCAAGCTCTGGTGCTTTCCACTCCACCACAAGTCCTGCATAAGCATCCTTTTAAACTTGGGAATGCTGGTGCAGAATTTTTGGGGAAAGAGATCTCTAACCATTCCTCTCAGCAATTTGAATTTTATTATCTTCTGAAACATGAGATGAGGATATGAGGATTGCTAACACAACCTGCTCACCAGGGCCAGGTTGGACTGGACTTTGAACAACCTGGTCTTGTGTAAGGGTCTCTGCTTATAGCAGGGGGCTTAGGAAAAGATTTTCTTTAAGTTCCTTTCCAACCCAAACAAGTCTGTGATTCCATGAACAGGTTAACTGCAAAAATTGCTTAAGAATGTCAGAAGCCTTTGCTCAAGTTTTCTGTTTTTTTCTCTGTGTAATATATTAATAGATACACTCAGAGCAGTATGAAAAATACTAAAGGTCAAAGGCACAAAGGAAATGAACAGAAACAGTTTCCCTTTCTCTCAGATGAAAATTCCAATGGGCCAATGTTCAGAGATACACACAGCCCTGTTATTCTACAGAGATGATACTGACATGTAAATGCAACCACTGTAGTAATACAATATTACAGATATACTGTATAACCATAATTCTGCAGTTATATACCACACATTTAGTTTTACTCTTCTTGGGAGTAGTGCATGTTCCAAAAAATAGACAAACTGGAGAGGTGCACCACTCTCCTCTTATCTTGGCATATGTGCTCTACAAGTCCCCACTCTGTGTTTTATTTTGGGGCCTGGCCTTTAACAATTTTGCTTTTTGTCTTAAATTATTTTGCCTCCCAGTGATTACATTCTTCACTGTAAACCACAGTGTTGAGTCTATCACATATAATTTGCTTTTGTTAAACACTGCAGATGATAGATGGTTATACTTTTTTGGTCACCATTTGGATTCTTTAACACTCTGTTGATGCACACATAAGTTTTATAGGTCAGAAATTTGCTATATCAGATTAGTTGGACAATATTCAGGCAGCCTGTTTAGATATGATCCAAGTGTATTAAGTATCACCAATCTGTACTGTCAGAAAATGGATTGAGACACAACTGAAAGCTTAGGGGAGGCAATTTCACACTTTTTGATTAACCTGTTAAAGGAGCAGACCCTCAAAACAGAATGTTAATGACCTGTATGTCGATACTCACGCTTAACACCCTCTCTTCTGCTGTTTTTATTTTAGTTGTGGTGGTATTTGCGTTCATACTCTGCTGGTTGCCTTTTCACGTAGGACGGTACTTATTTTCCAAATCCTTCGAGGCCGGATCCCTGGAGATAGCAGTGATCAGCCAGTACTGCAACCTGGTGTCCTTTGTGCTCTTCTACCTTAGCGCGGCCATCAACCCCATCCTGTACAACATCATGTCCAGGAAGTACCGCGTGGCCGCGTGCCGCCTGTTCGGACTGCGCGCCCTGCCCAGGAAGAGCCTGTCCGGCGGCAAGCAGGGCAGCTCCCGCGGCTGGACAGAGCCCGGTGCCACCACATGACACCCGGTGTCACCGGTGCCACCCGCCGAGGCTCCGGAGAGCCATCACGGGAGGGACGAGGGCGAGGAACAAGGAACGGGAATGCCAAGGCTGACGGCGCTGCTTTGGTCATCGGGATGGGCTGAGAGGTGCAGGCAGTTAAAGATCTGAGGGGAAAACAAAAATCATCCGAATCTGGGACTCTGAGAGGAGACACGCGCGGTCACAGAATTCGGCGACGCCCCAGGTGTTATTTTTGTGCTGCTTTTGCCCGTTTGGTTTTTTCATGCTGGCTTTAGCCCAGCCCGTCCTGACCAGGCAAACGTGGCCCCCTTCACCCGAGAGTTTGTACGACTTCAGCAGCGCCAACTCCAGCTGAATTTTTCCAGAGTTAGCTTTAGTTTTGCTAAGAATTTTGCTAGCATCTAACCAGACCCTAGAGAGAGAATACTGAATTGCCTTTTTGGAGTAGTGAACAGTAAATTTGATACACTTTTCATAATACCAATTTTTAAGTAAGCTCACGTTTTTCTCTAAATGAGGAAAATTATTTCTTAAAAAAAAAAAAGAGATATAAAATGGATAATTTTTAAACATGCTAAAAATAAATAACCTTCATGTCACATCCAAGTAGAAAGGAAACAAAAAAAAAATGCCTTCACAGAAGTGGCTTAGAACATGACTGTACTGAAATATTTTTTAAAATATATATCAGTGGGACAGTGCTGACTTCAGGCCTGCAGTGATGCTATAAAAATGTGGAATGCAATCACCCACCAAAGTCTCTTTTTTTTTTTTTTAATAGCTGTACTTGTTCTGTTCAGTTTGACTGTGAATGACTTGATGTGTTTGAATTTGGAAGCTTTTAATTGTTTCAATATTTGTAATGATTCTGTGGCTACCTGTCCCTAACTGTGCCCCACCGCACCCCAAAGCCTGCTGAGGACAGGGATCCTGCCTGTAAACCCCCCATGTTTCTGTTTTAAGTCTGTTCCCAGTGCCACACCCCCCTGTAAATCTGGTGTGCATTTGTGCTCATTTGCTGAAGTGTTGAATTGAGAACATTTTGCATTTTTTAACCACCATGACCTGAGACAGTAATAGAAAAATCTGCATTAAAGGACACAGGCAAACACATTCTCATACTTGATTCATAAACCCCTTAAATTAGGTTTTTATACCTCAAGTGTGGCATTTTAAGGCAAACCAGAAAACTTTCCATCCTCTGTGCTAATGAATATGGCTTATATTGTCTCACCAACACGTGGGTTTTGTGCCCCACAGAGCTGACAGAGCTTTGAAGTATGTGTGTGTGACAGCAGCTTTCTGTTCATTTGGTCATAGTGTTCATCCCCAGCTGGTCCACAGCCCTTTCCCCTGATGAATTTTAATTCTCCCTGGTGAATTGTGTGTTAGCAGAACTCCCCCCACTCACACTGATGGGCCACTTTCTCCTGTTGCACCTTCAGCTGCTCAGGCTGCACTCACAAGAGAAATTGGCCTCTTCTGTATATTCAGTGTCTTCTCCATCACCTCTGCTGGGGCCAGGGGGCTGCCTGGTGGCACCTGAGCCTGTCCCCCCCCAGTCCAGGAGTGCAGGATTTATGTGCAAGCACCCACACAGGCACTGCAGGATCACTCCTGCCTCACCCCCACCCACAGGCACAGCTGCCCTCACTCACTCATTGACAAGCAGGTCTGGTGGCAGAACTCTTGCAACTCAGGGAAACAAGACATTTGGGAACCACAAAGAGGGTGCAGATGTGAGCTCAGTAACAACCTGTCTGTATAAACAAAGCAATCACACACCCGGCGTCGCATCGGTGTTTCAACTCTCAGCTGTGCCTCTGCTGTTAAATGTGAACAGAAAAAGAAATAAAGTGATGAGACCCTTTATAACCCTGTGGCTCTGTGGTGCAATTCACACAACTGAATTTTAATATTTTTTTTCACATTTATATTTTAATTTTGTTCCCCAAATCTGTGTAACTAACTTGATTAGGGTATTTTCTTTAACCAGAATAACTGCAACATTAAAGCCCTGTGTAGACACATTTGTGCATACAAACTACAAACATACTAATCATTTCATTTAGCCTAAATATTTCATCAGGAGAAAATGTAACATTTAGCTCTACCAACACCATAAAATTTCCACAACTTTGTGTATAGAATGAAATGTAAAACATTTGGTCTGGGGTCATAAAAGTCAGAAAGAAAGGGACTGGCTGCTCCTTGGGAGGGAGGACAGGACTTCTTCTTTCCTTTAACTGAGGAGATGGACTTGTTTCTACAAGTCCTTGGACAAATCTACCAAAATACACAAATTATTATTAAAGTAGCCACCTTCATAGGACCATTGCACAAGCAGGAAAATACTTCATATCTAGCAGGGAACACAAATATTTAACACACTGTGGCTGTCAGTACATCAGCCACTGGTGTTGCTGCCCTCAGTACCAAAATTTTCTGTATGGATTCTCTAAAGCCAGTGGGGTCACACCAGCATGTGCTGAGAGCAGATGGTGAATAGGAACTGCTGCTTAAAGTGCTACATAATGAACTGCTTTGATATGGAAAGCAGGGGAAAAAACACCTCAAAACCTGGGTAACCCTCACTTCTGCATCATAAAATCAACTTTTGTCTGATGCCTCCAAAAAGATACGCACTGCTCGTCTGGAGGGTTATTCAGAGAATCACAGGACATAAAAGGGACCTTAAAGACCCTCTAGTCCCAACCCTCTACCATGGGCAGGATGCCACCCACTCAATCAGATTGCTCAGGGCCCCATCCAACCTGACCCTGCCCAAGTTGTAAGAAATAACTCCACTGGGAAAAGTGTGAGCAAGATCCGAGGAGCATTTTTTACCTAAGAGTGGTGAAGTCAGTCCAAGGCAGGCATCATCAATCTGTCTCAGGGCCAACAAGGGGCAAGGCTCCTCCTGCTCTGTCTCTGGCAGGATGAGCAGGGGCAGGCTGGGTGCTGCAGGTGCTAAGAGTCAAAATTTTGCTGTGTTCTTACTGACTTGAATGTGAGCAGCCCATAGAGAAAATAACTGAAAGTTCATTCATTAAACAGTCCCAGTTTTAAAAGCTTTTCTACCTCTACATTTTGTATTACAGCTTCACAAATAAACAGGAACAATTTGGCTGCATTTTCTTTCTTGGCAATGAGTTAAATTGGTGATGAAATAGGTCAAAAGGCCTTTACCAGAAAGCTTCATTTATTTTACAAAAGTACCTTTGATGGAGGCACACGCAAGCAGAAAATCATGTCCTATTGTATTTCTTGCCAAAAATAAAATACACTAGAAAACCAGGACTTCTTGCCAAAATTTGAATTGATAGATATTCAGCAGTTATGTAAGTTTGCAGCAAGTGACATTTGTATAAGCCCTATTAAAATTGGCATTTTTTAGATACCTAAACACCCAAGGGTACCCCCTCTCTGTCATGGATTTGCTGGTTTTAGAGTGCTGCTGCTCTGAGCCCAGTGGATGTTTCTGGATGGGCTTCCATAGAGCTTCTACCTTTTGCAAAAATCCTGTGGCCTTGAAGAGGTAAATTACATCTTGAGAAGGAAATTCAAATTTGGAACAGAACAAAAAACATCTAACTCACCTCCCCAGGAATGGCCCTGCTGTTACTTCCCCACATCCTGAACCATGCACATTAGCATTGTCCTGTGTAACCAACACACTTTGTGGGTCTTCAACAGGTTTTCTCAGTGCTTTTTCCAGCAGAAAGGTCTCCATTCCCTTCCAAGTCCAGTGCTTGTGTGTTGTGGCCCCTCCTGATGTCAGTTGTGGATGGTTGCATGCCATGACCTTTTCCCCCCCAAAACCAAAATTCAGAGCCTCCCTCTCACCCAGTTACCTGAATCAGAACAAAAAGCACCTGGGCTTCATCTTGGAGCTGACCTGGTGATGCTGAGTGCTGGATTCTCTGAGACCTGCAAACACACTGACCCAGTTCTGCTCAGCCAGAGGAGCTGGCCCTGCAGCACAATTCTGGAGGGCAAACACCTCCAAACCCGTGGTGCACACTGATGTCACCTGGATCCCATCCCTGACACCCTGCCAAGCCCTCACACTGCTGGCTAGGGGTGGGCTGAGAAGGAAACAAGGTGAGCAGAGCCCCACAGGTGTTATGCAGTATCCCAGCAAAGCACCCCAAGGGATGGGAGCAACCCCAGGAGGAGGGAGGGGTTGACTCCTAAATCAGCATCCAAACAGCCCAAAGCCCAGCTGCCAATCTCAGCTCTCATTTCTGTGTACAAATGCATCCTCCTGAGAGCAACAGGGTGTGCTCCACCTGTTGTACCTGGAGATAAACCACTTTGTGTTTCTCCAAATAAAGGCTCTCTACAGCTGCTCTGATTCTTTCACTGGGAGCAAAATAAGGGTTTTGTGACGTGTGTGAGTCCATAAGGCAAAATTGCTCTCCAAAGTAAAGTACCCTGCTCTCCCCTTCAGAGGCTGCTCTAAGGGCTCAGAGATGTTCTCCCAGCACTTGCCCCCATTTTTTATGCTACTGGATCAAAAGATCCTTTGCTTTTTTCTCATGTTCTGATTGATTTTCACATGATTGCAGCACTGTCGGTGAGAAAGAAAAGGCATGGCCTTTTCCAAGCCTCTATCCACATTATTCTTCCCTGCACAGCCTCCTTCCACTAATGACCTGGAGAGCAAATCATGGCTCATTAAGGTGGGCAGGCAGGGAATCTCACACCACGAGCTGCTCTGCAATGAGACACAGCACGGTGAGCTCTGAGGAGCAGGGATTTAAACAGCTTTAACACGGCAGTCTGAGAGAAGACAGCAATAATGCATACTACAGATTCTCCCAAAATGAAGCCAAGGTTCATGGTCACACACAGGCACACATCCTGCCCAGTCAATAGCACTTTGGTATTTTTACCATGCAGTGACAAGGAAACTGATTTTTCTAAAATTTGCCGTGCTACGCCGGTGGCACCACTGGTGGCTGTGAAAGGTGCAATCACCTGAGTTTTTGATTGAATGTGGAGTTTTGAACCCACTGAACCATTGTTAGTTTGTGAGGAAGGAAGTGGGCAGCCAGCACAAGGGTTTCTGTGTGCCTTGGCTGGTACTCTGGCTCCAGGAGAGGAGTGCTGGTGTGGGGCTCATCCCTTGGATGCCTGAGCATCTCTGGTCTAAGGCTGGCATGTGGAATCACAGGATGGTTTGGGTTGGAAGAGACCTCAAAGACCATCTAGTCTGAACACCCTGACATGGGCAGGGACACCTTCCACTATCCCAGGTTGCTCAGAATCCAAGCCAACCTGGCCACGAGCACTTCCAGGGATGGGGCACCCACAAGTTCCCTGGGCAACCTGTGCCAGGGCCTCACCACCCTCACAGGGAAGTCACCTCAGACAAGCTGTGGTGTCAAAACCCATGAGAGGTTTGTATTTACCTGCTTCCTTTCAGTCTTTGCTGTGGGCTCGTGCCTGATTTCCCACACTGCAGTGGAATCTGGACTCTGGAATGCAGCCAGAGCAGTGCCACTGCCACAGGCTGTGCCCAGATCTGGATCCAAGGTCCCTTCCTGTGAGCACCATCACTGCCCAGACAGGGCTCATTCAGAGCATAACCAGAGGTTTGTACAGCTGAGATGCTTTTGGTTTCAGAACAGTGAAGTCACTCACCTGACACTTTAAACAAGACACAGGACAGAGCCACAGAGAGCAGAAGGAACTCTGAACCCCCACACTGGAGAGAAGGCACAACAGGAGCAGCATCGGCTTCAGTGCCATGATCCAACAACACAAGCTCCACGCAGCAGCATCCCAGGGGACATTTGGCCCTGCTGAGTGCAAAGATCTGATTTTCTCGGCAAACCCTGATGAGCTGCAGCCATGGCTGGGCAGAGACCAAGTGCACCCTGCCCGGAGTGCAGCCAGGGAACACAAACATCAGTGCTGCACAGCCTCTGAGCCAGGACACCACCCCCAGCTCACAAGCTTTTCATGGAAAGAAAGAGCATTTGAGCTATAAATTAAAAAAAGACAATATTTGCATTGGATTAGGGTGAATTTCTCAGGTCTATTCACAAATTAATCCTCACAAGACTTCTGCATCCCTACTGTTTGCTCTATTTTATTTGCAGAGAGTAATAGCTTTTGTATGACAGAAAGTGAGAGAGATGAGCCAATAAAATTACTAAGAAATGACATCCACTGAGCACACTGACCCAAGCAGTTATTTATTAACCATGCCAGGCTACCTAAAAATAGCTTTGATTGCATGCAAGACCATCTATGCCACCAATTAGTGCAGTAAATGTAACTACCCTAACTAATAACAGCACATTCACTTAGATAACAGCAGATCCCAGGCTAATCCACTGTGTTTGAAAGCATCTTGTGAAACTTCTTTTTATTTCACTGAGCCAAGAATCTGGGCATTGTAAGAGCAATTGTCAAGAGCAAAAATAGATGTAATTGTTCAGAATGTAGTACCAATAAAATAGCCCTTTAAGGGGATCTCAGCTGGCTTTTCTGCTTGGCCATAAAAATAGTAAAACAAAATGTCTATATTCATCTCTACTTACTCGTGGTTCTCACTCTGAGAAAAATAAAGATACCATTTGCATCTTTACTCCAGGCCAGGTTAAGGACAGAGAATATAATTCTACACCACTTCAATAAATGACAATACATCATAAACTCTGCAATAATTCTAGAAAAGGATTTGCAGAGGAAATATGACTTATACTTCATATTACCACACAAATTTCTTCTTGTCTCTAACACATTTAGTTGCAAGCCAGGTCTAACAGAACCATCCTGTTGATGTAGATGTCATTAATGCTGGAGAAGAATCACTCCATGTCCACAGGCCATAAATTCATAGACTGGAATCATAGAATGGTTTGGGTTGGAAGGTGCTTTAATGATCATCTGCTTCCAGCCCAAGTATTTGATTTTCAGGGGGATTTTAAATACCTCAGCTGTGCTTCAAGATGGGAGGGACAAGCAGGAGAGCCCTGGTCCTCTGGCACAGCACTGGCACTTTGACCCACTCCCCTTTCAGCTTTTTAATAGCACGCTGGATCTGAGTATCTCCTAAAATTCAGAGACACAGGTGAGCCTGTGGGAAAGCTCCATGGGAGGTGAACAACACAGACTGATGTCACTCCAGATCCTGTTTGTTCCCAACTCGTCCCGGGAGTGTGTGGCTCAGCTCGTGCCACACGTGGCTTTAACCCCCGGTTCCTCAGAGAAACCCCCCCTCTTCCAATGGGGCTCAGCTCTCCTGCACCACAAACGTGCTCCGAGCTGCCAGGAGCGCCTCAAGTGAGGAGCAAAACAAATTCCAGGCGTTGGTTTTTGAGCAGCTCTGTGATTACTGAGAGGGGAGAATCGCTGCTGCCATAGAAACGGCAGCGCCAGCCCGGGGACCGCGCTGCTGGGACATGTGCCACCACCCCAAAGGCTGCTGGCAAGGCCACAAAAACACCCCAAGTACCAGCCTCTGCTCTCTTCCAGAACTTTGCAAAGATGACACTTCTCTTGGCAGCAGGAGAAGTGCTGGTAAATTTATTGCTGGTAAATTCAGCATCACCCAAACCCGGCTACAACTTGCTCTGTGCTTCCTCACAAAACAAAACCCACGGTAGATTTAGTGCTACTTACCCAGCTCTGCACAGTCTGGGTGTGGGAAAGGCACCCAGCACCTCTGCAAAAACCTGTGGGTGATAACAGCACAAGGTAACATTCAGAACTCCAACAGCAAATGTTTAAATCCTGCTTCACTCCCGTGGGCTCTCACTGCCCTCCAGCATCTCTGCAGCACCACTGAAAATAAACCAGGGATCACTGAAAATAAAGGATCTCCTCAGATGCCAAAGTGGTGATTACTGTTCTATAGACATATTCAAAAGGTTTTGTTAAAGGGGTTGTCTTGGCAAGCACTGCTTACATAAAAAAGCTGAGCAACCAAGTGAAAAACTTACAGTATTTCCCCTAGGAAAACCCCACTCATGTTGTAAACTGCAGTAATTAAAAAGCAAACAAATGAATTGTTGTATTTATGCAGTGACTTGAAAAAAAGTATTAAAAAATTAATATTTGACAAGAAACATGTACACATACTATATTAATTCATGATGATGAGCAATTGAATTCATTGCACATAATTAGTAAGTTAAAAGCTCTAGTATTTCAAGTGTTTAATTACTAAGAGAGGACAAACCTACATATGTTTCTACAAACATAAATCCTTAATTTTTCATGCAAGCTATTTAAAAGAAGTGATTAGAACACCTGACTTCCAGATTATCACTATAAACTTACTCTTCACAAAAATCACTCCAATTACAGACCAGAAACAGCCTAAGGTTTTCAGGGCTAATGTTTTCAGGGTAATTCAGGGCTCCCACCTTTGCTCCAGCATGCACAACAGGACTGACCTGCCAGAAGGAGCCACGCTGACCCAAAAGGCTGAGTTCAATTAAAATAAGGAATTAAAACAGAAAGAATTAAAACATTTATTGGGCATAAATATATTACATATACACTACAGATACAGTTAAGTCTTACATACATAGTGTAGTATTTGCAAAATCTATACATTAAAATTGATATGGCAGTTTTAATATAATGCATATGAAATAGTCTAAAATTTACAATACAAGAAAACTTCTGATTATTTTTCTTTTAAAGTTGAAAAGCTTGGAATGTATGTTCCCATAGTGAGGTAAAAACATTTTATTTTTCTTTTTCAATTTAAAGAACTGTGCAAGGATAAGGTTCATACACATTCAGTTAGGGCACTTCTCAGTCGTGACACTGAATACTGAGCTATTGGAGCCAACAAACAGGATTAGAAAACACTTCAAGTTCATAAAGAAAAAGGCAGAACAATATAAAAACATCTCTCTCCTTCCTTAAGGGTACTAAATACTTAGTGTTTCATTCTACCTTTGTTGTTGGTGGTGGTTTCTGTGAGAGCAGAGCGCCCTGGGGTTGGATCCAACACTGCCACTGCAGGGCCAGGGGCACGAGGAGGTTTGGGAGGGGCCAAGGCATCAGCAGGGGTGGGACAGGGACAACGTCCCTCAGAGCAGAAGGGTGTGACATCGGTGATCACTGCCACTGACCCACGAGTGACAGTCACATCACTACAGCAGCAGATACAGACTGAAAATGTCAAATTCCCTGGGCCTGTCCCAGCTGCTCCAGCTCCATCTCCCAAAACCTCAGGCTTGGACTGGGGGCTCTGGTCAGTGTGGTGACAAGGGACCCAACAAATCAGCCGTGACAGAGATGCTGTGAGTGTGACTGACTGCTCTCCCCTCACTTCTGCTCACTGCTTTTAGTAGCACTCGTATTTCAAACTTTCAAAATTGCTCATCTAGAGCACATCGGGGTTGGGGTTTTTTTTTTCCTTTCTTTATTAAAGCAGTTTTGTTTTTTGTTTTTTTTTTTCTTAAAAAAAAGGTGTCAAGCTCGGATTTCATAGCAGCACTGCTCAAACAATATACCAAAAATAAAAAAAGGGAACCTATTCAAATTTCTGGGTTTTCCCAAACTAGCGGTCTTTTCACTGTTTTAAAAAATACACTCTTCTCGCCTCCAATGAAAACAGCTGTATACTCTTTGCTCACAAAATACAGATGCAAGGTCACAGAGTTTCATATCACAAATAAATTTAAATAAGATGTAAATAAATTTGACAAGCCATGACTTTGGCAAAAAACAAAAAAATATATATATTTAGCTCAATGCCATTAGTTTGCAAGGCTAAATCAAACTAATTATAGTCAATAACAAAATACAGAACATTTCTAATATTTGCTACATCTAGAGAGGCACACAGAATAATTCATTGATCTTAGCACTTTCTTTCAAGAGATGATTTTGTTTTTGGATACATGTAAACGTTTGAATCACTGATAATGGGTTTTTTTGGCATTTAATGTACTAGATGCTCCCATCTTCAAAAACACAAGAAAATGCAAGAAGATTAATAATACTAGGAATGCTGCCAGGTAAAAAGTTGACCTAAAGTACAACAGTATAAAACAGACAAAATGTAACATGCTATGGGGAGGGTGGAGAGGGGGATTAGATTAGTACATAAGTACACTTTTTATTTTTTATTTTTTTACAATAAATAAAAAGATTGCACTGTAATTGGTATTTAAAGTACTGTATGCAGTATATAGTATAAATAAACCTAAAAACAAAAATAATGTTGTTTTTTTCCCCATTACTTTGGTTAAGGGAATATTATGCTAGTACAGGACACCGAATCCTAGACGATGGAGACAGAGCACAAAAAAGCTAAGACAAAAGCAAAATCAAGTAGCAAAAATATACAAAAATAAGAGGCAGGGAAATACACTGTGTCTGTTGCACCCTTTTGGAATCTATTTGCACCTCCAGCTCATTTATGTCCCTGAGGTACTTGCACAATGTTGACTTAATATAAATAACCCCATGACTCAAGAGTTAAAAATCTAGTGTCTCGATGGATTAAAATGTGTCTGGGATGGGGCAGGCAGGAGGGGGACACTGCCACCAGAGCAGGGACCCTTCCTCTGCAGGACTCTCATCTCAGTTTCACCAGGTACCAAGTTATTTCAATCAGCCCCGTGGTAAGAACAGCATAGACACCCTTCTAAGGTATTTAAAATGAACAGATGTGATTTCTGACACCTCCAAGGAAGTTCCATAAAATAGATACCCCTCCAAAAAAATAACAATAATATTAATAATTAAAAAAGGATCAACTGACAGTAAAGTTTGCTTCCATTGAATGTAAATCTCACCTAATTCAGTAGAGGCAGTAAGCTGTCACCAGCTCAAATCATATAATCAGGCTGAATGTAATAGAATAATATCTAGTATTAGATTAGGAATAGTTATATACAGTGACAAACAGACAAGTTAAAGCAGCTTTTAAATAGCTGAACATGGGAATAACTAACTATTGCACAATGCCCTCTTACTTAAAATTACTGCTAGGAATCAAAATGGTAAAAAAAAAGATCTATAATGCTCCATAATTTATATGCAGTTTGGCTATTTGATTTCTTATACAGGCAGTTTCTAGTGTTTGTAACTGTAAAAATAACAGGCAACTAAAAAGGTTTTTCGACTGCAGGATGCTGTTCCAATTTAAATGCACTAAACAGTTAAAATAACAACTTAGGTTTTATTTTGAAAAACTGGGGCAAATGTAGTGAATAATTCGTAGGCAACATTGCTAATACTGTTCAAGGAAAACCTGGTACTTGACTAACACTGTATTCTAGTCTTACCACTATACACACTTGTGACTAATGTTTAGAAGGAAAGAGACAAAAAAAGTGACTCATGATTAAAATTTCCTAAATCGTAAGATAAAATAAGAGACTGCATGAACTTCAGTGAAAAAACCCAAAACAACATTGAAAAGGCAAATTGCTGACAATTTTGAAACCGCGAAGGAAAAACAAAAAAAAAATCATCTTGCTTTTGGTATCTGGTTTGCTTGTTTCTCCAGTTTGACCGCTTCCTACTTCTGAATTTCAAAAAGGTGCATCAAAACACTGATTTATCGTTCTTCAAGCTAGAACTGTAAAAACAAGAGCAGTATATAAAACGCACGGTAGAATGAAGGATTTAAAAAAAAAAAAAAGAGAAGAGAAAAAAAAGAAGGAGGAGGAATATCTGGATAAATGTGTGGATTATAATGCGTAGCATTAGTTAAATCTGTAATTCAAACTCCGGCTGAACCGTCTACTTCATAAAGAAGTACTGTAGTATACAGGCGAAGATGATGGAGAGGCTGGCGAAGCCGAGCACGATGAGGGCCGCAAACTGTTCGTCCGTGGGCACGGCGGGCCTGGCCTTGGCGTCCTCGGCGCCGCGCGGCGCGCCCGGCAGCACCAGGGCACCGCGCTGCAGCGCGAAGGCCACCGAGGGGCTGAAGGGGCCGCTGAGCTCCGGAGAGGCGTCCAGGCAGCGGCGGCAGGCGCACACGCGGAACCGATAGTCCGTGTTCACCTGAAGGCCTGAGATGTGGAATGTGGTTTCTTCTCCCTTGTACACCTTAAAGACAAAGCAGGCAGCGCCGTCAGACACCAGCTCCTCCCGCTCTCGCGGCGGCAACGCGAGGGTTTCACCGCACACGTTCGGGCTGACGCCTCAGGTTTTTATCTCTTACGTTTTTCAGATCCTGTGCTGCATTAGTGTCTAACTCTGAACTCCATACTGAGTGTTAGTAAGCTCTCGCCATTGTTTGGCCAGACAAAACAATCCTTCCAGGCCTGAGAACCAAGGTCGTCATTGCAGCCTCAGGCTCCATAAAGTATAAACAAAAGTGAACTGGGGGGAGCAACCTGGGGGAATGTGACTTCATTACCTGAAGCTGTAATTGGACAATTAACCTCTGATATGCAAATAGACCAAACTTACATCTGTCTGAAAAATCTCATGACCACCATCCATCTTGTGTGTAACCCCCATGGGGCTTTTGCACTGGCCAAGGTGAATCTACTGAAGGCCTTTAATAAATACCTGCTTTATTCTCTAACTGTCCAGCCTCTGTTCTAGGCAGCCTCTCCAAGGCATCAAGTCAAATCTCTAAGGAAGGAACTCACCAGGTCAACACAGATTTTGGAAAAACAGGGACACATGGAGGACTTCTCAACAAGTCTCAACACAGAGCACACAGGGACAGACAACACATCACTCTGCGGCAATGAGAACACACACTCATCTTCTGTGGGTGTGATAAATGCTACAAACGTATTTCTGCACTCTGAAAGTGTGACTGTATGCCTAAAACATGTCTAGGACATAATCACCCTGTCTGGCCCCAAAAGGAAGAAAACCTGCAAACGAGGTAATTGGAAGTCATTCAATGTTTAGTTGTACAATTGCCTACAAGTGTCACTTTAATATATTTTCCCCTCACTTTTCTCTCAAGAAACAGCAATCTTGCCAGAAATTGCACTTTCAGAACTGTGGAAACAATAAAATATTATTAAGGTGTGACAAATTTCCTCTTGATTGCATTATACTTGGTTGTTTACTAATCCAAACCCATCACATATTTGTTATTCAAATGTATACAACCTGTCTTTGCACTGAAAAAAATCCTGTCCAGTAAAAAAAAAAAATCTTGGGATTTTTACTTGTTTTGTTCTGTCAGGGTGGTGAATACCAGTGCAACTGGAGGCCAGGTTTGGCTAAATCAAAGACCTGTATCTTCATTACAGTCTAACAAGTACAGATGGCCAAGTTCACTCAAGCCAGCTGTTCAACAGCACTTCCCAGAAAAAGGCCAGACAGCCAAGTGAGAAAAGAGTATCTGTAAGGGAAGTCTGAAAAATGGTTGAAAGCAGACAGATAATGTGAATTGATATTCAGCAATGATAAAGACAAAACATTTCCAGCAGTAGCACTAAGATGGTTACAGAAATTGTCCTGTTTTCAGTGGTTTGGTGAGTATTCACCTCAGTGGACCAACCTATCAGTAACAGGTAAACAATTACTGAATTGTCACCCAGTCCTGACAGCAGCCTCTGTCCCTCTGCCAGGGGCTGCAGCAGCACCTCAGGGCTTGGGCAGGATGCCCCCAGCACAAACACATTTGGTTGTCAACACTGTGACACTCTGTGAGTGGACTTGACATGTACAACAGAAAAAACCCTCGACAACTATGAATAAGGTCTTTAAATCTGCTGAACAAATATGAAATAAAATATAACTCTGTGAAGCAGCAATATTATTTTATAGGTAGCACATTATGCTTTGGTGGATAACAAGCCAAAGTGAAGTGCCTATCCAATTTATCACTTTCATCTCCTAAAACCAGCTTTTTTGTTTGGACACTTCAGAATATAATAAAAATGTGAAGAGCTTTTTGCCTGGCTGCCTCAATGGAAATACCATCACAAGTAATAAACTGCTGCTGAAGACTCCTATGGTATTTGATCCTACTTATCGAGCTAGAGAGACAGAGAGCTCCTGCGGGCAAGGATTTCTCAATTTCACTGATCTCATTAAACAACTCCAACCCTGTCTCCCTCCTTTCCAAACAATAACAATGACAGCCATAATTGCCCTATAAGCAACACACTGGAGAGTGCAAGGTAACCTCACCTGGCTGTTGCACCCTGATGCAATGGCCAATGGCTTTAATAGTTAATAAAAGCCTATTTTGTATGCTGCTAAAAAGACAGAATCATAGAATGGTTTGGGTTGTAAAGGACCTTAAAAATCACCCAGTTCCAACCCCCTGCCATGGGCAGGGCCATCTCCCACCAGACCAGGCTGCTCCAAGCCCTGTCCCACTTGGCCTTGGGCACTGCCAGGGATGGGTTTCAATCTATGTTGAAAACACGTCCACTTTAAAAGTTTAATTTCTTCTAAGCCACCTGGCAGATTTCATTTTAAGAAACTGGATTATAATTTCATCCAAACTCAACATCAGCTTCACTCACTCCACTGCTGAAATACTCAAAAACCCCTCAGAGTTGTGTGACAGCCTTGTCTCCTGAACAGAGAAGCAACAGTTCCTAAGAGAACCTGCCTTGAGGTTGTTTGCACTGAAAAACCCCAACCAAAGGGAATTATTTGCTCCATCTCATGACACAAAATTGGCACCAGGAGGCAGAGGAAATACTCAATCCAAGTGGCACTGAAGGCCAACAGGTACTGTGTAATTCTGTCATATTCTGGCAGACAACCAGCACAAGTGCCTTTGACTTACTGAAAATAGAGAAGGAAACCCAATTTTTGGCTGACTAAGCTTTACAGAAATTATCAGTTCACTAAAGAATCTCAGATATTGTGTGTATGTGTCTACACAATCAAATCCAAATAAAAAACACTAATTAAAGTGAGACCTTGGCAAGGCCAGCTGGGCTATCCCAGGCACCCACCTCTCAGTGCAGACCTGAGAACTGCTAGGGGATTTTCATACACCCAGTATATCCTACCCATACTTTTTCTTCCTTTGGAAAGCATTTGGAGACAGTTTTTTTCTCAGAAGACGTGGCAGAAGCTGATGAAACACTGCTGGCCTCCAAATTCTTGGAAATTTCCAAGTTAGAACATTTTGCTTCAGTGGCAAACAATTTAAGGATAAAGAAAATTTTAAAAGTTCAGTTCTCACTTCCCACAGTCAGCTCTTAAGAGGATTTGGTTCCTGGGTGATTCCATCCCCAGAGCTGCTCAACTGGGAAACCAAACCTTAGGCTGCTGGGCATTCCAGCTGTTATCCCAAACTGCAGCTCCTGAAGGTGCTGCACAGCCCAGCCCACTCCCCTAAATCCACATTAAAGCTATGCAAACACAGAGACAATTTAATACGCTTTGGAGATAAATTCTGACTGAGTGAGCTCTGCTAGACAGCAGTGCAAGAAAAACAAATCCAGGCCACTGATTCCTGGAATCTCCTGTGGCTTACATACTGATTCATAAACAAGGAAGATTTGATTTCCTAAAAAGAACTGTCTCATGCCGTTGCTTTTTAAAAATTGCCCATAAAGATAAAGCACACAAATACACAAAAGGAACACACTGTGTGAGAAACAAGGGAAGGAGTAGTTAGCATTTTTTTAAAATCCACTTTACAGGGAGCTAAAATGTTATCTGTTTAGCTACAGCAAATTCAGTTCTTCAGACAATTCTCAGCAGAGAAATATTTACAAAACATTTTCCCAGAGGAGGGCAGGGATGGCTGCAGTCCCAGTCTGAAAAAAAAGGGCTTTTGAATACTTTGGTATCACCTCTGCTAGATCAAATGGTGGAAAATCAGCAGCTTTTGGGCTGAGAGCTGCAAACACGGGGTTGTAGGGGAGGGAGACAGCTCAGGTGTGACAGTCTAGAGAGAAAGGACAGCTTTACCCAAAAGCATATCAGTGGCTGACATTGCATTCCATGAATAGCCTGAAAATCCAGAGTGTGTTTCATTTGTGCCACCCTTCAAAACCATTTGCAAAATGTTTCTAGTATAATATACCCCTTTAGATATATATATATGTCAAAATATATATGTCACTTGCAGGGAACAAAACATTTAAAAATAAATTTAGGACTTGCACTTCAAAGGTAATTAACATATCACTAACATTAATGAACATATTGGTGACAGAACTTTGCAGTTAAATAGTAACAGGTGATCACAGGCATGTCAAAGCAGAGGTGAAATGTATTAGCCAGAAAATCACTGAAAGGTGTTTCTGTATTTTATCTTGCAGGAGCTCAGAGCACGCAGCCACTGCAGCTCATGGACAGGGATGTGTCCCAGTGCTGAGTCACCACCCACATTCCTGATGGAGAAAAAACATCCTGATGGGCAAAGGTGATTTCTGTGAAGGTGGAACAGTGGAAGTCCCCCTCCCTCCCACGGCTGGTTATCAGCCAGCACAGCTACACAAGTCCCAGTGTCACCTGGAGCATCCCAGCCAGGAGCTTCCTCCAGGGAGTTACTGGTGACAACTCCCACAAAAACCCCTTGTCAGGTTCGTGCACCATGAGAAATGCAGACCTCCAACACAAGAAGACCCTGAAAGTATTTTTTACTTCCTTCACTGCTGTTTTTTTCACACCACAAGTTCTGCACTGCGCAGATGAAGCCATCCCTTATGTCCCAGGAACATGAAGCTGTGCCCAGCTCTCCCCAGGGACACCAGAACATTTTAAACACTGGGGCTACGTTTACTGAAGCTGTACCTGGAGGTAACACACCAAAGCTACTTCTGTACAGGCAACAGCAAAATGGCCCCACTTATCCACTTGCCACTGACATTATGAGGCCAACACAGCACACAAGGGTTTCATTACCTGCACCAGCACCAGAAATGTTTTCTGACAAAAACAATCATTAGGTTTCTGAATCTTTTTCTTTCTTTTCTAAATCTCCCCCATGAACTGTCCTGCATTTTTCATATCATTCTTGATAATTCGTTAGTTCACAGTAGCACTCAAAAACAGCCTGAAGAGGAACAAAGACACAGTTGCAAAGAAAGCACTACCTTATACATATTTTTAAGAGTTTAATTAGCACAGCATAAGATTTTAATTAGCATAGCATATCTCATTTCCCTAATATGGATTTATTTGGAATCTGCATGACAACGAAAGAAAGCACAGGAAAAGGAGAGCACACAGATGAAGTGCACTGCAAATCACACAGCCAGAGGTGTGACAGATGAAATAAAAGATCTAGCTGTGAATGAGCTGTTCTGTTTCAGGTGCTCTGGGGAAGTATCCACTTGTGATGTCTAATCCAGACAGACAAAGGAAAGAAGGATCAGCTGTACTTCACTGCCTTTATTTTCACAGAGACAGAAAGGATACACAGCAGCTACACATGCAACAAAACCAGAGAGGAACGAGACAGAGGAACAAACCACTGAACGTGTACTTGACTGAAAACCTTGATGGACAGTCTTGGAATTGGCTTAGAAAGATTCATCTTCTGACTTCATCTCATCTCCAGATAATGGTTAAGAGCAGCCAGCTCAGAAGCAAGCATAGGTGGGCAGAATTGCAACTTTTTAAAGGTTAGTACAGTTAAAAATAGTGACTAACCACGGAAAGAACACAAATCACTCCAATAAAATAATGATGTTCTATATGCTCCCTTAGGGGAGAAAACAGCCCATTTACAGCCCTTAATTTTGACTCAGCCTTTACCAAAGTGCACCTGACACATCACCATAGGGTGTAATTCAATACAGTAGAAAGCAGCAGCACAGTGGATTTTCAAAACCATTTCCATTATGCCATCAATTTAACAATGTTAAATCCAGACCATTTCCCTACCTGTTTGTATTCAGATTCTCTTCCAACCAGTACCTGCAGAACATAACCAACAGGATCTCCCTTCATGGGTGGGACCATTTCCCAGGTAACTTCACAGGAGTTTCCTCCCAGCTGTGTCACTCGAGGGGCTACAATAAAAGGAAATGTGTTAATGTTTAATATAAAGGCTGCACTGAAATCTTATTTTATGAGCACTGTAATATATACCAGAGAACTTTAAAAAGGGTAGAGCACCTCTTACCTGTCAGCTCCGTGAGCCGCTACAAAGGAGGAGTGGATTTAGAGAAAACCTACAAAACTTAATTGCAGTGCTGTGCACTGATCTTTTCAAAGCAGAAGCCAATGCACAAATTACACAGGCATTCATAAAAGCAGCAATTCTGTGAGTTCTGAGCAAACACCTCTGCCAGTGTTTGGAGATGCCTGCACATCCCTCCCATGCCACATGCTATTGAGAGAGAAGAATAATATCAAACATTTCATTTAGGAAAAATAGGAGAAGGAATGTGAGAAGCTAAAGAATTTTCTGTATTGGAGATGAAGTCCAGCCTGGGAAGCAAAAGGACAAGCATAATTTTCAAGACTTGGACTTGAATATAACTCTGAGCCTGAAACCCACTTGATCAGACCTGCTATTTCTAGCCAGACTTAAGACTCGTGCTTTCACTGGAACTCCAAAGAAATTCAGTTTGTCAGCTGTTACAAGGCTGCTGTCCTTGGCAGAGGCTCTCTCACCAGCTGAAAGCCAAGGGATGCTGTGCCTTGACCCACAGCAAGCTCACAGGTCAGTCTAGCAGAGCAGACAGGGGCAGCACATTTTTATGTACAACAAAGCATCTGCCACTGGAAGGCATGAAAAAAAACTCTAACAGCATCCAGGGTTCAACAACCTCTTCATCAGGCAGAGCCAGCAGGCACAATACAAAAAAAAAAAAGAATAAAACTGGGAGAAACAAGAGTGCTGAACACTTGTATCAGGTGGTTAACATGTGCACGTGCAAGGACATGAGCTTGTTAAGGGCAATCTAGAGCCCCAGCCCTACAAAAACACACAACAGGAGGGTCTACCAAAGAAACAAATGCTGCTGCATACATTACACAAATTTTAGACTGATTTGTTACTTCCCATGAGGAACACATGAATCATGAAGGACCAAATGTAATCAATATCCATTTACTTCTCTCTGCACATCTGCTAGTGTTGAGAGACTGATAATAGACGCCTTTATCTTAGCTGACAACAACAATCTCAATTATTTTTCCTTCTCCTTCCATCCCTCACTTCAATACATGTAGATTTTTGTCTGACACTTACAAAACACTGCCATTAACAACATAGCTATTTTAGGGCTGGCATCACTGAGAGGGTAATTAGGAGACCTTATAGGAGAACAAACACTTTCTTCTGATAGATAAAAAGTCAAAGTTTATCACGTAAATTCCTTTGTATCTCTCCAAGCACAGAAGGGAATCAACACTATAATTTTGCATCAGACCACTCCTCCCCAAGGCATCACTTCCCCTCAGCAGTGCTCACTAGCACAGGTTTGTCATGCCCTTTTCTCTGTCACAGCCAGTGCTCTCAGGTACCCCAAGTCCCAGCCCACACACGACCTCGTATTTGCACCACTGACAGTCAGCTTGGTGCTCAGCCCAGGGGATGAGTCACATTTAACAGGGACTCAACAGGCAGATGGGAGTTCAAAACAAAAACCTAGGTGAGGTGAAGTGAATAAAATGGATTTTTAGCCAACAAAATGCAAGTGTGACTGCGATGGGCCATGCCATGAAAGTTCCCTTCCCTTGGCTGGGCAGCACATTTCCACACCTCACACCTGTGTAAAGGTGAGCATCAGGAAACTCACCCCTGGCTAAGCATCCTTACCCTCAATCACACAGGTATTTTTTGCCGGAGAGGTGTTCTCCCTGGGGGTGGCTCAGAGCAGCTGACTAAGCAGGGAAAGGCACCCCAGCAGTATTCTCACCTCTCTAAATATTTGGTTACAAAAGGTGTCAAAATCCAGATTTTAAATACAGAGAAGCAAACAAAGCCTCTCTGACAAACTGACAACTGAAGTTGTTGTTTCTCTCAGAAAATCACAAGGCTTGACAGGGAAGATTTCAGCACCCAGGAGAAAAGGTGCATTTGGTTTCAGCTCAGCTGATCTGACAGCCCACAGAGCAAACCCACTGCCTTTGTAACAGGCCAAAGAACGACTAATTAGGCCTGGAACAAAAGGCCTAATTACAAAGTTTTATAATGAAACATCTTTCGCTGTAGTTTTTACTTTTGCTCCTTCCTTCCTCCTCCTCCTCAGGAGCATAATTACTTAGGACAAAATAGTAAAAGACATTTCATTATATAACTTCATTTAATTAGGCCTTTAGTTCTCCTAGTGGAACACATGCTGAGTTCTAAGTCTAATGCTCTATATGTGAAATATCATAATTAATTTTATACATTAAAGGAAAAATAAACCCTGAAGGTCTACATTGGACATCACATACACAACAAAAAACATTCAACTTCACTAAAACTTAAGTTGGTAGGTACACACACACCCTACAGCTGTTAGATCCCTTGTATAAATGCTGTGGTAATCCAGAGCAATCCCCTGGTAAACATTATTGATAGCAGCAGCATTTTAAGAGTTTTTTATTACAACGGGGGCTGACATAACCTTTATGTTGCTTGTGTGATTTTTTTGGGTGGTAATTTAGCTTCCCACCATTAAGTAACTTCACAACTCAAGAGAAACCTACAGTCAGCACAAACTGGTTCTTCACATGTGTTATTACATACTTATCCCTTACAACCTCCCCTCATACTTACCAATTACATAAATAATTACATTTTACTTACATGTAAAAAAACCTACTACATACCTTTGATTGCAGGTGGGACTGACTTAGTTGTGCAGAAGTTACAGATTTCTGAGAAAGGTCCCTCCCCAGCATCATTGACTGCCTGTATTCTGAATGAGTAACAGGTGGATTCTGTCAGCCTCTGTATCTTGTACGTGTGACTTGGTCCCCTATAAATTGGGATAAACCTGGAACAATAAAAATGAGAGTATGCAGTTACACTGGAGTGGCACTGACACTTCTGGCTATTGCACTTAACAGCTCGAAGTATCCCTCTTGTGAAAACTGGCACCATGTGCCATGCAGGGCTGTTAAACACACATATAAAAATGTCACATTCATAACACACTGATGATGATGAGGAGGTCAGGGAAAGCAGAAGTTCATTCTCCCTTTTGAAACTACTATGACCTTGCAAAATTATTACAGGAAGGACCAGAAAGAACATCAGTGGGTTCCTACTAGCATGGAATCCAAATGGATTCAGCCTGTGTCCTGCTACAATACACCATGAGTGCTGCTGGGTTACATGTATGATGAAAACACAATTAATATGTTGACTCCTTAATGGATTTGGACTTCACTTGCACATTAAGACACAAAGACCGTGTCTTGTAGTCATCTGTGTCATCTTCCAAAACACTTCCATTGACAAGACTAAACAAGAGCACACACAAACTTGTCCAACAATGTAATACCAAACAAGAATCAATGTCACTTGAAGCTGCTAAAGAGAATCTTCTATTTTCTATCACTCTGCTCAGATAAATGCTTTTCACTAAAAGCTGCATGTCAGCCAGCAATTTCTAGCTAAGCCCCTGACCCCCAGGAGCTGAGCACAGTGAGGATAAAAGCAAATAAAGAGGAAGCACCCAGACTGTGCATCCATCCACTCGGCCTCCAGCAGGGAACAACGTCTTGCACTCAATAGTCCTGGCCTTGGAGAACAGAAAATTTGCTGCGTAGGATCACATACTATTTTT
Organism: Dicaeum eximium; assembly: GCA_013396995.1. Lineage (NCBI taxonomy): Eukaryota > Metazoa > Chordata > Aves > Passeriformes > Dicaeidae > Dicaeum > Dicaeum eximium. Next base: position 1,062,073 of record VWZP01002299.1, on the reverse strand, counting down.
TGATTATTTAGTACCCTTATTCAAGTATCTTAACCGTTTCAGAAGGTTTTAAATTACCAGGAAGCCAAGAGATATTTTTCTTTGACCTCCCTATTCTAGGTGCTAGCTTTATCCTTTGGCTTTGCATGAGACACAGAGTACAACCAATTTGAGCATTTCAAAGAAACTGGGCCTGTCATTAGCTCTCAGGGACAGAAATCAATTTGTATTACATTATGAATGCAATCCATGTAAGTACAAACAGAGATCAACAGTCATCTGTAATAAAAGGAAATATTCAGGTAATTCAAACTGCTGGAAATGTACTCTGAGGACTAATGTGACTTACTACCCTCACCCAGTTTTAGTGAGACCACACCTTGATAGGAAACTAAAGATCTGTGTGTGCCTACAAGTTTATAAGAGAAGAGTTTAGAGCCAGTCTCCAAAGAATTGTTTTGCTAACTTTATGCTTACCCAGTTTAAGAGCTCCCTGCTATCCCACGTTTCTGAGGCTCACGCAAGCAGCCACAGCACGTTTCAAAAGACAAACCTGTGCTCATGGAATAAAATTTCTTGAGATTCACCACGTGATGAGCAAAGATCACACGCTCAGGACAGCATTAAGAAGACTCAAGAGACAAGACACTCTGCACTTCTTGCAGCTCAATCAGGCAGCTGGCTCAGAAACCACAGTCCTCACAGGAGTGTAGAGATTTGTCTCTGACCCTGATCCAAGGGCAACATGAGCAAAAAAGGTCCAATGCCTATTTTAGGCTAATGACCTCTTCCCAATCATTTGTGGAGTTAGGTGAGCAAGGGAGGATAAATGTATCTTCCCAGCTAACAGACAAGCCCACCCTCACTCCAGGTTGGGCTTAAGGTACATTTCCAGTCATTCATACGGCCAACACCAATGACTCAAATGGCATTTTCCCCTTTTGGATATGACTGAGGTCACTAACACTTCCTAACAGTGAGGAACTGATCTGGAAAAACATTTCAGCTCCTTCTGTCATTTGGAAAATGGACTAATACTCCCAGTTCAGTTAATACCAATACTCCCATCCAGTTCCCATCTCCACTCATTTCTACTTCTCTGCCTCAAAAACATCTGTCAGGAAAGCAAGACCTGTTACAGAGAAGCTTGCACCACAGGACTGTAATGGAAGCACACTTAAAACTTCTGAGATTTGACCATCCCTGAAGAAAGAGGGCTTCCAGTTTTGAAAGAAGAGCTGATGGCCATGCCAATCAAATTCAGTTGCTGTTGGGCTTAATTGTGACATTGATGCTTTGTTATTGTGTTTGAAGTTGCAGATCATGAGGTAAGCCAAGTAATGAAGATGAAAGACTAACTTCAAAATATCTGTGATTTTTTGATAAGATAGTATTTTCCTCGTGTAAAGTAGGCATGTCATAATCCTCCAGGATTATTTCTGTTATTTTAAAAAATATTGTAGTCAATATTGCAGTTAATCAATGTAGGTGGCTATAGGTATGGAGCAGGTTTTTTTTTCACTCTCCTGGGCTTTCTGCTGGAGGACCACAATGAACTTAAAGTTGAGTCAATGAGTGTAACTGCACATTGCTACTATGAGGTAGCATACGTTAAAAATTACCTTAACTAAGGTAACATGCTCACATTATTGCAATTTCATTTTTAAAATCTAAATCAACTTTAACAAGGACATTTGAACATGAGCTCTGTGTACCTTTGCCTTCCTGGCAAACCTGTTATTGCTCATTGTGCTTCATCCAGGCCTCATTCCATACATTGCCTCAAGAACAAGTTAGCTGAGCTTGTTTGCAAGGACTTAATCTCTCATGCATTGAAAAATTGACTTAATCTGTGTATGGAAACTTTCCCTGTGCTCTATCTCCCTCTTACCTTCTTCAAAACAAGACATTTTCAAATCTCAAAGGTTTGCCAAGTTGAATTCGAAAGACAATAGGCTATGTATCAAAACTGGCACCCTGCCTTTGAAAACATTCAGCCTCTGTGGTTACTGGCATTCTCAATACAGCTGTATTTTTTTAAAGTCTGCCCCATCCACAATTAAACCTGATTTATTATCATTTTCCATGCTGCAGTGTTGCCTCTCTTCTCCACCAAATTAACAGCAGATACCAAAAGGAAAGCAACTTTCTCCAGGGATGGAGGCACTCCCCAGAGGCTACTGCTCCCTCATCTCATGGAGTGATCCCAATTCTCCCTTCCCAGACATTCTCACACCAGCCACAGATTATTCATTTACCTGCACACAGCAGAGGAGAGAGAACATCATGTCCTACAGCAACTGTTAGGGAGACACCACTGCTGTTAGTTTTTTATCAATACCCTTTTATTCCCAGTGAAGATCTTCTTGGAAGTGTTTTGCATGTTGCAGCTATTTTGTTTCTTCTACTTCAGTCACTTCCAGTCGAGCAGAAGAAAATGAATGTACTTGCTCTACCTCTGCTCATTAATTCCCAGCACATTTAGAGCAGCAGGTTCCCTTTCAAACTCTTGGGTTTTGTTTATATTTGGGTAAGCTGTTGGTTCTTGCAAGAACTTAATTTGAAAGAAATTATACTGTACAGCACTAAGGAAGATGGCAATCTTGGGGGGAGGCTGAAAGAGCCACCTGAATGATTCTGTTATTGCCTCTAAAATATGTGGTCAGATGCCAGGATTCTGGCTGGAGAGAAATCATTAATACAGCACCAGTCCAACCTGGTGACCTGAGGCTTCACACAAGCACATAAAGGCAATAATTACAAACTAAACCATAAGAATTTCACACACCAATAGCTCTTTTAATATTATTAATGCTACATCACATTGTCTACACATTTACTGCCCCCACCTACTTTCTTAGACTGTTCCTCTAATTTGGTTGCAGAACATTATCAGACACTCACTGATTTCTGGGATTTTCTCTCTCCACCAGCAGCTCCCTGTACTGCAGGGGACAATGAGGAAAGCAAAGCTTCAAACCAAAACCCTCTAATTCAGAGATGCAGGAATAAAGTAATTTCTGCTGTATTTCAAAACATTCTACTCAAAGAGAAAAGTTTCACATCTGCAGCATCTCTCATCCCCACTTCCATCACTGTTCCTATAACCAGTACCAGGGTGACCCAAACTTTTCAGCTTTGGGGCACTTTTCCAAGCTGTTCTTTGGGATCTCCTTTTGCAGGCAGGTGCTGAGGGAAAGTAAACATAGAACAAGAGTTCTCCAGAAGAGCATTGTGCTCCCACAACCTCTCCCAACTCTGGCTTCCAGTCCTAAAATGAGGTGTGGACCAAACAGGTGGGATGCACTGGCCCCTTTGACCTGAAGATCTACTTTCTGGAAGATTCCTTTTGGAAAGTTTTATCTATAATACATATCATCTATATTATCTCTATTATAATGTATGCTTACCCCTGCATATATGATTTTTGTTTTAATGAATAATAACAGTAATAACAGGACCCAGAAACATTTCCTTCCTTATACTTCGAAAAGCAAAGCTAAGTGAAGACCAGAAAAAGGCAGGAAGAGAAGTGATAACAGTCAGATGGGAAGAGTTTGGTTTTCTTCCCTGAATTATCTAGCACATCTGCAGGCTAGACAAAGGGTACTTGCTGCCAAAAATCGATTTTTAGCCTGTTTCTACTAGATTATCTTTCATCTGCTGCTGAATTTGAGTTTTTAACCCATGTTTACAACAGTCATTTGTCAGATGTCTGGAATTATGGAGAGTTTAAGTATTTCAGCCTACAGAAGCTCCTCCATAACAAGAAAATTGCTTTTTTTTGGAAGGAGCATCTGGGCACATTCAGGAGGAATGGAAGACAGAGCAGCCAAGGGCCTGACTGAAGGTTCCACTGAAGAACTGCAGCCACATCTGGAGGACACTGAACAGGCAGGGAGGACAAAACTGAGCACAGCTCAAATGGGAATTAACAGCATTTGGATGGAAGAAGTGGGAGAAATCAGGCAGAGCAGCCAATGGCCTCCTGAAATTATACAGTCAGGAAGAAGTAGATGATGAGGCACAACAACACCTTGTCAATAACCAACAGTAGATATAAATAAGAGTGAATTTAAAGCTAAAACCAAAAGAGAACAAACAGTTCAGAGCAGCAAACCAATATTCTTACAGCCCTGCACGTGTTTATCTTCCCTGTGCAGCATTAGAGCCACTTTCCCAGTGTGGCAGCAACTCCCAGTGTTTATGGGCCTCCAAATGATGCTCACTGAGCACATCGTGTCCAAGCTGCTGCTGTGAACCTGGGCAGAGCTGGAGAAGGGAGCCAAGCTCAGCCTCAGCTTCACCAACATCAGCAGAGTGGGGCTGGAACCTAAAAATGTGCTCTTGGAAAACTGGCCAACCTGATCCTGCTCCACTAAGCCGAGCCTCCGTTACACTTCAGAGATTAAACATTAGAGTCATTACTCTAATCAAGGCATTATTTTCCTTACAAGGTTGTTACAGATGTGCAGAAAATAGTTTTTATTACAGTGATAAACTTGGGTTTAGATGCTTCCCTTATTTATGATCTGCTGTCTGCAATATTCAGTCACCCATGAAGTCTGAAGTACCTGCAGATGTGCACAGATCAAAATAAAGGAGAAAATTTTATTTTTCACCAAAGCAGGGATTTTTTCGAATATACTTACGGAGTAGCATCTTACTCTGTGTCTTGCCAGCTTCCTAACAGCTGAAACACTTTATCTCACACATTTAACGTGGCTTTCTCAGGCTTCACTTTGTGACACACATACAGTTAATTCACACCCACTACAAATGTTGGTTTACTCCTGCTTCCAGGAGGAAAGATGAAATGCATATTTAACAAGTTAACTCTCTTACTCCTGGGAACAGTTCTCCCTCTTCTTTTTTATTTGCAAAGCCCCAAGTATCTGATCAGAATGCTGCTAACATAAATATCACTATTATTAATAGCAATACTCACCTACACAATGCAGCAATATGAACACAGGTTAGCTTGAAAACTTTCCTGAACATAACCTTTCTATCTAGCCAGGCTTGCAGTGGAAACTGTAGCATGCCATCTGTCTTGGTGCTCATGCCTAATTTCCTTTTATCACTGTTTTACCCAATATGAAAATGATTTTTTCCTGCAGGTTTTTGCAAAGATACATTAACTTATCTGGTTTTGTATTTTAATAGAATTTCACAAGCCAGTAGGACTGATACATAACAGTAATTGCTGTTAAAATGGGTGTAAATTGTCTTGATCAAATCAGGAGTGTAAACAATTTTTTAATTAGACTGCTTGAAACTTGCAGTAACCAGGGAATAATTATGCAAAAGTCATCAGGCAAGGGCAGCACATTCAGCAGCTCATCCCTCTCTGTTTCTATTCTACCTTCAAGTTAAAGCAGAGCAAACCCCCAGATTGAGGCTCATATGTTCAACCACTCCCTGCTACTACCAACTGAAGACAGCAGAAGTGTGGGACAACTGTCAATGATCCTTACATTATATTTTTAAAGAACATTTTTAGGATGTTTCTTAGTCAACCTTACCAATGACCCCCCCTTCAAATGTAATTACATGTGTATATATTGATTGTGATTCTCTACACACACAAAAATTACACAATTTACCTCAGCTGCAACATACAGTAATCTAAAATAAACACAAGCAGCTGATAAAGGACCCACTCTTAATTTACTTGCTAATTCTCCCCTTCAGACTGGATATTGTGAGCATTTTAAGACACTAAGAGGTGCAATTAGTTGTGGGAACAACTAAAGATTAATTACCAGTACAGCAGGAAAAAAAAAAAAAAAACCATTAATTAGGTTCGTATGTTCCACAAAGGAAAAATCCATAGTATTCTGGGCAGTAGTGCAATTTGATTAACATAACTTTCTTGACATTACTACAATTAGAAAATGAAGTCACAGCTGATAGTTTATTCAAAAAAGAAAATAATTTCATAGTCCTCCTTACATAAAGGTCACTTACTCTCAACTAACGTTTCTATGTACTGAGCTTTCCAGAAACAGATTTTTCTTCATTTCCACTCAGTGCTACCCATAATTGAAAGGACAAGTGATGCTAATTTCATCTTCCTAAATGTCACACCCCGAAGAGCTAATGGGAGCTAACGCAGGTACATCTCTGATGTGCAAACCTCTTCAAGCCCTTAAACTAATCAGTGCCAAAAGATTTCCAAGTATTTTGCTTCACAGGTCTTGCAATCAATGAAACATTTGGTCTCCAACAACTGGCCTGTTACACCTCATTACAGAAAGGAAAAGTTGAAAACAGTCCTTAATGACCAGGACACACTGGAGAGCACTGGCTGACTATCATTACATAAAACCAGAGCTGAGTCTTTACCAAAAGGCCATTAAAGCTGTTGGGTCAGGTTGGGACTTACTGATCATTTCCTTTTCTTAAAAGAACTCACTCATCTTTGTATTTCTTCTTGTGAAAATGCTTCAACAGCATTTTAAAGGGAACTTTTATTTTAAACTGAAGAAGGGACAATCGTCATACTGAATGGAGGGATTTCAATATAAAGCTGTTATCAGTAATTTCAGATGTCTCAGGGAATACAGTAACAACATTCTCTGAAAGACCAGGGATATGACAGAGGTCACTTTTCAGTTATCCATGTTTTAAACCACAACCTCTTTCCCTGAATCAAGTACTATCTCTTCTCCCAACAGAGGGGACACCATGGCACCTTCCCATGGCACCTTCCCAGCACAAACCATAAAATACCCCAAAACATTCTTCTAGATCGTTTATTCTGGGTCGTTTTTTCACCAGAGAATGGCTTCCTGGAGGGGTGGTCAGTCCCAGGCCTGTCAGTGATTCAGAGGCATTTGGGCAATGCCCTTAATACCACCCTTTAATTTGGCTAACACTGAAGTGGCCACACTGCACTGACTGCAGGTCCCTTCCAGCTAAAATATCCTATTTAATTGCTCCCTCACATGTGCATGGTTTACTGTGCAAGAAGAGGCCAGTGATGCTCTAAGAACTGTATTCCAGTCTTTTCCACAAGCACATACAGGGGTGAGCAACCCCAAGAGGGTTTATTTCATGAGAATGATCCCAGAGAGGACTCCTACCCCTGTAACCTCCTGCGTGGGCTGTCCTCCCCTGCTCACCAGGGATGACAGCTCTCCTGGATGTACAGGACGGGACCTTGCAGGGGCACCTCCCACTGTGATCAGTGCACACAATGGAAAGCAAAAAGAGACTGCCAGACAGGGAACAAATAAACAGATCTCATGGCCAGGACCTGCCAGCTCCAGCTGCTCTCAAACACAGCCGTGCACCCATCCCACTCCTTTGCCATGCCCACCTCAGGATGGATTCATCAGCTCTGCTTCATTTCAGGAATTATCTGGGCTAATTGCTCCAAACCCAACCACCACAGCAGCCATTTCATGGAATGGCTCAGCTCAAGCAGGAGGGGACAGCTCAGTGTAGAGGAGCAGTTTCTCTGCATCCTTGTGCACTCTAAGTCAACTTCACAGCTAAGAAGATCCAGCAAAATATCAAGTTCAAATGGCTCCCACTTAGAAGGTCCTAAGAGACCATTTGCAGTGGGAAAAGCTTGTACAAAAGCAAAGGATTATGCTAAAGCTTTGTGCCAAAGCAAAGCAGTAAAAACCCTTCCTTGCCTGCTGCGAGGTAACATTTTATTCTTACAAGGAAACTTCCTATTTTCCCCAGTATAAAGACAGGTTAAAAACAATTTACAGTTCTTCACTATCCTACCTGCAGTGCTACATGAAAGCAAAGCAAAGCAGCCTGCTGGATGTGTCTTTAGAGCTGACTGAATCCCAGGGTGCTGCAGGTGATGGGCTCCTGCCAAGCATCACTGCACTCTGAGGGAACTGTTTTCACCAGTCAGACTTTCAAATGGGTATTTATATTCATTGGACACCTCTCAGGATTAATACAGGGGAGCATGTACTCTCTCTGCATCAGTACAGCTGAAATACTGGGAGGTATTAAGGCATTATTAATGGTGGGTTTATTACTCAAAATTAGAGCTTTTGGGCCAGATCTTCAGCTGGCATAAACTCAGCATAGCTCTATTTAAATTAAAGGAATTGTGCTAATTTACATCAAATTATGATCTGTGCTGAAGGTCTCTAAGGATTATCTACTCGATAAGTCACTTATTTTAGCTAATTGAAGTAGTTGAGAGTGTTTCTTAGTAAATTATGAACCATCTATGATATTTATTCATTGAAGAGCTCAGACTGTTAGGCATTACTTGCATATTGTCTTTCTTTCCTTCCCTTTTTTAATTGAATATATCTCATCACAACTTTGGAGCTACATTAGCAAATCTTCCCATACAAAGCTCACATGGGAAGACAGTTTTTGCTTAGCACTGACTGTTTAATTTAAACACAGATATTTTTGTTTCTTGCACACCTTATTTCAAAGTTATTGTGGAGCTACCAAGCCAGTGCCAAGCTCATGTTTTCTAATGCTGTAAAACATTACAACTATAAAATCAAGACCACCCTGTTGCCCAAAAAACATTGTTCTGCTCAGTTTTACCTTACCTAGGCATCTGATTTGTAACCCTTGGCTTTATTAATACACATAGCAAGCTGGGTGCAGTATCTTTGTTTCATATATTCCAAAAGGTAAAGCACTGTGGCCATGAAACTTGATTTTAAATTTACTGGCAGAGAGGCAAGGGTTTTGCTGAAATTTCACCAGTACAGGATTGATTTCTGTTAGACCTGGCAGTGTTAGGTTAATGGTTGGACTCAATTATTTTGAGTTTTTTTCCAACCTTAATGATTCCATGATTCTGTATCACTTACAGCTTTACTGCATAACTTGCTCAGACTAAGGCTCAGAATGCCTGTTAAAACCAAAAGTGTTTTGTACATACTGGTAGGCACGAAGCAATCAGGAAAACAGAATTTTTCTTTCACTCACAACTGCGTTACGATGAGCCAGAATTCTTTTTCATTAGCACAAGGAAAAGCTTCATCTCTCTTACCTTTTATTTCTGTCCTCTATCTGCAAGATATAGACCATGTCATCAGCAGAGTGAAGCTTGGAGCTGCTGTCTCCCCACTTGAGCTTCAGGCTCTGAGGCCCCGCTGCAGCACACTCCAGCCGTGGAGGTAAGGGTGGTAATGGCCTGGTTCTTGCTTTAATAAAGTGGCTAAAAGGACCAGCTCCAATTTCATTGACAGCCTGGATCCTGATCCTAAAACAAACAGCAAGAAGATGCATGTTAAATGAAGTGCTTTCACCAGGTTCTCGAGTCAAACACGTCCCAAGGGACACAGAGCCCTTCGGGGCTGACGGCTCCATCCCTGCCACAGGGCCCCACCCCAGCTCCCAGGGCTTTTTGGGGCAAACTGGGAGGTTCTGTGAACACAACAAGGATCTCCCTGCTTAGACTGTAAGAGCTGCAGTGAAGATGGTAGAAATGCAGCAAGGCAGAGGGGAAGGTTTGCGTCTCAGGACCCGGTGACAGCCCCTTCAGCCACAGGGACAAGGGGCAGCAGCACAGGACGAGCACAGCCTGGAAAACGTGAAGTGCCCAACCACGAGTCCATAAAAAGCAAAGGTGTGTTCTGGTTGTCTAACAAAGATCATGGACTACTTTAGGTGAAATCATTCAGGGAAAGCACTGCTGTCACTGCCATGAAACCCATCCCCATGCTGGCAAACACCCTCAAGACCCAGAGCAGTGCTCTCTCAGAGCTCACAGACCACAGGAAACTCTGGTGGGAGGAACTAATGGAGAAGGTTAAATCCACAAACCTCCCACACTCTGCCACAAACTGCAGGAATGTTAACTGTCAGTGAACTATCCATTAGATCAAATAAATGCTGGACCAAAGCCACTCTCACAAGATGCACAAAGGCCCTCGAGCCATTTGAGGACATCAAGAAGAAAAGCAGACCACCTGCCTGGTCACAGCAGCTTGAATTTGGAAATGTTCTTAAGACTGAGCCAGTCTTCTAAATTCTATTTCTTTCTTAAAATAATGACTCCTGCTTTCTGCTTTGTTCATTTTCTCTTACCTGTCTGCACCTTAGTCTAACACTGAGATGAGTGAGGAGTAGCAGTCTCTGACTATGGTAACATCAACAGCACCATAACAAGAGTGGGAAATTTGCATTTCCAAACAGTTTTGAGTTAAAAATATCGATACAGATGAGCCTGAAAGGTTTCAAAAGTTTGTTAAATCAAAGACTAAATATAAAAAGTCAGGATGGAGAAAGCTAATTAAGTTTAAGATAGTTCAGCCTAGTTTAGTTAGCTGGAGAGATGCCATTTACTTTGGAAATCCTGTGCACAGCAGCCTTGTATTTTCTCATGGGTAAAGACTCTTTACAGGAACTGTCTTTGCTTGGCAAAGCTCCTTATTTTGACTGAAGAACATAAACTGATGCAAGTTCACACAAACAACATATGAAGAATTACTTTGCTTTTAACAGCAAGTTTTGAGCTCTACCATCAGGAAAAGAGCATGTTAAAAGGAGAGGGAAAATAACTCTTCAGAGAGTCTTCCCCATCGGGAAAAAAACCCCAAAACTGTATTTTCCGCCTTTCAAGAACATAAAAGGTTACATTTTTAATAAACATATTGCAAAATAATGAAGTCTGATCTATTGGTTAGCCAGCTAAAGCCACTGCACACTGAGAATGCAGTGTGTATACAGTCATATATAAATGTGTGCTTAAAACTTTGCTTAGTGACCCAGCCATTAACAAGGGCAACATATTGCTTGGTGTGGAGCTGCATTTTCCCTTTAACCTTCCTTCTGGCTTCAGGAAATGCATCCTGACCACCTTATAACACTACATTCCTCCTCTTTCTCCCTCAGGGTGGATGGCACAAAGATCTAGTGGGGACCTCCTCTTCTACTGCTGCTTGCAAGCATTTGGCATAGAAAGAACAAAAGGCTTTTCTAGTATCTAAAGAAGTGTAATGAATATAAGCATTGATCTTACTTCATATTATGTTACTGGTCTGCTTTAGATTTAAGAGTCATGACATCAATATTTAATGGTATTTCCAATAAAAAAAAAAGCTTGCCTGTATTTTCACTGGATTCTAGCAAGCTATCCATTAGCATGTGCACGTGAACAGTAAGAGCTGTATCACAAAATGCTACTACTGCTCCTGTAGATTGATTACAGCAGCATGCTGTAGAGTATATATCCTTTTGTTTGGTTTGGTATGACTTAAAGTTGCAGTAACAACAAAGCCTCTCCTCTCCTCAAGCATTGTAAATTCACCTGGTTTCCACCTGGCAGCTACCACACCTGAAAACAAGCAGTGAAATGCAATCTCTCTCCAATATCACACTTTTTAGATATATGCATGCACAGAAACCTGCACTTCTTTGTCTTACTTTTGCCAGCTATTTGCACAAGGCAAAAATGTGTCTCTTCATTCTTTTTTTTTTTTTTCCTGTTTTCCTCTGCTGCACAGAGTTCTTGCTCCCCCCTTCTGACACACACAAATATGCACACACACACTCCCCTTCTGCCTCTGGAGCACAGTGAGACTGATGGAAACTCTTAAGCCTTTAAATAGAGACAGGCATTTTTACAAATGAATGATGACACTGGGAAAGCAGGAATTGATTTATTCAACTCTAACACGGCTGATGTGGCCACTCTCTTCTGCTGATTGCACCACCAAAAAGCTCTGTAAATTGCCACTATCATTCCCAGGGCCTGAGCTTCATCAGACACATTCAAACAATTAATTTTGTGTTTGCTGTGCACATGGCAGTGCAACCCAAACCCAGGTGTCACCTCCCTCTGAACCCCAGCAGTGTCTGCTCATTGGGTATCAGGCCTTGGGAAGACCAAAGGGAAGGGGAGAAGGAAGAAAGGAAACAGAAAAGGGAGAAAGGACCACGTGGAGAAGGGGGCAGAGCAGATTGTGGTGGGACAGCACCTTGTACTGCCCCAGCTCAGGTGCTTTTTAGTGTCCCTGCCCCAGCCTGTGACAGTGAGCTTTTCCAGCTGGGTGGCACAGCCAGGGCAGGCAAGAGAACATCCACAATCAAGGGGAAACCAATTCCTGTTTACAGAACTGGTACTGGGAAAAATCAACTCTTTTTCATGCAAAAGTACAGTATGGACAAGTAGAAATACTTGCAGTAAAAGCACTTCCTGAATTCCTTTCAATTTTTCCACTAATGGTTTCCAAGTGAAGAGATACCCCAAACATCCTCTTGGAAAGAAAGCTGATTTAACAATCTGACAATCACAATTTGACAAGTTTTTTGAAAATGTAAAGACTGTATGTAAGAATAGTGCCCAATTCTGCAGACCCTGGACCAATAATATTTGTGTTCGTTCTCACATTTTCCCACTACAACTTGTAAACATTTAGAAAGAAAAATCATATATCAGACTAGGCAAATTCAGAACCCACAAAATGATCTTATCAGACCATTCTCTCTTAAAAGATTCTTGACCCAGAGAAATAAACACACTAAACAGGATGCTATTTTCAGATTGGTCACAAAATCCTTTGTATAGTATTCCAACAAACTGGAAAATCAACTTTCGAATTAATTTTGGAGCCGGACATGAGAAGACTTTGATTCCCTCATTCCCATAAGAGGAATGCCACCACAGTTGCAATAGATGTGCCTGTGGAAACCTGTGGGAGTTAAAATGCCATGGACTTCCAAAGGGGAAGGGAAGCAGCATCCTCCACCATCAGCAGCAGCCTGGACATGATGAATAGCAATCACACACTGCCCCACAAATCCCCACTCAAGACTCCTGGAAAAAGACTCAGCTTTACAGTCTGAAATATATTTTGTTTTACAGCCTGCTTAAACTTTGCTAATTTGAGCATCCACATAATTTTTTCTCTCAGTCTTGGATGGTCTTTTACTTGATACAGTTTAAAACTGCAAAATATTTATAGAACTTTTATTCCTAAACCAAATTAAGTGTTGCTATTAAAATTTAATAATGCTACTATATATTTCTGTACACTATGTAACTTCAGAGGAGAAGAAGCATTCTTGAAAACTGGAAGTTGTTTTGCAGTGAAGTATCTCAACAGCAGAACACAATTATCTATGGAATGTGTTAAGTGAAGCTTGGGAACAGAGTGCAACAGAAAATTGGTGTTTCTGTGACTGTTGAATACTTATTTACTGTGCAATATTTATTAACTCACTCCTAGTTACATCAGTTGACAGAAAACCAGGCCAAGTATATTACCCTATAATCTGAGTTTCCAGAGCTTCATGGCTGTGTCCATAAAGCACAGAGACTGCAGAACTCAGACACATTTCTGCAGCTGCTCACCAGCCAGGGTGTTTACACAGTGCTTTGGGGAGGCATCTGCTTTCTGCAGCAGCAGAGCTGGGCTTGGCTGAGCTGGACTCCTCAGCCCTACCATGGCCACTGCAGTGTGGCAGAGCCACCTTCCACGTCCTCCTGCCTTAAATGCATTTTGAGGTGTCAATCCTTCTCATGGCATGCTGGTTGGATTTGCTGCTGAGACACAAAGCACCCAACTTGTCAGCTCTGCAGAGCCTGGAGTCTCCCTGTGTGTTCTTGGGCAGTTCCTGTTACAGCCATTCCCACAGAGAAGCTGGAAGCAAAGCAGTGCCAGACCCAAGCCAACAGCTCCAACAGGGTGGACCCACATGGACAGGCTTTCACAATCACCCCCTATCCAAAACATCTTAAATTTTCAATTTTGGGCTTGCTGGATTTGTTATAATCAAGATTTGCTTTCAATTTTGGTTTCCCACAACCAAAAACATTGATAATGGAATTCCAGTTCAACTGAAACATATAAACCCTTTGCTGATTTACTTCAAATTCTGCTGAAACTTTGGCAAGCGAGTTCAGAGCCGCAAACCCAGTAGTACTTGGCTTGTTTAGTCTAGGAAAAATATGTTCACTGTTTTTAAACACAGCAGGGAATAAACACTTGAGAGGGAGAAGAGTAAGCTGTGTTAAACAAAACTGACATTAAAAGCAGACTCATCAGTGGAGAAATGTAGAGAATGAGACCAGTGATGTTCTGAAACATCCTTCTGGTTCAGCCAGGGAGGGCAGAAAATGCCCCAACGTTTAGCACACAGCCTTATAATCCTGTTCCTTAAAGATTTGTTTATCAGGGCAGACATTCCCTGATCAAAGACAAGTGTCAAGATACACCTGAAGAAGAAATATCAGTGAAAAAGTTAAACAAAACACTTTGACAAATCTGGTTTTGATTAGCAAAATAATACCTCAAACTATTGATGAGGTGCATTTGCAATCCAACTGCAGTCACTTGTCTTCCCTTACAGGAATGAGATGTAAGATTTGGGGTTTCTTTCTCTGATTTTGTTCAACAAATGACCTTTCCTACATTATTACTTGTGATCAGCCATCCACTGGTCTGTGCTCTTCAAGTGGGTTGTTTTTGGTAGGAACTTAGTCTTACAACAATATTTAGAACAGTTAATGCTTTGGCTGTGGCCTTGGCTGTGTCATTTGGACCAGAGACAGGATGAATCCTTGACTAAAACTATGTGATTTAATATGGTGCTTTTTACAAAATAATGCAACAAGAATGCAAAAAAAGTATCATTCCAATCTCCATTTCTAAGCCTTGAAGAAGACATTTCCCTTAAGGAATCTGTAGAAAATCAAAAACCAGCTAAAAAAGAGACCAAAGTAAGACTTTGGTGAAGAATCTAAACGGCACATTCTGTCTCAAGTGAGCTGCTCAAAGTTCACTTTTCAGCTTTTTTGGGTCTTGGTTGAACAAAGATTTGAGGAGAAACCAGGAATACCAGACTGCCCAAAGATGTTGCATTTCCACAGCTGGGTGACCAATCCACAAACTCTTCAATTCTATATGAATGATCTGCGAGCAAGCAATGTGTGCTACTCACTTTAAATAACTTCTAGTGTATGTCTTTGTATCCTTGCTACAAGTTCTCTTTTCTTGGGGACAGGATAAAATTTGAATTATGAACTTACAATTTACAACACCTGTAGGACTGTGACCTTGAATGCAAAGTAAAAATAAAGAAAAATGTTACAGCAAGTCTAATATCTATTTTGCATATCTAATTTTACAACTCTCTGATCAAATTTCGATCTTTATTAGAACAGTACTTAAAATAGAATTTCTTTTGTCACATATTCTGTTGTATTGCTGTTCATTGCCTGCACGGAACCATTTTTCTTTCTTAATTAGCAATTAGGGAGAATACATCTAAGCCTGAACATTAAACTAATAAAATTTTCGCAATGCCACTTAGCAATTTAGACTCTGAAGCAATATAAATTTGTTTTAAATTCAGATGATCTTTTCATTAATCTCCATACACCAGAAACAAAAAAAAGCTGTACCTATACAAACAGAAGTTCACTGTGCGAAAATTGCTAACCCTGCTCAGGGATCAATAACTTAATTCCTTGGAACAGTACTTCTAAGTAGCTGAAAAAACATGAGATGTAACACTGTAATTTTAATTATTTCTTACTTTTAAAATTTATTTATTTTTAAATTTATTATTACTAGAGTAACCTTACCTTAGCAGAGCAACTCAAAGAGGAGGAGAGGTCAGAGCTAAAGCAAGGCGAGGAGAAAAGAGGAAAAAAGGCAGGAGAAAACAATATTTGAACACGAACTACCACAACCCATTCCACCAAGGAATGACTGCAGATTCCTGTGCTCCTAGGCTGGTTGTTCGGGTTGCTGGTTTGCATTTTAAGCCAAGCTCCATGCCATGAGCACTCCCTGTGTGCAGCTGAGCCGTGTGACTCCTGTGCCCGGCCCAGCGC
This sequence comes from Dicaeum eximium, assembly GCA_013396995.1. Taxonomy (NCBI): domain Eukaryota; kingdom Metazoa; phylum Chordata; class Aves; order Passeriformes; family Dicaeidae; genus Dicaeum; species Dicaeum eximium. Next base: position 1,046,304 of record VWZP01002299.1, on the reverse strand, counting down.
CGCACTCACCGGTACGAGGTCTCGGGCAGCAAGCCCTCGAGGACGTGGCTCGTCACCTTCCCCACGGGGATGCTGACGTCCCCCAGGTCGATGTTGTAGGATGTGATCTCAGCCCCGTTGTTGCTGGGCTCTTCCCAGCTCAGTACAAGGCACACAGAGGGTGAGGGCTGGCAGGCACCCACGTGCTCGTCCTCCAGCACGGACAGGGTGGAGACGGCGTCAGGCACGGACGCGGGGGTTCTGCAGGTCACCAGCTCGCTGTAGGGTCCAGCTCCAGCCTGGTTAATGGCCTGGGTGTGAGAACAAAAAAATGCGTTATCAAGTTCATAATGATGAACTGTGCAGCCTGGAAGAGCTCCATGAATTCTTCAGAGGATATGCACTGCTGGCTTCTTCTCTAAACTGTGACTCACACCTCTGCTATCCTAGGGAATTAGCATCTTCCTTTGTCACTCAGGAACGTCTCAAAAAAACTGGAGAATATTTCCCTTTTCCCTGACAGAATACTTCTCTTTCCCTTTTTTATCAGTGGCAAACTTTGGTTAGTAAGGGAAAAAATGCCATAGTCATGCTACCAGTGACAGGTGGCATCAGCAAACTGGCTACCCAAAATTACTGAGCCATCCAGTACAAAGTCCCCAGTACACTGCAGGGTGGCCCAACAGATGCTTTATGCAAGCAAAATATCCCTAAAAATAAGGGATGTTTGGCTTGTTAAAATCTACCCTGGTTCCTAATTTAGAAAATGGATAACTAATTTCATGCTAAAAAGCTTTTGATGTAAGAGTATAGGACCTCAGCACGGTGTTAAACCTATGACTCAATGTTTCCCCAGAATCAATAAAGTTGGAAAAGCCATAATTCACTACCAAACCGCAAGCAAAGCACACAGCTCAGTATCTCCCACAAAGGAGGAGAGCAACAATTTATCAGGCTTCTCATCCTAAATCATAGATCCTGAACCCCAGAGGAAACCAAGTTTCAAAACCTGGCCCCTTTCTGCTCATTAATTAGAGGCTGTTGTGTTTGCAAGCCCAACACTGCACTGTACAGGCCTGGGGTTTTATCACTGATGCTCAGCCAGTGGCAAAAGCTGTACCCATTGCACTGGAATTGCCTAGGGAATGACTGGTGCTACCTCCTCAGGATTATTATAAACACAATCATAGAGGCATGCAGGCTGAAAGGACTGTGGGACTCATCTCATCCAACCTGCTACTCCAGCCAGGGTCACACAATGCAGACCAGCTTGCTCAGGCTTTTTTTCCAGTTGGGTCTTGGGAAATTCCAAGTATGTAGATTGCAAGGCCCCTCTAGACCACTGTTAGATCCTTAATTGCCTGCCTTAATTTCTTTTCTTTATATCTCATCTGAACATCCCTATTTCAACCTGGAGCAACACTGGATGCAGCATTCCAGGTTGTCAGGAATGGCACGTAATGGGCAGTACCACCTTCCCTGGATCTGCTTGCTGGGCTCCTCCTGACACAGCCCAGCATCCTGCCAGCACACAAGGTACGGGGAGAGCTTACAGAACATGCTACAGGAGAAACCACACCAGCCCAGAAGGCACAGACCTCCACAAAACTGCTTTGATGCTGCCCAGCACCCTCCACATTTCCTTTACATTTGGAAAAGTTAGCCCAGAGTCTCCCATCAGGGTACAATTAATTGAAAAATCCAGGCTTACAGTGTTGCCAGCAGGACTCTGACGGCAATGACAGGACACGTCAAACAATTGTTTGATTTCTAATCTATGCCTAACTGCAGTGAGTAACTTATTTCTGCTCTGCATAATACAAACACAAGGCCATGTTCTGTTTTTCCAGGAGACGTTTTGTTCAATTGAAGAAAGAGATAATAAAGTTACATTTGTCAGCCTTTAAAAAGCCCTTCAAAACAAATCCTGCTCCGGGGAAATCTTCTATTTAATGCAGCGCTCCTGGAGCTGTTAGAAGTGAGCCTTGTTTTGTGCTCTGCCAATGATATGATTTGTCTTGCCTCTAAACCAGGCTTTGGCCATTTGTATCTTGCTCCAAGCAATTTATTGTCAGTGGTGTTTTTTTAACTGCTTTATTCGACAATCTCATCACCATAACTGATGGGGCTTTGCTGCCTGGCTGCTTTCCCCTGCCACCCCCAAATGACACAATATTTCCCTTTGCAGAAGGCACTGTTGTTTTCAGGAATATTCATTACAGGAAAAAAGTTGAGCAACGGTAAAGACAATTGTCTGCCCTGCAGTTAGAGATGCCCGATTCCTCAATTCTCCTTTTTATTGAATTACTGAAGATTGAGATGGCAATACTGTGTGTTTATTAGAACACTGAATAAATGTGGTTAGGGGGATCTTTATTTTTAAAAAGGAAATTTTTCTGTTAAAGCTGGTAACAGATAAAGTTAACTAAAATTTCTGACATGATTTATCTTTCTTTCTTTGTCTGTTCTATCTATTTTGTGGGGAGATTTCTGTACAATTGTTTGAAGATTACAGTGTATCTTGTAAGAAGTTCTTCTACACATAATACAGAGGATCAGATCCAGAGGATGAAGCTCTCTAGAAAGTAATACCTGAGTCACTGATGGACTTCAATAAAATACCTTCTTGCTGTTGTGCCTTTCCTGTAACTTCTGCCTTTGGATTAAATTATACTGGCTGCATTAAAAACTGAGTAGATTTGTGCAACATTTTTGTGGCAGGTAGTCGGCAATAAGCACCCACTGGAAATCAAAGGTGCCATACAGCTGGCTGTTTCCATTTTTAACAGGAAATTTTCCTTGGGCTCCCCACAGCAGTGGTCTCAGAGTCTCTCCCTGCCCAGCAGATGCTGAATGCTCTCCCTCTTGCAGAAACAAGAGGCACTTTCTGGCTCACACCTCCCAGCCTCTCACACATTCCCTCCTTCTCCTTCCCCCACAGTGCCAGAGCAAGGCACAGACCAGCTCTGGCCAAGACACAAAATACATTTGAGTGCACTTGGAGCTGTGGGGCCTGAGCTCTTGGGCTGCTGGCCAGCTCCTCCAAACCTTCTTCCCTAAGAAATGAAAAAAATTCAATATCCTGGTTAAAAATAAAAAAACAACTGTAAGAAGGAAACACTCAACAGAAGCATGTTGTCCTTGATCAAAGAAATCACCCTGGGTGGTCCACATGTTACTAGCTGGGTGGGTATTTGCGTTGGACTAGTGGGGGTGTTCTGTCTTCACATACAAATATATCTTGTAGAAGAGTATCTTAGGTAAAATATTTTTACTTCACTCCCAGATGCTTCACCTTCCATTTATTCATGAGTAGACATAAAGGATGAGAAGTCCTGCTTTTTTACTTTCATGCAGATATACAAAATGTATTTTAACTGCTACTTTTTACTGAAAATAATAGGAGATAAAGAGATCAAAGAAAAAGAAATTATGTAGAGACTCTATATAAGATCCTGTCTCACAAACCTAAGAGACAAAATGGCAAAGGTAAGAACTCACTTTCTGGCAGGTACCATCTCCTGTACACACAGGAATTTACTCAACGGCTTTGCCTTACTGGCTAAATTGAACAGATGCTGGAATCCATTATTTAAGCCAGGGAAATCTTCAATATTGGGAGGTAGATATTATTTACCTATCCTTACTATGAAGAAAATTATTATTTTTTATTTTTTAAATTTTTTAAACCATTACCATTTTGTTTTGGTGTCAGAGGGCAAGGTGGCTGTTTCAAGCAGCAGTAATCGAAAGTAACAAAACACAAGAGCAATTTTTAAGCAGCACATCAGTCTGTATTGCTTAAAATGAACGTGCATTCCTCCTGGCTTACAGAGCACATCACTTCAGAGGGGATTAATGATAAAAATAAGAGCAGCAGTGGAAGGAAACTCTGTTTGGATCCCAGAGGGCAATGCATGCAGCCCTGCCGTACCTGTAGCCTGCAGCAGTAATGCGCTGCTGCTGACAAGTCACTGATTTCAAAGCAGGTTTCTGTGCCACTATATGCAAGCTGTAGAGACTCCTCCTCTTCTCCCCACTCTAATCTGTATTCAGAGATGTCAGTACCAGAACATTCAGGACTCTGCAACACAAATATTTATGTGGTTCAGTTCACAAATGAGCACTTCGGATCGCTGTGTTTCACTGGGGAAGGAATGAAGCACACAGAAAAAACCCCAACAACCACCCTTATTTTTAAATTAAAACACCATTACTGCTGCAAATAGAAATGTACTGAGTTAATGTTCCCTAAGAGGTTGCTGAAACAGGACAATTCTGCACAAAAATTACCTGATTGAAATTCAGAGAAATGAATGTACGCAGCTACTCTGCCTTCCATCAGGACACTCAGGAATAAATTGTCTCTCCACTGGCTTGGCAGAAGCTCAACCGTGGAGAACATGAAAAAAGCATCAATCTAGTGCAACCTAGCTGAGATATCAAAACACAGCTCTGGAAGCTCTGGCCTTCGAGCCTGAAGCAGTCACTCATGTGCTGAGAAAAGAACCACCTCAGCAAGGGAGGAGCTGGCCTGAGGTTCCTGTGGAAGCCACCACCAGTCCCAGACTGGGACCTGGGAGTGTGGATCCTGGCACATTCACATCCACCATGAGATTCCCATGGGATCACAGACTCATCAAATGGTTTGGGTTTAAAGAGACCTTCAAGATCATCTCATTCCAACCCCTGCCATGGGCAGGACACCTTCATCAGACCAGGCTGCCCCAAGCCCTGTCCAGCCTGGCCTTGAACACTTCCAGGAATGGGGCAGCCACAGCTCCTCTGGGCAAACTGTTTTAGTGTCTCACCACCTTCACAATACAGAATTTCCTCCCAATATCTGATCTAAACCTGTCCCCTTCCACATATCCCCAGCAATCCCTTTATTTAGAGGAACACAAATTGAATGCCTGAATGTGCTGGAGATGAGCCAATAAAGGCAAAACAGCACAGCCCCCAAACCAAAATATTTTGTGTTTTTAACAGAACTACTAGAGCTGTACTGCGTGGCCTGAATCAGCTCAGGGAAGCACTGCTCTGCCTGCAGAGAGGTGCCCTGCAAGGACTTTGTGATTTTGACAGGCAAGAAGTAATTTCCAGAGCCTTGCTGCACACCCCAGCGACCACCCTGCACAGGCACAGGGGCTTCTCTGTCTCGGCCTCAGAGCTTCCAGATGTTTGAGCAGGAACATTCAGAGCTCCTAAGCCAGATTTCAGAACAATGTGCAAAAAAAAGGCATCATAATAGGCACCACAGTGTGCTCTCTAGCCACACACCACAGTGCTTCACTGTTTTTCCTTCTTATTCACATCAGCCAAAAAATGACACTCTTTAAGAAAACATAACCACTGCAAACCACAGCTTCATTTTCACCTAGAATAAAAAAACATATCCTTCAAATAGAGAACCTAGCAGAACCCCTGCTTCATGGCTGGGGAGAGCAAATCCCTGACCATTAAAAGGTGACATTTAAAAGTTCAATGAGATTTCTAGTTGCAAAAAATATTAATAGCCCCAAACTGCACCAAATATACCTGTTTGTTATAAAATTAAATGCAGATTATGTTTGTGTCTACATATGTTTTTAGCACAATTCATTTGAGCATCCTGTGAATGTCAGTGACTTCTTTCTCAACAGGGGTATTCTTCTGAGGAGAAGCCCAATAGGAGCAGGGCTGGAATGGCTGCTAGATTTTCACTGCAAGTCTGTGGCAGAACTACAGCCTCACTGAACCACATCACAGTATTGTTTATGGTAACATCCTTTCTTTTCTGCCTTAATTACACAACATTTTTTCTCTAATGGCACCAATCAGCCCCATAGCACTTCAGCTAACACTTATCTTGAGCCCAATGCCAAGATGCTGGAGAATGGAGGAAGAACACACACCAACTAAAATAAAAGTAAATATTTAGGGGAAAGACAAACAATTTTTGAGGGGGAAAAGGCCCTACATCATAAGCGTTTATGGATAGTTAATTCCGTATCAGAGACTCCAGTTTCAGCCAAAATCAAGTATTTGTCTTCATAATTCCAACTGAGAACATGCTGATGTGCTAAAAGCTTGCAGCGAGCACTTCTATCATCTGATGCCAGTGCAGGAGGCCTTGTGTCTGAACCCTGGTCTGGAAGATCTTGACCAACTTTGTGTAATTCTTCAGGGCAAAGTAGAGAAGATGATTTTCTACAATAGAATAGTTTCTACATAGGGTTTCCTTGCATACAAAGATAGTTCCAGACCAGTGAACAGCTCTCAAACTTGCTTTTGAGGTCTGTGGGGAGTGTACTGGCTTGGGTAAGCAAGGTGGAATCAAACCAGCAGGGCAGCTGACTTACCTCCCAGCTGAGCAGGACTCTTGTGTCAGACAGGAAGGACAGGGAAGGTGCTCTGCACTGGCCTGGGGGTCCTGCTGCTGTGGTGACCTCTGTCGCCTCCGAATACGGCCCGTACTAGAAGGGAGCAAGGTATTATTATTATTATATCATCATCATTATTACTATTATTAATATACACGTGTAGACCCATCTCAAAGCCCTCAAGAGCTTTCCAAGAACAGCACATGAACTTTTACAGCACACTAAACTTTCTCAAAGACAGACTGGGCTTCCAACACCCCGCACCAAGCACCAGAGCTCAGGATGAGCCCACACAAATGACTCAGAGCTGAAGTGTGAGGTGAGCTCAGGAACAAGCAGAGAGCATGTACATCCTTTGTGCAACCCTCCTGTGTGGCAGCAAGTGCTCATGAAAGCAGAAACCACCTCCAATTTGCCCAAAAGTGAGAACAAGCACACAGGAACTGAGGAACAGTTTGTGTCCCTTTGCCTTACCTTAGCACAGTGTGTTCACCTATCATAACCAGCTTCTCATGGGTACAAAGAGGAGCACAGCAAGAGCAAAGCACATGTTGGAGTCCACTTCCAGCTTCTTTTACATAAAATGCCTGCCCCAAGTTGCTTGTAAAAGGACAGGATGTGCTGGAGCCCCAGCCTGTACAAGGTGCAGGGACACGCCGTGCACACGCCGTGGACGCTCTGCTCCACGGGCAGCTCAGCTCAGACAACTTCTGAGCCCGAGGCAGGAGAGTCATTTAAATGCAGATTAGCAAAAAAAAAAGCCAATTTTCAGGAGTCTGGGAACCTGGCTTCAGCCAGCAGTGCAAAGACAGGAGATAGCATTGAAACAGCCTTTCTGAGGCCTCCTGAGTGGAAGAGTGAAGTTTGTTCAGTATATCCCCGAGTTAATTAGAAATCATTCTCCAGAACAAAAGAGCCTCACTTGGAAGCAATTAGAGGGAAAATACTGATATTTACTTATTTTGTAATGCAGTATTAGTGAGCATGAGAAAAACGAGCCACTACAAAAAGGCCAAATGACACAGAAATTATGAACCCCAGAAAACTTCTCAGCAGTGTCAGTATCTGCCAGCAAAGAAAGGCCAACACTGATTGCTTTGTCTTACAAAGAATGTACATGTCATTTATTGACTTCTGCTGTTTCAAAGGAAGAATCTGGTAAAGGACATCCTCCCCTATTTTGCACCTGGTGGAAAAACACAGCCAAACCAGAACTAGCCCCCTCATTTAACAAAGGATGGAACCAGAAATGCTTTGCAACTGTTCTGCCAAAAAAAAAAAAAAGGAAATCTTCCAAGGAAATAATTTAATAAAAAAAAGTATCATTTAATCCATAAAGCACTCACTTTTTTGAAATTAATACAAAAAAGTCACCAGGAATGTGTGTTTACCTCAAAGCATACCACCTGGGTGAAATTGCAGGTCTTGTTTTTACACACTTTCAGATTTAAAGCAAAAAAAGAAGGAAATGCAACATAATGAGGACAAAGAGAATCCTCCCTGCAAGCAGCTCTGACTTTTAGCAGGGATTTTGCACATTTGGGAGCAGCTGATTCTGACCAGTCAAATCATACCAGTACCCGAAATCTCCTTTTAAAAGAGACCCAGGTCTAAAACTGCAGCTCTTCCTCCCTCGTTCCTTCCAAGCATTTACCACGTGGTTTTTCTTTTGCCCATCTCCCCCTGAGCCCCCTGAGGAGCAGCAGGGCCAGCAGCCCAGCCCGGAGGGCAGCACGTACCCCGCCGTCGTTCAGGGCGCGCACTCGGAAGCCGTAGGTGGCCCCGGGCAGGAGGCTGCTCACGGTGCACTCCAGCTCAGGCCCGTGGTACACCTCAGACACCACTTCTTCAGGGGCTGTCATCTCCACGCTGTACTCAGAGACAGGGCAGCTGCTTTCTGACTCAGGGACATCTAAAAGAAATCATGTAATTTGTTAACAACATTAGGGCGTGTGCCAGAAGAGCTATTTTTTACTTCATATACCACAGAAATGCATATTTCTGTTTCTGTGTAGAGATACACACAGAGAGATATCTCTTTTTTGTTGTGGGCACCTTTGTTTTTGCACATGAAAATAATGTATTTGATAACACCTACGTGTTATGTTACAAGCCAGTACCACAGAATCAAACTGCCTGGGGATCAGAAAAACAGCAGCCACCAAAATGCTTCCAAGAAAGCATTTGGGTGACTTTTTATGCTGGTGTTGAAATATATTTGACAGTTAGAAATTTTACTTATCCAGAATTTGGCTTAACAAATGATGCCACAAAAATACTTGGATGCTGCAGGATTATCGCTGTAAAGAAAACACTCAGTAGGAAACTGGCGTGTGCCTTGCATTCGGAAAAATGTGCATTTTTTGACAATTTAGTGCCATGACTGTAGTCCAACATCTTTGCAAAATAACAGGGGGTCCAATAGATTATGTGTGTTATACTGTGGATCAGGATTTAAATGTCACCCAAACCCCTCAACATATTCTAACTCAAATTTTTGAGAGAAGCTATACATTAGAAGAACCAAAATGTTTCTGCCAAGCCAATATTGCAAAGGATTAAAAACAAGTCACACTTCAAGTCATACTGTGTTCTAGAAATAAAAGGATAGTATATACTAAAGAAGCTGATAGTTAATAGCCCTGAGAAGGATGGGGCCAAAAAAATAAAATGGGAGCAGAGTGTAAGACTTTAAGGACAGCTGAGCTCAGAAATCCAACACTGAGCTCAGAAATCCACCACACCTCATGAGAAGCTCCACTGGACTTTGCTGTGCACTTCCCAGTGAACAGGACACAAGCAGGAGAAACAAAGGCTCAAGGTCAGCAGCAGAGCAGCAGAACCAAAGCTGTAAAGCAGCAGGATGTGCACTGGCTTACCCCACTGCAGCTGCACTTCCCTGTGCCTCGGCTTGCCCAGGAGCCGGGGCGGGCGGCAGGGCCCGGGCGCGACGCTCAGCGTGCGGACAGGTAAACTCTCGGAGCACTGCGAGAGAATGAGCCCAGTTAGCCCCTGGTACCAACAGAGCCCAGTTAGCCCCTGGTACCAATAGAGCCCAGTTAGCCCCTGGTACCAGCACAGCCCAGTCAGCCTCTGGGACCAGCACAGCCCAGTTAGCCCCTGGTACCAAGAGAGCCCAGTTAGCCCCTGGTACCCCTCTGGGACCAGCACAGCTCAGTCAGCCTCTGGTACCCCTCTGGGACCAGCACAGCCCAGTCAGCCTCTGGTACCCCTCTGGGACCAGCACAGCCCAGTCAGCCTCTGGTACCAGCACAGCCNCCCTCTGGTACCAGCACAGCCCAGTTACCCCTCTGGTACCAGCACAGCCCAGTTACCCCTCTGGTATGGCCACCACCTTCAAAGTGAGCCCCAGCTACAGAGCAGCAGAAGAAATTGTCCTCTACACCCGTCACTTCAGGGAAATTTATATAAACAGTAAAGAGAAGAGATGCTACCAAGCATGCTAATACAAATACAATTAATAGAGTTCATTCATTAGCATTCTCAATACTGGGCTCTCTGTTTTAATTTTCCTTGGTTTGAAAATAATGTCAAGGCCTAAAGTACTCAATCTTAAATGAGAAAAAACATATCACAGCAGGAGGAATAAGTGAATAGGTACTGAATTTAAATCAAAGAGGGGAATTTCAGGAATCAGGGTCTGAAGAAAGGAATCCAAAAAGTTAAAGGATTCAGCCCTATGGAAAATAATTGATATAACAAACTACCTCTTTCTGAATCTCCAGTCAATACAGGGTCAAGCACATGAGAGTCTGTGGCCTTTTTCAAGCAAGTGGCCACATCAGATAAACATGATGGTCTTTTCTAATGCAAATATAAACAACTACAAACTGGTTCTGAGGAAAACTAAATCTCACTAAATTGCAGCTTGCTGAAAAGAAAATTATGTACACATGGAAATTAGAATTCAGCAACTTGCAGTGTGAGATTAACTGCAATCAGTGTAGCTTTACTGTGCTGCAGGGAAAGCATTTCCCTTCTTTTGAAAGGAGAAGTATTTTACCAAAATTAGCAGATAAATCTCTGAAAAATATAAACCAAATAGCCTTTACTGTTAGATAATACCCACCTGACTGTGTCCACCAGTGCTGATACAGCACGCCCGGAGTTTATACAAAGTGCCTGGTTTCAAGTGAGTACAGGTGTATTCTGTAGCCGAGCCACTGTAGGCCACTTCCCACTGATTTGCTGAAAATAAAATATATCCAAGTTTAAAGAAGTGGAAAGCAACACATTTAGGAGTGTCTAGGAGAAAGGAAAATCTTCCACAAATTATGTATTTCAGGAAAATCATTAGTATTACTAGGAATGTTATCTCTCATTTGAAGACATAACACACTGACATACATGCAAATACATATACTTACAAACAGAAATAAATATGAGCATCATATATAATGTATAAATGTGCAAATATATGCATACAAATATAAATAAAAATATTTCTTGGTTTAGCCATATAACTTAAAATTCTGTCATTATTAGTAAAAAGAGGCTACTTAAAAAAACCCACTACAAAACCTTCCCAAAACCCAACCCCAGCTTGCCCAGGAGCCCTGCAGAGTACATAACTCTGTTTCAATCACATTATTAGGGCATTAATGATAATAACAATAACCATCTAAAGAGTCACGACTTCTATATAGTAAGAAGTGTATTGAACACAGTGTTTTGAAATTGAGACACAGTGTTTTAAAACTGAGACAACTTTTCTCAAGTTTACCTTCTGGACTTCCTTGAGAAATCTCCAGCAGATACTTTAGGATTTCTGAACCACCATTATCCTGTGGAGGATCTGGAAAAATAAGACAAGAATAGGAGTGAGAGATAACAAAACAATGACCAAACCAGTTTGTGGTCCAGCTCCTTCTCCACGAACCCCTCCACACTAACTACACCAGGTTATGCGCAGCAGAAGTGGGCGACAGACATTTGTGCTCAGCAGGAATCAGACTAAGGCTGCTGGACAATGATGATCCAAACAAAATGTATGGAAAAGGCACTGAAAGGGAAGCTGTGTGGAGGTCTGCCCCATTAATAAGGAAGCAGCTGGAATGAAGCTGCAATGGGACATGAAATGGAGAGTGAAAAGCCTCAAGATGCGCTTGAGTGCGAGTTAATCAAAACCAAAACATTTTTGCTTCTGAACACACAAGAGCCTCTACACACCTTTTAGAATATTAAAAAAATTAAGCTGTCAAGTTCCCCAAACACATTCAACTTTGGACTGAGAAGGAGCATGGAAAAAAAAAAAAAATCTAAGTTCTAACACATATTTACGCAATTTTATTTGAATTTCTTATGACCCCAAAAAGTTCTGCTACAGCAATCTGAGCTGGCTTACCCCACTTCACACTGAAGCCATGAGATGTTATTGGCCCCTTGATCACAGGTCTGGTGGGAGGTCCTGGCCTGTCTGGGCTGGTTGTGCAGACCAACACCTCGCTGGGAGAACTCTTCCCTTCCACGTTGGAAGCAAACAGCTGAAACAAAACCACAACGAGTTTGTTCTTGTTCACTGCAACTGCTTTTCTGGAGTTCTGCATCAGACTTCTACCAGTAATTGCACAAATGTCACCAAACTGGAAAGCATGTCACATCCCAAAGTGCGTGGGATTGTAATAACAGATATTAGATTGTCATGATGTTTCTTTACAAACCAGAGATATTTCTTCCCCTCCCTCCATCAGCAATAGATCATCACATGTTTAAGATAAAAGCAATGCTGGTTTTCCCTTTAAAGAAAAAGAAAAGTCACTTTTTTTAAAATAACTGGATACACCCCTCTGTCCTCTCCTCAAAAGCAGCACCCAGCACCATGCTGTGCTCAGAGACCTCAGCACCAGAGAGGAAAATGCTGATCCTGGTTTTTGCAGGAAGACTCCAGAGCATCTCTCAGGGGCTCTGTGTTTACAAGCATCCACAGAGAAGGAGACACCAGCACCTGCTAAAAACCAGCTCCAGAACAGCCACACTGACCTGTGAGACAGAAAAGCTTCATCTGTGGCTGCCAGGGGAACACAGACCCCAGTGCTGGCTGGGCACCTGACAGTGTTTGCTGCCTTCTGTACAAGTGAGATGGGACTTGTCACCAGGCTCCAGGTTTTTGGGAGCAATGCAGTCAACTACACCAACCTCACACCCTGAGCTTCACTTTTACAACATCCTCCCACATGGCACTGAGAACTGTGACTGTTCCTTAAAGTCTGAGCAACACTATCTCCTGTGTGATAAATGAAGAAATACAACTAAGAGTTTAATATATTAGGTCACAATATAAAGCAAATTTGTATTTGATGACTCAGTTTTGAAGGGAGCACTAAAGGATCCCTGTGGTGCCTGGAAAAAACCCAAAACAGAAAACACGACACAGTGACAAGAGGAAAAAGACTTTACCCTGAATTTATACTGTGTGCTTCTTCTGAGATTCTTGACAGTACAGGCTTGCTCCTCTCCAGTGTACTTTGGGTGAAACATGCTATCCTAAAAAAATACAAAACCAAACAAATTCCCATAACTGAGGAGTCTGAGAAAGTGTTCCCTGTGTTAGTCTGTACCTACAACATGTTATAGCAAAAGGGCTTTATAGCTGAATGCTTTAAAAAAAAAAACCAACAAGAAAAAACAACCAAACATATAATAGATATAATAATATTAATTATTATTCCTACTACTACTTTTAAACTGCAAGGCCACAATACCTTTTTTTTTTTAGAAGAAACATGCTGCAGCTGCCCTGAATAATGTAATTTTGCTGCAAAATAGGCACAAAACCAATCGTGGCAGTTTAATCTGCTACAGAACTGGAAGTGACAGGTGACAGGACACAAGCCCACCAGGAGGACACGGCAGACTGACCTGGCTGAGGACAAGCTGCCCTGTACCTCACAGAATCCTGTGTGGCTTTGTGAGTAATCACAGATGACAGCAGAGATTTTCAGCTAAGGATTCCTAATTCTGCTTGTTCAGCAGAGCAAATCACACAGCTCCAGCCTGCCAAGTACCCAGTACTCCTGGAAGGCCCTCCAAAGCAGCAGTCCCTGCTTCTTCCCAGGCATCTCCAATTAATAAATCAAAACTCAGTTTAAAGCCATGCACTTTACAGCAAGGCAGTACTTACATTATCTTCTTCCTGAATTTCCAGGGTGTAGGAAATGACTTCCTCTGGTGTGCACCCTTCTACTTTATTCCACTGCAATGAGATCCACGTCACACCAGCTCGAATGAGCCGTGGTGCAGAAGGGGTCTGAGGAATATTGCCTGCAGTGTAGTAAACCACCTCCTGGCTGTACCCACTGCTCAGAGACAGAGCAGAGAGAGAGGAATATTAAATACAAACAAACAAACCTCCAAACCCCCAAACAATGAAACAAAGCAAAAAAAAAAAAAAACCAAACCAAAACAAAACCCCACCAACAAACCCCCCCCCAAAAAAACAAACCACAACCACCACAAAAACAAAAAGCTCAAGAAACCTAAACCTCAATGCACTTAGAGAAATATTTCACATTTTCAAAAAATCTGGACGAAGTTCAAATTTATCAGGTGGAAAAGATGAACACCCAGCTAGGAAATGCCAGAACTAAGAATAGAAAAAAATGCAGGATAATGTGTCCTCACAGTCATTTTTACAGATCTCACCACAATAACACTGGAAAAAATATTTGAATGCCTAAAAATATTAACTTGGTATTAACTGTGGAGGAAAATCTCATTTAACAAAGGGGAACTAAAGTATAGGAAATAAAGCCTCAAGTGTTCAGCTTTTACATGCTAAACCTGAGATGCACAGAATACAAATTCTATGAACTCTGATCAAGTGCTCAATGGAAAGTGACATTCTTGCAACTTTCAAATCTGTTTCCAAAGTACTAAACCTGTTTTGTGATTTAAAGTCACACCATGAACACATAGAAAAAGCCAAATCTCCTTATTCCGAATCTTCTTTCTCAAAAATAACCTACTTGTTGAAATACACTTATATTTAAATAAACCACCTATAACTAAAACCCACACAAGACAAAAATCATCATACATGGTGAGTCCACAAGCATTACAACAAACCAAAACCATCTCATGACATGAAGTGTTAGATGACATTATCATGCCTTAATTTTGAGTGCTGTCTATAAAAATAAGGCACGTGTTGGTGGTGCTTATCTCACAGATTAGCACAGAGCAGCTGACCATAAATAGTTTTTAGCTCACTCCTTCCTCAATAGCCTGAAGGGAGAGGANAGGGGGGGGGGGGGGAGTGTTGAAACACACACTAAGATATTTTAAAAATCTGGAATCTGGCAAAGAAAAGAGATGCCAGAACTGGGAACTCTGCATAAACCCAATTCTCTTCCAGTTACACTCAGCAGCTCCAGCTCAGACCCCTCTCTCTTTATTCAACATTATTTCAATAGGGAGGGAATTAATCCTGCAAGAGGTTGGGAAAAGGGACTCTGTGCACACATGAGTGGTCTCAGTCTGTGTCAGGGAAAGCACAGGAACAGGAATAAAGGAGCTTTCTAAAGCTATAAATTACTGAGGCTTGTGTTTTAGAAGAGAGAACAATGCAGGAGTCTCCCTCCACAAACACATTGTTATGTACCACTGGTATTTCTTTTGTGTCCTTGTAATAATGATTAGATCCTGTTTAGCTAAGAAGGACAATAAAGGAGTACACAAGGGCTCTGGATGTTTGGCTTCTTCACAGCTAAACCTTTCCTGGCCTGCCCTGCTTGCCTGAGCACAGGAGCACACACTGCCCCTGCAGCACAATGGCCCTCTGGGCACAACATTTTATCCCAGCTCACCCCAGCAGCTCCCAGAGCATTGAACTAAGTCTGATTTCTCACTCATCTTCATGTGAATGCATCAGTTTGTGTGCAAGGAAAAGCAGAAGCTAAACGCCATCTTGCAGAGCCTTGGATGTGCCTGTCCTCTCTCAGTCCTGCCTGTCTCTCCCTTCTTTCCCACCCCATCAACCAGCCCTGCCAGTCCTGAAGAAGGAAGGGGCTGTGCTGCTGAAAAGAGACAGAAGGGCTTTGCTTTAAACGAGAAAAATAAATATATTCCTTTCAAAATCTGTAACTCAACTTCCCCTTGCTTGTTTTTCTTGGTTCACAGAGGTCCCTAGAGGGAATTTTACATAATAGATGTATTCTTTTTGTATTAGGAATAGACCACAAAACACCATTTAACACCTCAGAAGGAACCTATCTGCTCAGGCTGATCTCATCACACTGAAGGCACACAGCAATTCCCTGGGGGGTGAAGGACATCACCAAGGAAAGCTGACTTACCTCGAAGCCTTAACAACAGAGCAAAATGTCAGATATTTCACTCCAAACCATGGACAGAAAAGATACAAAAACCCCCCAGAAATTCCTCCTTATGCTGGCATTGTCAGGTGAGCTTTTCAACTCCCACTTTTTCTGCAGAAAGCTCCCGTGCACCCTGAGGAGCTCACCTCGTACCGACGTCGTTCTGGGCCGCCAGGCGGAAGGTGTAGCCCAGAGCTGGGCACAGCTTGGTCAGCTTGCAATGCTTCTGGCTCCCAAAGTAACATTCTCTGAAACCACTGTTCCTCTTTCCCTAGAAAGAGAGAGATCTGTAACTGGATCGCTGTGAGACAAAACCACGCCACGCTCATTTTAAGAGGAGCTGTTCAGTGATACCGGAATTAGATGTTTTTGTAAAGGAAGCTGTGCGAGCACTGACAGCACTGCTGTGCTCTGAAAACCAGAAAACCACACAGACCAGCAGAGTCTGCCTGCTCTCAGACCCCTCTTCATCTTCTTGGGGTTGGGAGATTTCTACAGCTCCAGCTTGAAATGCAACTTATAAAAATTGAGAATCACGAATTTAAAAAAAGTGGGAAAATTATGAGTGAAATGAATCTCTGATTCTACCGGGTCACAGGAGCAGGGGCAAGGTGCAGCCACATCTCTCTGCAAGCGCTGTCCTCCACACTTGCATCCCTCGCTGGGATTGTTTCAGGAATTCCCGATCCCACAAGAGGGCTCTCGCTCCCCACGGTCCAGCACGGCCAGAGCCAGCGGGACAAGCTGGGTGTGACCTTCCCTGTGCTCTCCTGGGCCAAAATGTACTCATCCCAGAGGAATATCCAGCGTGGCAGGCTCTGCACCCACCCCACCGCCCGGAGCACACGGCACGGGATGAGCCAGCAGCGTTTGGGGAGGTTTGGAACTTTGGTAAGGAGTTGTTTGCCAGAGGGATGGTTTATGGGAGCTTCACATCACCGTGACCTGGAGCAGTGATCCATCCTGGTACAGACAGCACCAGCCCAGAGGGTATGGAGACACTTCTGCAGCTCCCAAAAACTTCCCCAGGTACTGGTTTGTACCTCAGCTCCAGGACACTCAGAAGTTCTCTGCCCGACCCCACCACATTTAAAACAAAACAAAACCCTTAATGCACCCCAGCTCGGCACACCCTGGGGCAGAAATAAAGCCGAGCTGTTTGCAGGACAGAGACCCTAAAACAACAGGGAATACCTGGACTCATTCTAGGCCACACATGGAAATCAGTCAGTTTGAAATCTTTCAGGAGAAAGGGCATGTCCTGCTCAGCTCCTCATAAATAATATCTATCAGAACTGAAGCAGCTGAAAGGAGTTTTAATTTCAATACTCAAATACAAAATTATTGGACAATGACATTATGAAGTACCCAAAAGCACACCAGAATGGAAACAAAGCACATCCACGGGCTCCAGCATGTGCAGAAGACAGGGTTATGCCCATCCCTGCAACTTCTGACTGAAAAGCTCTGCTGAGCCATTTACTAGTTTTGGCACGTGTCTGTACAATCTTTAATTTTTATTGTACTATTTACACAGGCATCCCTCCCTGAGGCCAGCAGCCTCACCTGCTGTGCCTCCTTGGGCTCACTCTGCCCTCCCACACACTGCTCCTCCTCCATGCTCAGAACATCACCACTGAAGATCTCAAAAATGCCTGAGGGATGCGTATTTTTCACTGGCCCATTCTCCAGCCCCTGCCACTCTCTGCTTCTCCTCCCTCTGACCGTGACACAGAAGGAAAAACTCCATGAAACGTTTGCAGTGAATCTCCAGGATGTGTTTATCAGGCTAGAAACAACCACACAGATCTGCAGCACAGCACAGCAGTGTGCAGGCACTGACGGGACACTTAGACTGGCAAACAGCCAGAACTTTTATTTATACACTGGGAGCCTACACCAGGCTATAAATGTGTGTAAATTGTTCTAGAACTCCTTTACACACCATCTCCTTCAACTTCACCCACCTGCTCCAGCTGTAGGATTACTGCACAGCTCATTTAAATTAAGGAGTGGAATTGGAAAAGAATCATGAAACCCAAAGCAAAAACATTTTGTAAATGAGGAAGATCTTTTCAGACCTAAAATCCCCAGCCATACAGTACTACGATAGAATTCCTAGTTACTGAGTTCTATGATAGAATTTCTTTAGGACAAAAATAACAGGTGAGCATACTTCTCAGCTCAGCAGTAATATATTTAAAATGCAGACTATACAAAACCTAATTAGAAATCTTATGTTTCAGTAAAATATCCATTCATCAGTGCAGTAATACTAAAAATAGATTTTTTCCCCCTATGCAAACTCCCTTGTACAGGTTGAGTTGCCTTAAATTAATTTTTCCTCAACTCTTTAATGACTTCACTGCTTATAAATAATTGAAAACATTTCATTTCTTTTGGATTTCTGTTTAAGAATGCCCTTTCAAAAAAATACTTTTCCTAAGCTTTTTTTCCAAGAGAACAAAGTGACCAATTGCTAAGCATATGGTCAATAAAACAATGCTGGCTAAAAAGGAAAATAATGGAAAATCTCACCTATAGCACAATGCCTGAACTGAGAGCAATGGGCCAAGCAAACTCTCATTTGTCAGCCTGGCTGGTTAAAAGTTTGATGAGATTGCCAAACATTTAAGGTATCCCTAACTTTGTAACAGTACAAACCCTGATACTGTACATATTTCTCTTCTAGAACTGGTATTGTACATTCCCCAGACTCACTCAGAGACCAACTGGTATTCAGATTACTCAGACTGGCTGGTATTTTGGATTCTATTGGCACTAATTGGAGAGGCTGGCCGATATTTCTAATTATCCTGGCATTAATAGCCTGGAAATAGCCTCTCTGCTCCTTCTCTCCCAAGATTTATGAAAGCCCTAATGCTGGCATAATTATAGACAGGAACAACTGGCAGGCTGGTACTGGCTGCCACCCAGGAGTCTTACAGCTTTCCCAGAATCCTTCTCCTATTCTTTGTACACTCAGCATCCAAGTTTTTAATTCTTCAAATAATGTTTCGTAAGTTGCTTAAAATACACTGTATCATTTCTGCAAGTGTTTGTAATCCCCAGATTTCAGAGGGAGAGCGCTGTCCGACTTCCCCAGCCTGGGGAAGTCTTCTCCTGCCTTTTCTTCTCCAGGACAGCCCACGCTGTGGTGGACCATCAGCACCCTGTCTGAGGAAACAAGGACAATTCAGCTCCACAAGTCCATTCTACCCTGCACAATGCTCCAACACAGTGTTTAAACAGAATTAAGAGCTCTGCCTGCTATTTCAGCAACATTTCAAGCTGCACATTCACTTAACACAGGGTGCTTGATTGTCTTTGGAGAGTGTATTTACTGGAGAAGGGATTTGAGGTTTGAAATGGGTTTTGTTGACTGAGTTCCCTGCAGCAGACCCAATAAACAAACACCAAAGGAAGAAGGGGCCACTGCAGGTACAGCAATGCAGGAAGGGAGAACAGCCCTGCACAAAACCTCACTGCACACCACTGAAGCAAAGCTCAGTGCCACATCTGTGACCAGGATGCAGGACTGACATCTGCTGTGGCCACACCAGCATTGGCTTCTGTGTCTGGGTCATGCTGGCAATAAAAAGGAACAGACTGAAATTTAGTCTGACACAGAGCTGCAGAGCAAACTGTCAACAATTAGTGTAACACACCCTCAGATCTCTGCAAAGCATTCACTGTGCCAGTTATGCAAGGAACTCAATTTTCTCTATACACAAACACTTAGAAGGCAGCAAAGGACCTACAAAACATCCCTAAATTATACACAAACCCCAATTTTATCCAAGGCTCTCCTCTTGCACGTCTCTCAAGAGTGGCACAGCCACAGAACAAACTCAGAGGGCAGGGAAGTGAACAAACACAAACATGGAGCTCCCTGTACCCAGCTCTGGTGGATCATCACTGAGATGCCTGGCTCAGGTTATCAGCTGGCATAAACAAGCACACCTCTGCTACCACGAGGAATTTAACCTTTGTGGCAGAACAAAATCATCCCCATTTATCTCTGTGTAAACTTCATTATTAACTATCCATCATCAATAGTGTGGTATTGTATCAGTCTCTCTCTGTAGAGTGAATTAAAATGAGCTGCTTACTGGGTAAGAATTAAATCTGCTTTGAGCTCTACACAGAACAGGGACACACACACCCTGCAAGAGGGATGTCCTTGTCTCTGGCTCAGGAACATTCCTGCCCTTTCCCATCAAGAATGAATAGGATACTCTCACTATCCATATACACAAGAGAAACACTTATTTGCTACCACTTAATCGCACAACAAGTATTTCACATCTAATTAGTAACAAAGGCCTGGTTCTTACAGCAGTGCCAGCAGCATTTTTCGATGCAGTTACAGTTTACTGAATTTTCTGAATGCTGGCATCAGGAAAAGCATCACCTCCTTTACAGTCATGTTTTCTCTTTGGTATATTTTAATGCTATTTTTCCCCTGATTAGCTTTTGCTTACCCTGAATAATCAATCCTGGCACCAAGTCATCAATTGATTAGTTCAGGTTTGTAAGTTCAAAGTTCATAGCAAAAGAGTCAGAAGGTGAAGCCTCCCTTAATTACTAATTTTAACTGATTTTATTGCCAGACAACTAATGCAACTGTGGTGCAAGCATGTTCCAATCCCAATGAAATCCAGAATACTTGAGACAGGGGCTGATCCTTACTTCTTTAGAGCCAGTGGAAATTTTCCTAGGTGCCTCCAGTGTATTTGAGTGACAATTTGCTGAACTGATCTTTTACTCTCCTATTAAAGAATTAAGTGTCCTTCATAGCTCTTCAGGCATTTTAAGAGATAACAGTTAATTAGCAAGGTATGACAACTCTAATTCACAGACTTGGATCAGTAAAGGGAAAGATTTTGTGTTTTCTAACTAAGCATGTACCACCAGTTACATTACAAACCATTTAATCCAAACTGGGATAGAAAAATACAGGATAACTGGAATAGCTTTATGACAATCTTTCAGAGTCTGCAGGTCAGGAAAAACCCCAAACCTCAGAACTAAACTGAAGCAGCAGCTGGGTAGGGCTGGAATAGTAAGATACCAAGCAGTATAACCTTCTAGAATTTCCCACCTCACCTAATCCTGGGGCTGTAAACACAGCGCTTCTGCTGCTGATTTACAGCCACAGTTTGTTTTCTGCACACACAAGTGATGCCACCTACACTCCTGGTGGCACTTTGGATGCTCCAAACTGCGCCTCTGCCCCATAAAAACAGGAGGAACCAGGTGAGACACTGCTGAGCATCTGTCACACTCTGGGATCTGAGCTGTCCCAGAGACAGACAGACACCTGTGACCCCCCAGCCGGGAGCACAAAGGGGCTGCAGGAGCCTCTCCCTTGGAGGGGTAACTCTGCTTGAGCTGGGGGAACACACTGGTGTGACTGGGACACAACTGCAAGTGTCTGCCTGGATGCCTCCACCACTCCCCACACCTCCCATGCCTGCTGCCAGCTTTGTTTCCAGAGTCTGAGCTGCAGCCTTCGCACAGGAGCCTTCCAGGACCTGTGTGCTGTGAGTGTGGCAAGGGTTTTCCACACCATTCTTTCCTAGGAAGGGACTCAACTTCCTGGGCAGGCTGCCACTTGAGGGTGTTTTTCCACCTTTATCATCTGACAGATTTCTTGCTCTCTGCTCTTGCAAAGCCCTTTCTGCTTTGCAGCCCTGATTTAATTTCCTTCTGATCGCTGATTTCCCCGTGTTTATATTTTATCCTGCGCCTCACTGCTAATGAATGCTGCTCTAGCTGAGCTCTGGCAGCGTGTTCTCTGCTGCCTGGCAAGCCTTCTCCTGTGCCTTGATGTATGTATTCCCTGATTTCACCAGGACACAGTGTGGCCTTGTGGAGAAGGCAGCGCTTTTGCTGATGTGGAGTTTACACAACCAAGCGCGAGGCTGCGGGGCACTGCAAGTGAATTCTCTTTTGTACCTGGGTGCTAATTCCAGGAGCTGAATGCCCTTCATCAGAGGCACAGCCTGCCATGGCACATGGAAAAGTGAGTGCAGCACCCTGCCAGCCCACACTGCATGTGCTGAGGCTCCTGCAAACCCAGGCACGGCCAGCCTCCATCTTCAGACTTTTCTTTTCACAAGCTTTAATAGCAGGCTTTCATTTCAGTGGCTTAAAGTTGCATTTCTGTCTCTTATCAGAGGAAAAAAAAATTAGAGAAGCTACACATGTGGCATTAACTGTCCCAGAACCTGACACCTACATTTCAGCCAGGAGCCCTGTCAAACTGTTGGAGATGTACCAAATTAATTTGTGCAGAGCCATTATTCTTTCATCTGTGCTGGCTAGCTATCCATTATAATCTCAGATTTCAGGGCTGTTACTGAGAAAACAAGGTAATTAAAACAGGTAGATGAAGGGAATCTGGATGCCTTAATTTTTCCCATTGGTAGCTGAACTACCCTAAACCAAACTGCTTTTGCTGTGTCAAAAATGAGTGTCATAACCATTCTTTCTGATGACAAAAGTCTTATTAAAGGGTTTGAAGGATTTAAGAATTGCCCTATATATATCCACAAGTATGCCTATACTCCATGTAGTCAAAATTAACATTACAGTATTTGCACTGTATTCATTATCTGCTGATGGTCCTTCTGATAAGACTTTCTGTTACTTCCCTTTCCTTTTTCATAGAATTATCCATGTTTCCACTGCTCTGTGCTGCTCTTTTCCTTCAGCTCCAAGTTACTGGAAGCTTTGGAAGAAATCACAAGTGCACAATCAAGGTGCCATGAGTCTAACAGGATCATCCTGGCCCATCCTTTTGGAGAAATCTCTTTTTATCTCCTTTCCCAGACTTCACACTCCCCTTTTTCCCTTCTGCAGTGACATCCTTTGGCTTTCCATTATGTGCAGAGGGACAGCAAGTAATTCTGAAGTTATTGTTCAACTTTAGTTCAGGTTCTGAGGGTTTCTCATCATGCAGCCCCCACTAGCTGTGACAATGAATACAGTAAATGTTTGCACAGTGAGTGGCTCCCAACACCCAACACGGAGCAGAACGAGCAGGGAATGTGTTACTAATGCCATGGTGGAAAACTATTCATAGCAGAATACTCCCTTTAGAATATTTTTAGACTACAAGAGACCGCGAGAGATGTTTCTCAAACTTTACAACCAAACACCCTTTCACACCCTTCATTTCCCAACTCATGACTTTTATTTACATGTTGTCCAAACCCCTTCTGTCACCCAATATTTATTCTTTTCCTACAGAGACAATGCTCCCTGACTCATGCTTTCTGCAGGAATACAGCTCACAGAAAGGAAAGGGGGCAGAAATTAGGGGACAGAGGGAGGACTCACAAGAACACACCTCCAACAAATCCTGCACATCATCTGCCAGGACACCATGAAGATATTTAGGAGAAAACTTATTTCCTTTTGTGTCTGGAAGGGGGCTAATTGTCAGGACACAAAGGACACTTATTTTGACCCTGAGTACATTCTCTGTAGACAGGTCTGCAAGATCATGGCTCTTCTCCTCTAAGGCAGGAAAAAGGTGTTTATTCTGCACTCAGCAGCAGAAGAAAGAGATCATGAACAGAACCGTAAGATATATCACAAGTAATTAAATAGTAAATAATGCTAATTTACAAATAAAGTATGCCAAATGAATGATAAAGGATTTCAAGGCTACAGAAACAGAACACTGTCTCTATATAAAATACATTGGAAGGAAAGTTTTCCCCTCACTGCCTCTTTCACCTTTCCAACTCTTTACCTAATGCCATCAGGATTTCATTTTCCCATTTCTACTTTCTCCTGTATTTAATTACTTTTCTTTACTCAGCAAATCCTTGTAAAGTCTGAGTGCCATTTATTTGTGTATTTATTTCACCCAGTTACTGCTTACCTCATCCCACTCCAGAAGGTAGCTGGTGATTTTTGAACCATTATCAATGGGTGCCTACGAACAAAAATAAACAAAAGGTGATTTGGGGAATAAGAGAAAACGGCTTCACCTCCCCCAGGCAAATGACTACATTTCAAGTGAAACCAAAGCTTTGCACATGGCTTGGCAACCTCCTAACGAATGCCGGGAAGAAGCTGGACATAATGAAACACATACATTTTAAAAGTCAAGTCGGTGCACAGGAAGGGATTTGTCAGAGCAGACCAAGTTCAAGTCCCTTACTGCAAAATGACTGCCTCAGCTTTCAATTATTTCCAACATTTATGCTCCCTGTCAGTACTTTTTCCCTGCTTTTGCCCGAACCAAGTGTTACCTACCTTCCACTGTAAGGTTAAGGAGCTTTTGGTCTTGTGCGAGGGTTTGGGTGGGAAGGGACTCTCTGGTGCTGAGCTGTGAGTGGTGAAGCTTACTGGCTCTGAGCAGGATCCTTTGATTGAGTTGTACATTGCATATACCCTGGAAACAGGATTCAAATGGGTTATAAATGTACTTCACTTATTCAAGAATGCAAAAAAAAAAAAATTACAGCAGAAGAGGAACAGAGCAGAAGAGTGTTTTGTGCAAATATTCCCACAGACCACTGAGTTATCTTCATTATCTTTTCCTTCCACCAGTATTTCCTTGCCTATTGCCAGGCTTCCACACACTGTGATAAAATCCTCCTTGAAATACAAGAGGAAGAAAGGTATCAACCTTAATGCCTGGTTTACACTTAATCCACTTGTACCATGTTGAGTGCAGGTATCTGCTGGTCTGCTTCCATGGGTACAATGTTCTCCTACGTAACTCAGACATCAACACTTAGTGGACCTCCACGGACTAGAACTAACACAGGCCAGCAACACTGCTGTGATAAACTAAAAATCTTCAAAGCAAATTTGAGTTCAGGCAAATCCTCTATTTGTCAGCATAGAACACGAAATACCAAATAATAGAAAGCAAATAGATATAGTTGAGCACTTCCTCACGAGGTGCTTTTCTCTGAAAAAGTATTGACGTTATTTTTTCTCTTCACATTTTCCATGCAGCAAAAGAAAAGTGCAAATTGGGAGTCTTCTACTCAAAAGAAAGTTCAGGCCATGACCAGACAATGACCTCTGAGTTGGCTGTAGCTATTGTGTGCTTGAATGCAGAGCTAAAGAAAGGGCAATTTCTAAATTTGTTTTCAGTAGATAAGAGTAATTTATGTACAATGACCACCTACGTAGAATCAAACCTTCTGGGGGAGGTAGACAAGAACTGCTCTGGTGCTGCTTTACACATCACCTGTTAGCAGGCAGGAGCAACAAGAAATGCAATTAATTAATGGAGTCTGTATCTGGCAAGTGGCACATGTGTGTGCTGGAAACAAGCACGGCACCCAACACGCACCACAAGGGAAATAAAACTGTGTGAAAACGAGCCCAAGGGGCATCTCCTGCAAGCCACTGGAACACAGAGCACAGCCAGCTCTGAGGGCACCAGAACAATACACCTGAAGGGAAGCAGGTGGTGGTTCAGAGCAAAGCAGGTTGTTCCAGGCTGTCCCAGCAGCGAGCACGAGCACCTTGTCCAGCAGAGACAAAGCCCTGAGAGATGCTGCCAAGGTCAAGCAGACCCAAGGCGATCTGCTGTAACTGCTGGCCCCATAAATTTCTTTGCTCAACAGATTTATTGCTTCACAGTCATTAATACATAATGCAGTTTCAGTGAAGGCGAAAAAAAACACCACCAAAAAACTGTGGTGGAAAGCAAACAGGTGCTGTTTCAGTGTCAGCTCGCTCCACTTCAAACAGCGCTGCTGCTTTGCAACTCCGACTTTTGTATTCAGTCACTCCTTTTTAAACAGAAGTTATTGTTAACTTTTCACAAACTACATGTATTTTGGCAAACCTGCAAGAAGGTAGAGGGAACTGTAGGCAGGGAGGAAGAAGTCAGCCAGGACCTGGGGCAAATACCCACAACACCCCTAAGAATGACTGAGACCTCAGCCCAGCTGTGCATGGTGACCTCTCTGGTGTTTGAAGTTGGCTTCAAAAGAGATGTTCAATGCTCAGAAGGAAGCTCAACAGTGTTTTACAACCTCCTCCTAGTAACCATCCCTTTGCTGCTAAGGCAAAGACACCTGCCCCACTCGGGAGCTGCATCTCCTCATTTACGAGAAGTTCCTTCTGGTCTTGTGCTTCTACTGGAAAAGATAATTTTAGGGCTCCACTAGAAACAATCCTTAAAAATAAGAAGGATCTATAGTATCAGAGCTTGATGGACATATTTTGGTGTTGGATTTTTTTTTTTTTTTTTAGAGTTCAAAAGCAAGGTGTTTGTTCTTTAAGGTTTTACAAACAGGAGCAATCTTGATGGGAAACTGTGTGCCAAACCTAGCTCGTGTCTGGCAAAACAGAAGGGAACAATAGACAGGAGTGAAAGGATGTTTTTTTTTTAAGGATATGGAAGGTAAGTGAACAGGATGTAAAGTCAAAGCCTTGGTTCATAAATCAAGTCTTTAAAAAAAAGCAACATGTACAGGTAGCACAGTATTAAAACAAAACTACAATGTGTTAATAGTTAATAAATGTGTGAAACACTTTCAGAATAAAAGAGAAATATGTTATGAAAGTATCAACACAGTTCAGTGTGAACCCATTTTTTTCTTGGAAAAAATGTTGAAGTGACTATGTCAGATGGATCTGTATTCAGCAGATTTACTTCCCAAAGTCCGGCTGACTTCTGAAAAAAGCACAGAGTACTTTCAGTGTTCATGTTACAGGAACTGAAGAAACATCAGTTACTTGAGTCAAATTTTTAAATGACCTCAGATATCCTACACTTTCATATATAAGCACTTCCAGGCCTGTTATTCATACAAAAATACAGATACATAAACTTATTTTTTGCCTCTTACTACAGCAATGACTACAACACAATGAAATTATATTGTTCAAAAAGCACTCCCACAGTCCAAGATAAAATCTATGATAAAATATTTAGAAACCAGTGAAAAACACAACTACAGAGGCGACCATGAAATTCTTGAACTACACTGTGTATTTACTTTAAAATCTTTCACAGAAGAGTTTATATTTAAGTGACATTGAAATCATGCTAACTCACCTGACATGATAATCTGTTGCTGGCCTAAGGTCCTTCAGGTGATATTCTAATTCTTCTCCACTGTAGGAAAGAAATCCAAACCCAACCAATTAATAAATTATGAAAAGCAGTATCACACTTAGCACAGCTAGTGATTTTCTAGTGACATAATTTGAAAGAAGAAAAAGAATCCCTCCGAAGAGAAACAGTAGCAAACCATAAATCAACAATTTGTCAACACACTTCACGTTTCTTGAAAACTTCATAAAGCTCCATATGCACAGAAGAAAAGTATTTATCACACCGATTTATTCAGTAAACGAAATATATGGGTTTATTACAATGCTATCCTATATTTTGCTGATATTTGTATAAAGCTCATTGTGGTTTTCAACCCTCCCAGAGCTGAAAATAACAAAACCCAAACATTATTGTTGTAGTTTCTGCATATTCCCTATTCAACATACTTTATACAAAGTGACCCATTGAACTTCAGAGGAAGAAGCAGAGTTTCTTGCACAACTGTTTCACTTATTGCTTTCTCCTCCAGAACCACACTCCCTGTGAGCACCACAGCAAGGAGACATTTAATTAACACCCAAACAGCTGGACCCAGCTCTCTTTCAATACCAAGACAGCTTAAAGCAAAGTGTTTTAGACATTTTAAGAAATAATCAGCATATAATCTATTAATTGCAAAAGCAGCCAGCATAGTTAGGGCTATTCTTTTTTCTTCTGGCTTGTTTGCTGGTAAATGAACACTGGGCTCAGTCATGTGTTGCCAAATCTGTGAAGATTAAGGTACGGGTCAGTGCTTAATAAGTAATAGTCATCTCATGTAAGAGCTTGGCTTATTCATGATTTTATTAAAATATGGGAAACAAGAAAGCTCTCAATTTAGCATAAAGAAACATTTCATAGCTAGCTGGACAAATACAGGGAGATGTCTCAAAATCAATAGAACAAAATCCAGCAGAAAGCACATGCCTGCTGAGTCGTCAGAAATCCACCAGAAAGCCTCCTATTTTTTATTTCATATAATACAACGCTCTGCAAATCCAGTTTTTCCCCTCTGAAATGAGTGCACCTCCTTCCAAAGGCAATGTATTCAACATATTGCAGACTCTCTTTTGCCTATAGTAATAACAATTACTGCTGCTCCTCGTGGAACATACCACATCAAGCTAAAGGCTGCACTCTGGCCAGCAGCAGAGACACATCACCACCAGCAGCTTTAAAACAGATGCACAACATTTCATAATCGGGGGAAAATGTGCAGCCATCAAGCACAAGAAGTACTAGAAAGTGTCCTTCCCACTTCAAAAGCTCAGCAGCACACACTTGACTATGGAGATGCTCACGTTGGCTCACAAACAGCTGCTTTAAATGCCAGAGAAAGAGTAAAATCAGGCAGCCTTTCCCTGGTTAATACATCCTTTTTGTATTATCCAAGACCTGCCTTCAGCACACCAAGAGGAATACCCTAATTCACAGGACATCTTAAGAAAGGAGATGGCTTGGCCTCAAGAGGTAATTCCTTAAATGCTCTATCACCTGGACTCTATTTAATGAGACTTGGGAAGGATTAGCTATTTCACAATAGCCAAGGTCACATCTCCAAATTCTCTTTCCTAGACGTCATTAGTGGGGGAAAAGAAAGGCATAACACCACCATATGTACTTGATCACAGAATGAGCTCAGAGGATCACTGCAAGGAGACACAGAGAAATCTCTCAGAATTTTTACTGAAGCCTGCTGAGAGCCAAGTATTTGGGTTTTTCTGGGGAGCCTCTGTAACCTACTGACTCCTCCACTCCCTCCTCTGCTCATCTAAGACACCACAAAGCAGCAAACCCCTCACATTTCTCTCATTAGATGAAATAACAAGGTTTCACTGTTCTAAATTCTGCAAGTCCACACAAAATTAGCCCATTAGGAAGGCAGCTCTTCTGCCTGCATGGTGTACACGAAAGGTTTTGACATTTAGCATAAAAGAAAAAGTAACCTTTTCACTGGAAAGGGGAGTGATGGCACGGCAGGCAGGGTGTGCCACGTGCCAGGGAGGTGGGATGGGGTGGCAATTCAGGACCTGGTGACATGCACTCCACCAGCTCCCTGCAAGCTCCTCTGGTGAGCAAACAGGATGCTCAAGTGCCTTTCTTCTGTGACTGATGGCCATGCCAGCATACACACTGGAAAGCACAGAGTATTTACTCCTAATGAAACAAAAAAGTGTAAAAATTATGGGTTTTACCTGTAAATGGTCTTGTACTTTCCATCCCTCCCTTTATCTGATAAGGCAACCTCGTAGGTACAGGTGTAAGGCAAACCATTGTTGTGTCTATCTGCATTGAGAAGGCCAGTGGGAGGTGACCAGGAAAGCAAAACTGTTCTTGCTTGAATATTTGTGACCTATAAAAGAAACATCAGTTAATCTGAAATCCGAGGAAAAGCCACTATTCTGTAAGCATTTGCTTTTTGCTTGCATCTTCACCATCAATTTCTTGCAAGATGGAAATCTCAGAGCTAGAGTTGAAAAGTAAAGGGTCAGAAACGATCAACAACACAGACAAAAACAGAGATTCATGGCAAAAAGTGATCTGTAACAGATGAGGAATACAGAGAGAGGTTCCCCTGCAGTGAACTGTCTGAGCATTCAGCAAAAGCTGCCTCTGGGGGTACCTGCTGCTGTGGCCATTCCCAAAAGGAACTAAGTGGAACAAAGATTTGAACCTATAGATTGTTTTATACACAATTATTTTTCTGAAGTTTTTGTCGGGGAGCTTTTTCAATGAGACTCTGATGATTTTTTCAGTCATCCTGTTCCTTCTTGCCACTTGAAACCACAATAACTCAACAGAAAATAAGTAGAAAAACCCAATTCAACCTGAAAAGTTTTGCTGACTCCAAGGCACAAGGGAAAATCACAATAGAAGTCCAACCTGTCAAGTAAAAACTGCATTGCAAATCAATCACTTTGTGCCTTGACAGAAGGACTGTGTGTGATCTGCAGTCACCACTGCGTGCAACAGCCCTGAGGCAGAGGGGTAAGGAATCTTTTGTAATAAAACATGGAAAAAGTACCCCAAACTCCTGCACCAAATCAATTTTATCACCCCAGTAGGGCCACTGTATTCTTCTGGAGAGCCAGGCTCATGCAGCTTACAGAGCTGGCATCACCTTGCTCACCAGGAGAGCCACTGGCACATCAGCTGCACACAGTCAACAGCAGCTTCTGTTATCAGGCCAAGAAAGAATTAAAAAAATAATCCCCCCTGCCACTGTCTCAACAGAAAATTAAATAAAAAGCAATAGCTGCACTAGTTATCTGGGAAAGGCAGCACATTCTCACACAAGCCTGCTAAAACATCCCAGGGAAGCTTCAAAGCCTCCACAGTCTCAAATGCTCTGGCACTAACTCCCCATTTTTCTTCATGAAAATAATGGTGTTTTTCCTTCTTAATTGTAGTGAATATAGAAAGAATATTTTTTAGTTAGCCCCCACATGGAGGATTCAAAGACTGAGGGTTTATATTCTTTATTTTTCTTATGCAACTAATTTCACTGCATCTATAATTTTGACAGATTTTTGCAACACAAAGAGCAAGATGCTGTTATTTCAGAAGGTGTAACATGAATGCTGCAGGTGCTCAGTTACCCATTTCCTAACTTTCGTTGAGACAAGTGAAACCCCTTACCCACAAATTACTTGGGAATGAAGTATTAGCAATCAGCTTTTAGGGGCTGCTTGTTTACAAATCCAGCTTCTGGATATCTTTATATAATGGAGAATATTTACCTTCTTGTGTGGAAACACTGCTTCCAGCTGATGAGCACTGCAACTGTTGTGTCTGATACCCATATATTATCAACCAGATTCTTTCTGAGCAAGTCATAAATCCCTTTTTAACAGCCTGACAAGTAAGTGACACCATGAAATGTCTCATCATAAACACCATGATCTCAAAAGTTAGAGATTTTAATTTACAGCAGCACATATAAGCCTTGCCAAAAAAAGAAAATCTTTGTTCAAGCTAATGGAAAAACAAGTTTTAAGGCAAGAAGGTTGAAGTAGCACCAAGCTTTCTTTGTTAAAAATACGGACATGCAAATTGTTTTATGAATTTTCATGGAATTTCTTGCTTTCATGGTTTTTTCTTATAGTATTTTTCTGATGCTATAAATGTTTATTTTAAAATCTCAGAGCAGTTAACCCTGATAAACTTATAAGAATCTTGAATTATTCAAGTAAGGCAAATAAGTTAATTTTTTTGAGATATACACGTATATGTATATACACACATGTATGTAAATTAAATTGTAGCAAAGATACTCAAGAGCTAAAAATCTGCATGTAAAATAATATTTTGATCAAAAACCTGATTAACAAGATCCAAATAGATTTTAGGTTTTTTTTAACAGACATCACAACTATGCCAGCTCAGCCCATCAACATGCAGTTTCTTTTATTATGGAAATATGCTTGCATAATTGTTTTTCATAAATTCAGACAGACTTGGAGCTGGAGGCATGATATCCTGCCAATGTTCTATTGAAATGTTTTTCTCTATGACTACTCCCAAGGACACACGTATATATTCCACACACGGCAAAACTCTGGCCCTCCACGAACTTCAACAATCTGAAAAAAGTTAGGTCTTGGGTTTCTTAAAATAAGAGAAAGTATCTTGTGGGCTAACTGCTAGAAGCTGTCAGACTGTTCTTCTGAAGCCAGCACACCGAGGATGAAAGTCCAACCCCAGTTGCTAAGCTGCTCCAGCTACACCATTAATTTCAGAGGGAAGGAGCACCCAGAGCGGCTGCTGGCTGTCTTGGAGCTCCTAGGTACACAGCAACTGCTGCTGCAGGTTTAAAAATAAACACCAGAAATTGTTAAATACCAGTCTTAGCTGCACTGAGCACACACAGCAAGGGCGGGAAAGCAAGCGAGAGGTCACCGTCTGCAAGATAAGTCAGAAAGGGCAAATCTGTTCCCTCCCTGGGCTGTGCCCTGAGCTGGGAATGGATTTATTTGTGTGCTGGAGATAAACCTATCTGCTGCTCCCTGACCAACAGGCTGATACCATATCAGAGTCACCTGCCAACATCTCTTTTCATGGCCAAAGCCACCTCTTAGTTTACCAAGGAACTCCTAACTGGAGCAGGAAGCACCAGCTTTGCTGTGAAAAAAGCTAAGTTAAATAAATGGGGTTGTGATATGTTGAGAATAACAAGCAGGCACTTGTAAAGCAGTTCAGTATCTTTACTTCCAACTTTTCTAACTTACACAAACACCTTTCCAAAGGTACAGACCTGCAGCAGCCCTCCCCAGGCTGTAAGGAACAGCTACCACCACAATGGTGGGCTCAATGGCCCTTCTGAACTTGCAGACAGAAATACTTCACCATCATTTAAAATCAACTTGTTGTTCATTAACAGTGCCCTAATTCCATCTCCCAAAATATAAGCAGCCAGAGCATCTCTTCCCAGGCTGGGCAGGCAAACCTTGGTGCTGCTTCTGAGTTCCCCCAGCCTGTCTCATCTGTCCCCAAAATCACTGTGCCTGCTTTGAAGAGGGCTGGCTTGGCCTTTTAGCTGAGACCAAACAAAAGATTCTCCCACAAGGAGTTCTGTACGTCTGCTGAAAAGCACAGTTAATTAGTTTCTGAAAACTTCTCAGTTTACACAGTAAATGCCTCCTTTCTGCTCTATCAAAACTCGGTGGTGTAAATAATTATTCTATAAAAGCCCCTGGGAAAGAATCCAACTCCTGCACCACTTCAATAAGGTTACAAGACTGATGAGTATCAGCCCTTCCTGTCTTTCAGGTAATGAAAAATGTTTCTGTACAACTTTCATTATCTTTCAAATTCTGGGTTAGCATTCACAGGCATCGTGTGGTTCGGGGGCTCATTGTATGTGTGAGAACTACACTGCAAGCAACATTCATTTACTCCCTCGAGGGCACGGCTTGAAAGGCTTGGGGGTCAAATGAATTCACAGTTATTACTGGGTCGAGATACTGCTTTTAAATTATGGCTCTAATCCTGCAATTTTAGGCAAAAAACCCTGGTGATTAAATATGAGTTTCGCTGTGGAGCAAGTCAGCGGGGCAGGCTGCCTTTTGGAAAGCCAGGCTGATGTTTGAGCTGTGGTTTGACAGAGCCCTGGTGACTCCCCACGGGGGGGGATGTCCCCCCGAGCCCCTTGGCTGTCAGATCCAGCCATTTCAGACACCCAGAGTCAAGTTTCCCTCCCCTCACCGAGGTATTTGTTTCAGAGAATGGTTACTTTGTCTGTGATAACGTGAATTAAAAACATATTTCAGTTGACACAAAACCGTGGGGGGATTAAAAGCAAAGGGTGCTGTTTAAAATTCTGGCTGTTAAAGGGACAAAGCTCTGATTAAATCTACAGCTCAGCTGCACATCTCTCAAACAGGTAACAATATCTATTATTAAAAAAAGATGTTTCATGAAGAAGTAATTTTTAAATTGTGTATATTTTGTACTCAGAGAGGTACCTGTACAACCCAGACACCTCCCAGTGACAGCTCTCCTGCAGGAGTTGTAAAAGCCACCCTTTGGATGGCTTCATCCCCCCATGGATGGAGGGAGCTGCCCACTTGGACAAATCAAATCCATGTGCTGCAGACACAGCATCACCTACTTGTCACTGATTCACCACTGTGTTCTTCTCCTCATCTTTTTTTTTCTATACATTGTTTTATTTTTCACTTGTATATGCATAAGATTTGCCAAGAGACATGACCAAGATGAGTATTTATGCATAATATGATCTATTTCTATCAACTGTAATACTGACTCTACACATACAGAATCATTCACAGCAATTCATGATTTGTGAGAGTCCTGTGAGTTTAACTACTCACAAATGTCAAAGTTACAGAGAGAGAATAGTAGATTATCTCCAACATCACCTCAGTAAATGTCATTATTATTGAACCAGCATATGCCATGGTTTGGATTTTTTTTTTTAATCCCATTTTTGGCATGACTAAAGGAAAATTATTTTTGTCTATTTTTCATTTTTTGTTTCTTTCTGCTTTAAAGGCTCTGGTTACCATAAATTTAATTGTTCAGATCTCAGAATCCTGCAAATTTCTCTAATAGCTTCTCTTCCCACCTCTAAGGATAAAAGTATGAAACAATACATTTTTCTTGTCAGCCCTCTGGATCTTTGTAAAAGCACCTGGCTGTGGCTATTGACCAAATGAGTAACATTCATGTGGTCCTTGGAACAAAAAAACTGACTCCCTCTGCACAACAAACAAGCCTAATTCTGTGCTAAGTGCTCTTTCTTCCCTTCTGAGCACCTGAAACTCTTCTCTCAGGTCTTCACCTCAGTACTGTCACTTGTTTCCACCACAGTGAAGTGACTTCCTCCTTGTGACCAGAGCTGAGTTTGTCACCTCTGCAGGCCTGGCTTAGAACCAGCTCCTGCCCATGCCAGGACACCAGCACCTACTGATGGAGCAATTTAACACCCAACACTTCTGTATTTATTCAGAACGAAAGCATCCATCAGAAGAGAGTCCAAAAACTCAGCTGTGCTCACTCTGAGCTCTGCCACTCCTGCAGCCAAGGCTCCCACTGCAGAATGTCTCTGCATCAGCCTCCATCACTGAACCAAGTCCTCCCATGAGCTTTCCACCATTCATTTTTATTTATTTGCTTATTTATGCCCTATGTCTCCAGCTGGACAGAGAAAGGCCTGAGCTCTGGAGAGCAAAGGAGATAGGCTGTGCTTTGGGATTTCTGTCTCCCTCTGCCCCATGACTGCTTCTCCAGTGCTGGCTTGGACCACTCATCCAGACCCACACTGCTCTTCTGCCTTTCATTTGGCACACCAAACTAGAAAAGGGCTTACAACCAGATTTATTAATAACCCCACCTGACTGCAGTCACACTCAGCATTAGGGTTATTTACAGGGTGATTCAATTCCATCATAATTTACAGGCTTTTATGGCTCAGACAAACACAGACTATAGTAATTTGCCATTGAATAATACAATTAGCTTAATGTAATCATGATTAAAGACATAAATTGCTCATGACAAAATTAAACCCAGGGGAGAGGGGTAAGAGCTATGCAAGTCACCCCAGTGCATTGAGTTCCTCATTACAGTATGGATACTGGGAATTGTGCTCTGGAAACAGACAAGTGGTGCAATTCCTGAAGTGGGCAGAACCCTCAAACACCCATGAGCACAAAACATCCTTCAGATTTATGTCCCAGTAAAATGACTTAGTGGCAACAATCTGCTAAGGGAAAAAATCAGAGGTGCTGCCCTGTGAAATGACCAGCCTGTTGTGACACAATCTACTTTTCACATTTGCTATTGTACGTTTGTGTGGCAATTTGGGATCACATACCTGTGGTTTCTCCATTCCAGAAAGAATATCTTGAACCCTTTTTGTTTCTGAATCAAATTCTGTAAAATAGAGAATGTGGAAAGAGGAAGAGAAATAAATTACCAAAATTAAACAAAAAATTCAGTTACATAAATAAAAATGGGGGAGGGAGACAGACATTACCTGCATGTAAATTATGAATTTAAGGCATGCAGTTTCATGGATTAATATTAAAAAAAAAAAAAAAGAAAAACAGGAGGGAATGAAACTTCCAGTAATTGCAGATATTCAGAAATGTGAGACTATTTGTCCTCCACAAACAGTGCTATTAATTGTGATCTGCATTCAGAGAGTAAAACCACCCTGTTTCCAGAACTCGGCTGTGAAAGAAGCCCAGGAGTTTCTCAGTTGCTGCTGAACCTGACCCTGCTTTGTTACCCAAACCCACCCTCACCCCAGAGCTGCAGCCTGGGCTGTCCACCTGCCCAGCAGGGCTCTGGAGAGGACAAGTGTCCCTGTCCCATGCAGGGACAACCCAGGGGAGACACACAGGTGCCTGCCCTGAGCCCCAGCACCCACCCTGCAGCCCCTGTCCTCAAACTGGGCAATGCCCCAAGCTCTCCTGCAGCCCCTGCCAGCTGTGGAGGCAATAAAGTGATGCCAGGCAAATTCCAAAGTCTGCCCAGCAGCAAAATCCATCCTCCCTGCCCGAGCCTGGTGCCTGCTACAGCAGCTCTTGCAGGGGCTGCACAGAGGTACCCACAGGCTGTGAAATGCTCCCCCCAAATTAGAGGGATAATTGTGCAGAAGGTGCTGCAGAGGCCATCCTCTGAGCAGGGTGGAATCAGCCTTTCCCTCTTCCTCCCCCCCTCAAAACAATCTTGAGGTGAAACATCAGCTCAGAGTAATGAGGTGACACAAAGCAGCTTTATTCCTTTTGGACGACAGCACAGAGAGGCCTCACTTTCCACTACAGTATTCTCTAATGGAAAACTAGGAACATATTTTCCTGGGTTTTTTAACTTTTCTTTTTAAAAATGTTGAAGCAAAAAGTTTGCTCACCAAAGCAGAAGAACATATCTCACCTAAAGCAAAATGAGCCAGGTGTACTTGGCATAGGAAGCAAAAAACATTAATAAACAGGTGGGATCAGATCAACAACTTTCACTAATGATTCCCCCAAAACTTGACCTACTTCTTGTAGCCCAAGAATGTGTCTTTATTTTTGTCTGTGACCTGCTTTAAAAAAAGTAGATCTTCTTTTTAAAAATTCCATGTGCTTAACTGCCAAAAAATAGAATTGGCTGAATGCTGATGGCAGAATTCCAGTGTAAATGCCCATCTCTCCCTACAAGAATGCACCTTGGTGTGGACTGGGAATGACAGATCTCCTGCTGCACACATTCCTGGATTCCTTTTAGTCTCAGCCACTTGGAAGAGAAACGAATAGTAATATTTCAGGAGAAGTTGAGGATAGCAAGATTGTTTTTTTCCATAGCAGATAACCCTCAGAGTGCATTATAAAGAGCACAAACTGGCAGGATTAAGCCAGAATATGATAATACTGATTTCAAAATTTCACAGATGGACTAAAATGGCTAAGGAAAAGGCTGAGATGCTGATCCAAGTGAAAATGTCAAAATTTGGGGTGTTTCAGAATGCAAGGCCCCTTTCAGCATCAGTAAAGAAGTTGAACTGTGCCACAAAAGCCTGGAGGCAGATCTGCACACTGTGGAGATCCTGCAGGCTTATCTCGAAGGGATGCTAATCAGAAGCAGCTTCTGCAGCTCTGAGAGTAACAAAAAAGCTGCTACTATTTTATCAAAAGTTTCTGGTTATTATGTCACCCCTAATTACAACCCCCAGAAGCTGAGCGTGAATCACTCTCAACCTTAAATCCCAAACATGTGGACTGAATTTTCTTTCCTCTCTCTGCTTTCTAGCAAGGATGCTCTGTCACACTGAGCAGGGGAGGAAAACAAACCCTGAAGCCCAAAGAAATCTCATTTCCCTCTGCCATGAAAGGTGATTGCTTTGTACAATAACTGAGTCCTCCAACCCTCTGCAGGTCAGGGCTGAGGGTTCAAACTGCTCCAGGCACAGGAACTGACTCCAAGACTTAAGGGAGGTGGGTATGCCCAGCAAATAAATAATAATTTAATTACTTCCATCAAACTTCTCCATGAAGTGTCCTACTCAGAGAATTGTCCACATTAATGTCCCAACTATGTATCTTGTTCACACAGAGAAGGCTCTGGGTAAGAAGCCTTGGGTTATTACAGACATGTGGACATTTATGAGGTCAACATGGACATTTATGTGGTCAATATGGACATTTATGTCACCAAGTGTTTACACAGATAAACTGGAGGTGGAAGAAGACAATTCTTCTTCAAAGATTTTTGGGGAGAGGGAGAGAGAGAATGAGATACATATAACAAATAATGCCCTGTGAAAATAAAGCAAACATTGAAGGCAGAAAGCAATAAATATCCACAAGTGATGTCTAAAACAGCATCAGAGAACGCTGCAGGTTGAAAGGGGACCTCAGGAGTGGTTATCAAGAATTACAGCATTTACAGTATTTCAAATACTTAGTTTCCCATTTCAAGAGCCATAAAAAAAATGGGCTTCTATGGATGGCTGAGTTCCTTTCTGTAATAAACATGATTATTCACAGTCTCCTGAGCTAGACTAAGCTAAGGAGAAGAAGACCTGCCCCAAATCCCTCCCTCAGTAGGGAAGTTGCTCTGAACTGCCAATCTCTCTGGAGTATCAAGCTCAACATCTTCATTTTGAGCCAACAAAGAGCAGAACGCCTTCTGAAATAGAAGGCAACAGAGAAGGAAAGAAACCATCTGATATGCTCTATCTGATCACACAGAGCTGCTGGAAAAACCTTTCCTCCTGGCTCTCTGCTGTTACTCAGCAGCCACCAAGGACTATACTCTAAATTACCTCCCTGGAGCATTTAGGGACAAGGAGCACGAGCACCTGCTGGACATCAGAGATGCTGTGGTGGAAAAGTGGGCAAGAACAGCAGCAAGAAATGGGCAGGTCTTGATACAGAACAGGTGATCCAGGTTCAAAAAAACTACCTAGAACTGCTCAGGAAAGGTGGTGGGTGGTTGACCATGATTCACCTACCTGGGACTAATTGTCCCTGAATGACAGACAGTTGATTTGCATTTCAATCTTTGTCCCTTCCTCTCCCTCAGCTGATTGAGCACTGAGTATCTGACAGGAAGACAGAAAATCTCTGCATGCCAACCCCCCCAAACGCTGGGGCTTGCAGGGGCAGGCAGCAGGAGCTGCTTTCCTACCTTGCCAGGGGGAACAGAAGCTCAGTCACACCAAGGAAGAGCCCAACTAACACTTCAGGTCATTGTCCCATTTTAACTTTTCCTCTCAACATCTGTTCCCCACATCTGTCATGGCAAAACTCTCCCTCCTAAGAGGAAGCTGGGGGTGGGGATGAATTCCTTGTGAATGCTCCACGGGGTCCTCTGAGGGACAGTACAAAAAATCTGAGTTACCCTGCTAATCACACTGCCTGAGAGATATTACAGCGCTCCCAAGCTACAGCATTAGGTTCTAATTCCAATTCCCAGTCTGAGGGTTCTTTCGATGCAGTCTTTCAGACTAATC
Organism: Dicaeum eximium; assembly: GCA_013396995.1. Classification (NCBI taxonomy): domain Eukaryota; kingdom Metazoa; phylum Chordata; class Aves; order Passeriformes; family Dicaeidae; genus Dicaeum; species Dicaeum eximium. The sequence continues at coordinate 1,007,577 of VWZP01002299.1, read as the reverse complement.
TTTTATTGCAGAAAAGCCAGCTGAAAGACCTGGACCGCATCAAGTCCTCTGTTTTTTCAGAGTTTTGAATCATAAACAAAATCTATGGATACTACCAGGAGTAAATGCCCCTAAAAACTGAGCACTTTCTCAGCAGCTGTTTGGTGCTAACAGAGTTTCAGTGTCAAGTCTTGCTGAACTAAAGCCTTTTATTCTATGCTTCTGTTAGCCTGTGTCTATGTTCCTTTCTGCACGTACAGCACAAATATAATTTTCAGACCTTTCCAACCGTACTTTTAAACACCACGCACAGCTTTAAAAAACAGGGAAAAAAATGTCAGTTCAAGGTAAGTTTGAAGTTTCCATCAATAGTTTACGTCTTTGCATGAACAGCAGCTGTGTATGTAAATGGTCTGAAATAGCTAAAAACTCTAAACTAATTAAGATTTTCCCATTGCAAATACACATTTTAGGTTTGTTCTGCATTCTTTCCTTCGAGGAGAGGAAAAGGTCCAGCTCAGGACTTAGCTTCTGGCCATAGAAAGTATTTACTCTTTCAACAGCCTTTCCATTCCAAGGCAATGACATCAGCACTAGCACTTTGCAAACTCTCAGTCTAATTCTCAAGCAGAGCTCCATGCTCACAGATATGCCAGTCATAACATGACATGCTTTCTCAGAATTTGTTCCAGATTTATCGGGGCTGTGACCGGCTTTAATGCTGGGAAAGATCTTTCATCAGTCACGTACAGCACAACCTACAGCCCCGAGAAAATGAACTCTTCAAAACACAGCCCAGCTTCTTTGTGAGCTGCCTGCCGGTGTCACAGCTTAAGGCACCAAGAAGAACACATATAGACTTTCAGGAACTGCAGAAATAGATGTTAATAAGCTGCTTGTCCAAGAGCAGACCTAAAGCTGCAGATGTCACACAGCAGCTGAGTCACAGGAGCAGAGGGGATGTGACACAGTCACCGAGGCCACCCTCCTACACTGAGACATGACCATCTACACCCAAACCATTTCTCTGAGATGGCTCCCTAGCCCATTTTCCCAAAATAAATGACAAATAAATAAATGACCTCCTGCCTCATGATCATGGTAATCTCCAAACTTCTCAGCTAGGCGAACTACCACAGCATCTAACTCCTCATCACAGGGGAGATCATCTCAACTCTCCCTGCTGCGTCTGAAACTTATTCCTTCTTTCCTGCACACCTGCTCCAGGCGAGTTCACCACCCCTTCCTTCCTTGCCACCTTTCACACACTTGCAGGAATGTCTTCCTTTAACAAAACAAGCTCATTTCTCCCTACCTGTCTGTAGGAGACCCCACCTGCTGCTGTCCTCTGCCACGTCTTTTAAATTGATCTCCATCCTTGTGAAGATGTGGCACAGCCCTGCCCACCGTGTGCCAGCTGAGCTCCTGCCAGCACCAAAACTAAGGACCCATTCACAGAGCTTGCTTAGAAGTTTCCTCTTCTCTTTGACTACAGAATAACTTGACTCTTGGGGTCTGTAATCTCCTATTCCTCCCAGAATTACCACCAAATTAAAAAACCAGCAGGTTTGAGAACAACTAGTTGCTCTTGCCTTGATCAAACTTTTTCTTTGAAGGCCATTACAGAGCTCTCCTCCTGTCTTGTCCTCCTTCCCTGACCCTCCAAGCACTCTCAACCCTATCAGAGCCTAATATGGACTATAATTTAATAAGCCTCAATCCTTATTCCATCCTTCAAGCCCTTAATGAAAATATTGAATAAAATTAGACCTAGGACATATTCCTGCCTAATCCAGTTTGATGCAGCTCTCCAGTCTGTCAGGGAGGCAGCTCAGGACAGGGCAGGGTCAGGGATAAACTGCCAGGCTGCAGATGTGACACTGGGGAGGACAAATCCAGTGCCACACTGAACACACAGGGCTTTAAAAAAATTCTTCCCAGCACCACTTCCACACTGGGCAGAACAGAGAGCCCACCAGAATAAAACATTTGTGAAAAAAAATTAATATTCGAAACAGTCAATCACACCATATGAACCTATAATACACCAAGGAAGATTATTAATTAAGCCTGGACAAGATTTCTAAACGTTAAATATTTCAAATTTCTGTTCTTTACATGAAAGCTAATAAAAAACACCAATGATAAAACACAACTATGGCTCCCCTGACAAAGTCAAGAGATTGATGCTATCCAACTTTAGATACAACTGTTAAAACATGCTCTAATTCTTTAAAAATTGCCGTGCATGAGTCAATCAATTTTTCCATTTCTAAGTGCCTTCCCACTGTTGCTATCAGATTTCTCCTGCTAACATACCTTAATCAATGTCTAGGAGCTTATCCTTCATTACTTAACCTTGAAGACCAAACCATATATAGATAGTTGAAGTGGTTTTGGTTTACCAATTCAAGATCTCCAAAAAAAAACCCAAACCACTAAAATAAACCACCTCCCCCAAAAAACAAACAAACAAAAAAAAAACACCTCCCCCAAAAAAACAAACAAACAAAAAAAATCAACAAAACACCAAAAAAAACCAACACCAAGTGACTCCCTGAATAACTGAAGGCAAGTAGAACAAAACAAAACCCCTGTATAAAATCCAGAAAGGCACATTTTCAGATCTAAAAATCTGAAAATTCAAATCTCTACTTATCCTGGTTCACTGGGACAATAAAGCAAAGGATGACTGAAGTGCTTTGCCCCAACACCACTGTGATTTAGGCATGACTTTAGTCCCACGTTTCAGAGGTGTCCTGGCCACAGTCCATATCTACTGACCTGCTACTTTCACCGTGACTGCTTCAGCATCCTGCTGACCATGGGACAGGACACTCCAAAATACCTGGAGTGCAAATTCACAGCTCATCCCTCTCTAACCAAAGGCACTTCCTATCACACGGATCAGGACCAGATGTGGAAGCATTCAGATGTACATGATGAAGCCACCTGGGCTAAGAAGGGTTTTAAAAATCAAGGGAAGGGTATCCAATCCTCCCTGCCCCCCATTATTGTTTGGATCTATGGTTTCCATTGGGATGGAGGAAGGAAAATAAGATCAGTAGCAACCAGCAAGGGAAATAAAAGGCTGGATGCAAGGGACAAATGGAGGGTAAGTGACATGTTGGGTTTGTTTTTCTCTGCTTCTTCGCTGCTACTGCTGGAAGACAGCAAAAACAACTCCTACTTTACTGGCTGGAGATCTGAGAGAATTCCTACTGTGAACACACAGTTGGTCCATCAGAAGGCAGAAAAGGGCTTTCTTAGCAAAATAGAGCAACCCCCAACTCCATCACATCCATCTGACATCTTGAGCCAGCGCTTTGTACATCTCCCAGGGCAGATAACAGAGGCAGTGCACTGTGGATGGCTGCAGCTGGCTGGGTTTGAAGGAACACCAAACCAAACAATGACATAACCCACAGAAACAGAGGAAGCCCAAGCTGAATCTGCTGGAACAACAAACCACTCACACACAGGACCTCCTCTTGGAGCGCTCTCTTTTCACCATTTCAACCTTCTTTAGCTTATTTTCTGTGGCAAAATATTTTTTCTTTGTATTTTCAGCAACTTCCCTTTTGCTGTTCTGTTACAGCAGCTCACACACTATGTGGGGTTGGGAAGACAATAAAAGCTTTGCAGATAAACCAAGCAGTGTCCACCCCTCCATCTTTTGGTCAAATATTTGACAAAGAGACAAAGTCCCTCCTAAAACTTTCCTGAAGCTCCTGACTCCTACTTTCCAGGTAGGAGGCTGATGTTTTGTTCTCACTCCAGACTTTGCCAACAAACACTAACCTTTTCCTAGGAGCAATGATGTTCTTCACACTCCTCAGAATTTTGCACAACAGCTGGGATGCATGCAATCTCCTTACGCTTCGTTCCTTCCATTTATTTCCCTGCTGCTTCATGCTTTTCCCTCTCATTTCTCCTCATTCCCTGTGACTGCCTGTCCAGCCTTTGCCACACTCAAGGGTTGTTCTCCAGGCTGAGGAACCCAATGGCCATTCAGGAGGGGATGCAACTTCTGCAGAGCTGCACCTTGCTGTCAGCAGCACCCCAGGCTGCCCCAGGTGACATGGCCATAAAAACTCCACAAGCTTCCCCAGCTCAAAGCAGGAGCAGGGGATGGTCAGCAGCATGGCTGAGATACCCATGCTTCCTAAAGTGTGAAACTGGCTCAAAAGGATCTGACACCAGCCATGAAATTACACCACCTGGCATTTACAGAGAGATTTCCTCTCCAAAAGAAAAGGTTCCCTTCAGTCCTGGCACCTGACTGTCACAGCCAGGCAAAGAGGGAGCCTGAGCATCGTGAACACACAGAGAGAGGAGGCTCACAACTCTCCTTGCACTGACAAAAAGCACAAGTTTGACAACACCAAGATTAGTCTTCTCTTCCCAGCCGGGTCACTGACAGCCCCATTGCACCCCACCACAGGTGTGGCTTTGTCTCTGTCACTCCTGAGTGTCCCTGCTGGCACAGAGGTGAATCCTGCACTCTCCAAGAACTGAGGTGGAAAGCACAGTCCCTAATGAACACAGAGTGACAAGGCTCCAGTGTACCAGTCTGGCCTTTAAAATCCTGTCTGCTGCCCCATGCCAGTGAGGAAATACTTTTCTCTGAAATACCATCCCCAGTGTAGGGGGACAATGGCACCAGTATTGAACACAAAATAAAACTTGCTTCTTCTTGGCATTCAAAAATATGACCATAGGCAATTCTGGCCACAAAACTCTTTGCTAATCTTCTTATTACACAATGAGAGCATTTTCCTGATCAAACACAAAACTAGCAAAATAACCTGCAGAACTGCATATTTGCACAGAAAAACAATCACACAGCGCAGCCAAAACAGACTCCATAGGAGTTCCAAACTTGCTGGGGATTAAACAGAGCACCTCAGCCAAAATTAACAACTTCCTTGGCACTGAACATCATAAAGCCACCGAGTTTGCTACAATAGGAAGGCACCAGAGCACTTCCCCAAAGCAGAGGCACAGCAGAACCCATCATGAACTAAAAAAATTTAAGAAAATAACTGCAGGTGAAGTTTTGCCCTCAGTCACAATTCCTCAGCCTTGCTCGAATCAAAGAAGAAATGCCTTCTTTAGATTTCATGGTGGGCAATGCAAAGTGCTCTGGGAAGCTGGGTTTGGGCAATAACCACGATCTCAGTCTCAAGAACAGAGTCAGAGCAAAGCAAGCTATTCATCCTCTATGAGAAAGTAAGCAGGGAAAACTTGCCCTAAAACAGGATAAAAGTAGAAAATATGTCATCTTTTTACTGTTCTTGATTTTTGTCTAAGCATTAAAGCAGAAAATTTATTTCTACACACTATTTGCACGTCTTTAAAAGATATTCAATTCCACAGGAAAAAAGACTTGGGGTTTTTTTGTTTGTTTGTTTTTTAAAATACAACAATTCCAAATCATGGTGCTAGAAAGGCAAAGATTTTTCATGAAGCCTGCACTGTTTTTTTTCAATGGCAACCTAGTGAGGGGCTGCAGTTACAACATTCTTTGAATGAACCTCTACCTAAGCTCTTCTGTTACCAATGTAAATTACTGACCTATTTTTCCAGATGAAAAGTATGACACAATGAAATTGCAATGAGTGGTGGAGGAGATCACAGTAATCCCAGAAATCAAAAAACATCTTTCTCTTTCCACTCAGCCAAGGCACCACAGCTCAGAGATGGGGGAAGGCAAAGAGCTTCCCCTCCCTTCTTTAAATCAACCCAAACCCTACAGATTGACAGCAGAACAGAAATAAATTATCTTCCTCATGACAGATGACAATCAAATGACTCAAGCAATCCCAGCCTAAACTGTTTTGCAGTCATGTCTGAAGGATGAACTATGACTATATGAGCTAGAAGGATATTAAACAGAACATTTAATAAAGACTTGGGGCTAAATTTATAAAATGCAGAAGTCAAAAAGGCTGATGTAATCTTATCTGTGCCCTCTCATGCCTGAGATGGGAAGAATGAGCTCAAGAATGTTTAAAAAACCTGATCTATAATGTCTGTACCAACTTCCTACTAGAGAGCTGAAAGGAGTGCATGGACAATTAGTCCTGTATGGGACAAGGGCAAAATGTCATCCTGGATATTGGCACAGCCAGGTTCGCCACTAAGAACCCTTCCAAATATCTAAAATATTTCACAGAAATATCCACCTGATTACTGCTTGCTGGGAATAATTCAACAAAGCTACAGGAATTTCAGGTCATTCTGGATTTCATTGCTGAGATGAAATTCAGGCACAAGTCACATGAATTGCAATAAATCAAAGCAGCTGCTTCTAAGCACAGTTCCTTAGAGGGGAAAAAAAAACCAAGGAAAAAAGACCAACACAAAACCCAAATTCAAGCTTCAGGACAAAATCTTTTATAATAAACCTTGGAGAAAATTGAAATGGCTGCTTCATTTTAGAACAGTGTTTATCCTTTTTGTTAACTGCAACACTCAAAGGATCATGCTGCACTAAGGTTCTTCCTCCCCTTAAAAGCAAATATACTGAAGGTCACAAAAACTTCAGAAATCAAATTCCACCCTTCCTCAGAGAAGGCAGAGTAACTGATGGGGTTTGAAGCACAGCCTAAGAGAGTTCAGTAAACAAATCCCATTAACTTCAGGGGGACATGAAATTTCATTTCACCACCTCTGCAAATCCAGCTGGAAATACAGACAGACATTGTTCAGAACATCTGGCTACACAAGTAAGTGTTGTTCATTAAATCATTAGACTTAAACACATTTTATTTTTTATAGTCTGGAGGGAGGAAATGTTCTACCTCTTCCCTATAAATACCCTCTCCCTTTTGGCTCAATGTCCCAGATATTGCCAAATAAGGCAAACACAGTTCCCTTCCTTTGTCGGTGGTCCGTGTTATCTCCTCCTAACTGGTGAGGATACACTGCTTATCTTGCTCTGAACCTCTGAGATCTTGGTGTAACTTTTCTCCCCATCACAGGCATTAAATCAGTGAGCATTTAAGTAGGATAAAAATGTACTTTGTACAACTTCTTTTTTTTTTCCTGTTGGGTGGGTATCCATAAATTATGTAAACTCCTAGGAAAAAGGTTCAGATTTCAGTCTTCTGGATTTGACTGTCAGTTGCAGCAGAAGCTGCAAATTCTTGAGATAATATGAAGATCCTCTGGGGGAAGAGGTTGTGCCTTACATCACTTAGCACTGACTTCCTGATAAATGATGGAGCAGACAGCTTATCCAGCTCGCCCTGCCAAGGAGATCCTGCTGGCAAAATGAGGCAAGGGAGGGATAAAGCAGATGAGAATAAAAATATGAGAGCCTATAGAAACTCATCAGGATTGGGGAAAACAGCTTTGAGGTGAAACACCAGCCAGTGCCAAAAGGGTTTCTAAACCCTAATAAGGTCAAACACGAGCCCTGGAGCCAGATTCCCTCACTCTTTACTAGATATGCCCCACATGTTCCTTGGTGAATTTGATCTGTGCTCCCTGTGTGCCCCTGAGAAGTGTTCCCTGTAGTTAGCACACTTATGAAGATTAGGGAGTTTCTCATGAGATTTGTTTTGTCACAGCTGCTGTGAGGAGAGTGAAAAATGTAACCAGACCTGTGGTGACCATTCTGCCCCAAGCATGGCTCAGAGCCATGGATGCCCAGACCACCAGTTCTCAGAGCACCTCACAACCAGGCTGGATCACTTGTATCCACACTGCCCTGGTGCTCTCTTTGCATTTTCAGGTACAAAAACCCTGAACAAAACCAAGTTTGAGGCATTTCCATTCACCTTTAAAAACAGCTGACACTGACGATGGAAGAATTTTGTGCAATTAAATTAGGAGATGCTCCCACTTAGCTGATTAAGAGAATTTCTTATCTACAGCTTCTGGTGCCAAAGTTATGAAGCTGGTTCTTTAGCCTTTCAAGATAAGTGCCTAAAAATAGAGTGAACCTCCTCTCTCCCTGTGTCAGCCCTTCCCAGCTTGCAGAGCTCTGTGCTAACAAAGCAGTGTGCTGTGAAAGAAGGTGGGACTGCCATGGCATTCCAGCTTTCCATAAACTTTGGGTTTCTTCCTGCAGCATGGATACAGCAAGAGGAGACCTCCCTGTCTGTGACAGGTCACATGCAGACAAGATTTCACAGGCTTGCAAATTCCTGGAAATTATCTGCACACAGACAACTTCTGGGAAAGAGTTGGTCAAGATGCCTGAGAAGGAAGTACCCAGGGGCAGCTCAAAGCAAAACAGTGTGAGGTTTGGAACCAGGCAAAGCTGTGGCAGAGGCATGGACTGGGCATGGACTTGCTTTCCAGCATAACTTGTGATATTTCACCCTTCTCCATCAAAGCCCCATGCTTTCAGTTAAGCTTCAAGACAGCAGAGGAAACAGATTTGTTTCTCTCCCTCAACAGAGTGTATTTCAGTGATGCTGGATAAACATTTCAGCTGTTCTTTTTGCTGAAGAAAAGTCACAAACTAACCTTGATCTGGATAAACTCTTGCAGGAACACAGACTGACATGAACTTGGGAATGGACTCTACCTGAACCCTGCAATATGTTTCTAATACAGCCATCAGTCTATATAAAGCTCACTTAAGTGACTATTAGGCAAAAATATGATTTGGTGAGAATCTGTGTGGCCCAGCTAATGGAGTTCAAGCTGGTACACAAAGGTGTATCTGACACTCATAACCACTTTGTTTACTGCCTGAACGAGCAATTCACAGCCTATTATTTTAGAGAAAATACCAAAGATAAAGACTGTTGAGGATGCAGGCATATTTCCAAACAGAAACAAACAAAAGCACAAGCTCAGTCATGATGTGGGAGATAAGGTCAAGGCACAAGAATATCACACTGGAAATTCTGGGTGTCACAAATGAACACTGATTTCCCAAGTTCAGACTATGCCCTAATTAATACATCCTATTTCCTCTCATGCATTAAAATTACAGGAAAACAGCACAGAGCACACAAAATCTATTTCTAATGAGACATAAGTCTGAAGAATTCAGACAAATAGTATTAACAGCTAAAACTATTAAAAAATGCAGTAGGAACAGTAACACCATTTAGATTTCATGTACGATGCTGATCTGGGCTCTCAAGATTCCACTTGTCTCTGGTTCCACTCAATATTATGTTTCACATTGCATTATTTGATACAATATTACAATTCACTTAACCTGACATGTATTTTACTCTTCCGTGTGTTTTTTTCAATGCTATTAATGAAATCACTGTGTCAGTTTTGACAGGTTGTTTTCAGGAGACAATCTTATTGAAACTCCTTATTTTATAGCAGCAAATACATTTAGGGACACCAGAAAAGCTGCATTTAACATAGGGTTATTTTGTATGGCAGCAGAAAAAACATTTATGACCAATTTTGTCTGCAGAACATTTCTACACTGATATAACAAATGTCTTTAGCATGTACCAAATCACCAGTTCCTGGCTAAAAGAGCATAAAATTTACATGTACTGCCAGTGTTTCTCAGCCTCTTTGCTCATATGGACCAAAATAATCAAACTACTCAAACTTTTAAATCCATAGGATATAAAGGCACAGATAAATGTATGACTCAATAAGCAAAATGGATTCAGGACCGAAATAGAAAAGAATTGACAGGATCTGGAATGAGTAAGAAGAGGAACTTTGCCTTGTTCCTGTCTGCACTGAATCACAGCTCCTACAATTTATCTTTAATTCACAGGCTCTGGATTAAAACAACAACTTGATACCGTTAAACAAAGACAGAAAAAAACCCCACGTTTTTCCTAAGTATATTTAAATATTACATGGAAGATTGAGAGCGAACAGGATGGAGCTGTAGGAAGAACACCTCAGCTCTGGTTTTTCATACATCACCCACTCTGCATCACTTACTAGCAGCTTGCAGAGCACATCCCACCCCATATAGGGATACCTGAGGGTACTTCTTCACCTCACAACTTCTGCTTTGCCAAGTCAAGTACTTACTTTAAAATGTTTTCAAATTAAAACTACCGTTGTCAGGAAGTTCTCTTGCCAAGCCCATGTTCTGTGTATTCCTAATGCATTGCCCTCAAAGAAATGAGCACACAGAGCTACCCACATCTGAGAAACTTCAAGCAGCAGGAATTTGAATCCATGGTTTTCACCTTTTAGAGGAGGCGGAGGCTGCTTCAGTGCACAAAATCAGACTTACAAAACCTCCACAGTAGGAAAGCAACACCTCTGAGGCTTGTACACATATGACAATGGAAGTTTATGATCTGTCAACAACCTACAACAACTCTTTGAACTATTAATTGATTTTCAGGTTTTTTCCCTCCCTTCTCCAGGTGTAAAGAGCATCAGTACAATAAAGCAGCTGCTGGGAGCAGTGAAGTGCACACCAAAGTCAGCATTCCTCACTGGGAAAGCAAATGAGCTTTTCAGAACCAAGTTGGATGAGCTCACAGACAGCAGGTCAGTGGGTGGGCACCCAAAGGATGGGCAGGACCCGACCCTGCCTGGTGCCTGCCAGGTCTGGACGCTGCTGGAAGAGTCAGGAGCGGCGCGTGGGACGTGCTCAGGCTCGCAGGCTCCTCCTCAGCATCATCTTCATCACACTCCTGGGCTAGAAGGGCCCTGATCTGAAGCCACATCTTCTCAAATGAGGACAAAAACTTCTTTAGGAACACTTTCACAAAGGTGTACACGACCAGCCTGGAGCCACCTCCCCACCCAGGCTGGGTCTGTTTGCTCTGGCACCCAGCTCCTGCACAGGATGCACACAACAACCCATCACCCACTTCCACTTCTACCTATTTCAAGTGTTTTAGTTTCGGCTGTCTTAAGCTCTTCAAGCTCCAATAAGGATTTAAAAGAAAAAAAAAATTATCTCATTTGAAGAGAGGGAAAAAAAAAAGATGTTTTATAAGGAAATAGGCAAAAGCATTGTCAGAAAGGTCAAAACTCCTTGTTCCCACAGTACTTGCAGCCACACAGAACTTCTTGAACTACCAGATCACTGCATGGCCAAGAAGGGAGCCACTGAGTGCATGAGAAGGAAGTGACTCAGACTGAAATTCATAAAGGACAGCATGAATGGGACAGGATTTCCGCTTACAGCTCTTTTTACACGGCAAGGCTCCTTTACAAAAAAAAAAAAAAAACCCAACCCACAAAAAACCCAACCCTGCTCTCTCCTGTCCCATTCAGTTTTTAAAACAGCTCTGTGGAAAAGATCCAATATGGATTTTAAATCAGAATCCCAGTATCACACCTCCAAGCCTCCTACCTGTACAAAACACCATCCATCATCCTACCAGAAACACTCAGAAGAACTGCTAAATTTTCAGTCAATTATAAGCAGTTTCCCTTTTTTTTTTTGCCTTAAAACAGTTTATTTCCAGCATAGCTAGAAACCTTTATTGACAAGTGCACCACCCAAGACAGCATGATGCAGTCAATGGAAAAGGTCAGAACTGCACTTATATCCCCAATCTGAAACTGTAAATCTCCTAATAAAACCAAGATGTTGCTATGTTATAGAACCACCTTGGGATAGAAGCACCAACTTAATTCTGATGTACCATCATGCTGTACAGAGCACAGAGGTGCACAGGCTGGATCCACCACTGGAGAGGTGACTGAACAGAAATACTCCAGAGTAATTTACTTAATTTCAGTACTTATCACATTCAGAATTGATGATCTATAACCCTATTTCTTCTACCAGTGGTGAAGTAGATTTTTGGATGATGATCTATAACCGTATTTCTTCTACCAGTGGTGAAGTAGATTTTTGGAGAATTCTTCCTTCTTTTAATATTGGACGGAAGCTGAAAATTATTGATACATGGCAGAATTTTTCTTGAGCATTTAAATTTCATTGGCATAATACACGAAATGAGGATAGATTTGGATAGAAAAGTAAAATTTCAGTTAAATTTCACACGTACTGCTATTTTTCAGGGAAAAGGGTCGAGTTATCATTGCATTGTATGCTGGACATTTTCTTCAATGTTATTCACATGATCCCAGAATGATTTGGGTTGGACCTTAAAGATCCTCTCATTCCAGCCCTGCCCTGGGCAGGGACACCTTCCACTGTCCAAGGCTATTCCCAGCCTGGGAGTAGCCTTGGACATCAACCTGGCCTTGCGCACTCCCATGGATGGGGCAGCCACGGCTTTTCTGGGAAACCTGTGCCAGGGTCTCCCCACCCTCACAGGGAAGAATTCCTTCCCAATATCACATCTAACCCTGCCCTCTTTCAGTTTAAAGCCATGTGCCCTGTCCTGTCACTCCATGCCCTTGTCAAAGGCTCCTCTCCAGCTCTCTTGTAACCTCTTTAGGGGCTCCAAGCTCTCCCCCTCTCCAGGCTCAACCCTCCCAGTCTGTGTTGGCAAGGAAGGTGTTCCAGCCCCTTTTTTGTTCCTGCAGCTCAGCAATAGCCTCAGCCACAGCAGAGTGGGTGTGCTAAGGAAGGACTAACACACCTCTCAGAGAAATCACTACCAAAAAACAAGGAGCAGGACTAAGCACAGGGCCAGCAGATCCAGGAACAGAAACTCCTATCTTCCCTTCACAAATGTCCCTGTGTGGATCATCTTTCCCTGCTGATTAAAGCAGACACTCCAATTCTGGGACTGCAGGGAGAGGTGCCCCAGTGAGCTCCCACCCACGCTTCCAGCACTGAGGCAGCTCCCAAACTTGGCTTGAGCCAGCCCAATCCCTAAGGACAGCAGTCACTCTCAGGCTGTGGCACTCTGTACTGACACAGGCTCTTCTCTGCAGCAACCAGAGCTGGGGCTGTGCAAGTGCCTGCTCCAGCTGTGTCCTGGGCTCCCAACGCCCCCTCCCTTGCCAGCAGCTGGATCCTGGGATTGCTCCATCATCCAGACACCCAAAAGAAGCCAGTTCCACTGCAGGAGCACACACACCCCACAGCCAGATAGGAAACGATAGGCTATCAAGCATGTCACAATCCCAATTCAAAAATCCATGCAAACAAAGCCCTCAGCTCTCCTTCACCTTACTCCAAGTTTTACTGCAAATTCATGCATTCCTACATTCCCTCCCAGAGAGTTTTTTGGTTAAGTGGTTTTCTAAATAAAGACTTTTGCACAAGTTTTATACATATATATACATATTTTTATATATTCATGCATCTAAAAGTAGGTTTTCCAGGCTATTCTGCAATTTTGGAAGCAGCCACACAGCACCATCAAGTTTTTAACTATTAGCAGGCTTGAACAGATACACATCCACAAAACCTGTAAGTTTAAACCCCTTTGCTACTTGTTGCTTCTGACACATTCATTTTTTCTGGCTATTCTAAAAACTGTCACCTTAACAGCATAAATGAAATTAGATTTGATTTGTAGACTGCTGTTAACTCTCACCCTAATTACCTGTATGGCAGGTTAGTAAGGTATTCATCAATAAATCCCCAAATAATTAAAGAAGAAACAGAGAAGGTAAATATAAAACAACAGATATGATTAGAAGCTTGTAAATATCAAGTGGGAACTTATTTTAGGGAGCTGCTTCATGAGATCCTTTAAGAAACCTCTGTGACCTTTCGCAAGAAATTTGAATCTAAGTTTACTTGTATGACTATAATAATCCACTGATGTCAAAAACCTCCCATTTGAGCCCACAGTATCTTTTTTTTTTTTTCCTTTTAATATGAAAAAACTCCCCTACTCCTGCTTTGACTATGGACTTGCTGCACAGCAGTGATGCAACTCCAGGGCTGTCACTTCTGGGTGCAGATGCAGAACCTAATATTAAAAGGCAGGAAGGTGGGACAAGGGATGCTTATTTGCACAGCCTCATGTTAGGGACTTTTCCAGAGCTGGGGGAGGACTCCATCCCTTGCTGCTCCCAGTTTGAAGGCACTCTCTGCCTGACAGGACTGGACGTGCTGTAGCCTTGACTCCACTGATTTCCTTGGCATTTTAAAAGCCTTGTGCTCTTCAGCTGCAGCACAGCAGACCAGCCCAAAGCAACGAATCAGACAAACACAAGGGGAGCAGGAAAACCTTAGATAAGATGCTTTTACATTATTTCTAGGTTATTTCAGAAGTGATCAGCCAGGCTGACTCAGTACACACTGAACCATATTGTAAGACTATGCTTTTTTCCAGGTTTTCACACATCAGCTTCAAACACCTCGTGTATTCCACCTCAAATAAACACCTAAACATAAGTAAGAATAGTAAACTTTGCATAAGCTGTTTGGCATGAAATAACTAGAAAGTCTAATGCAGTGACTCATTTTCTTGGATTACAGCATTCCCAAATACAGCTCCTTGCTAATTCTTAAGACCTTGAAGCACATGTGCAAATCCTCATTCCTTACCATGCCAGCAGCATTTTTCCCCCCTTTGGCTATTGATACAGGTAATTTTCAAAACTATTTCTTTCAGTTATGTCTCACACATAAATGTACAGAGCCATATAAATATACACTACAGATAGATAATGGAAAACCTGTGTTTTGTGCATAAATTAACTCAAGATATTTTAGAGTGTGCTACATTATGAATATCCTGGACATGCTGCTTTGGTTACTACATCAGAGTTTGTTCAGGCAGCTGCTGCTGTAGCAGTCAGGAGTGTGCTACATTATGAATATCCTGGACATGCTGCTTTGGTTACTACATCAGAGTTTGTTCAGGCAGCTGCTGCTGTAGCAGTCAGGAGTGTGCTACATTATGAATATCCTGGACATGCTGCTTTGGTTACTACATCAGAGTTTGTTCAGGCAGCTGCTGCTGTAGCAGTCAGGAAAGGGACAAGCAGAGAGGACAAAAGCTGGTAGGTATAAAGGATTATAACAAGTTGCTGAACAAAATTCAAGTAGAACTTGCTGTGTGCAGAATGGCTTGTGATAAATGAGATTTGATTACAGCAAAGCATTGGGTTGTTCATCTAAAGTTTTAAACTTCTAAATAGCGAGTCTCTGAAAACGCTGAAGAAAATTATTTCAAAAGTAGCCAGACTTATTTTACCACTATTTCCAATGGCTAACATTAAGAAATTTCTTCTCAGTTTTGTTTTCAATTCATCTTACTTTCACTGAATTATCCCATTAAAAAAATTCTTGGTTTTTCAGTCATCACCTCTAACCTTTCTAATAACTTTACCAGGTATAACTTGGATATGCAAAACAGTGGTTCCTAGTAGTCAGATTTTGGTTACAGCTTAATTGTCCATGAAGATTTTTGTGAAATGCCAAGATGCCTCTCCGAAAATCAAAATAAAGCCAAGACCTCACCCGTAAAACACATTCCTGCTTCCAACAGATAAAAAGAGAACGATGCTGCATCTACCAAGGGAGCAGTCACAAAAGATGGGGAGGCACTGGGTTCACCTTACAAAACAAACACAGCCTAGCAAGCCCAGCGTCCGTATTCAAGTTCACACCGTATTAACGCGTGGGTGGGAGTGTTTCTTGGCACGGCCGCTGGGCCCATACAGAGGAGGTCACAAGCTGGAAAAGGTGCAATAAAAAGGAATTAAAAATAAATAAAACCCTCTTTTTACCATGTGGGTCTTGCTCATTTGACTTTGGGCTGCTCCTCGCTCTGCGCTCCGGTTTCTTCAGGGCCGGGGCCGCGCCGCCGCCGCCGCTGCTGGCCCCGTTGTGGCTCTTGGCGTAGCCATTGTACACCGTGGTGCAGCTGCCTATATGGCTCTTGTAGATGGAGGAGGGAGGGCTGTTCAGGCGGTTCTGGCGGTCGATCTGCCTGTCTTTGAGCTTTTTGTGCTGTGGTTTGCTGTACTGGTCTTCCCTGGTGATGTAGCTGGACATCCCATATAGTGGTATGATTTCTGAAACGGAATGGTTCGCCCGCGTTAACTCGGAACAACAAAAATCACTGAGGGTTTGTGGGGGTTTTTTTCTCCCCCCAGAAAACCAAATTCCTGGCCATCTCCAAATGAGATTACTCCAGGTGTTCCTGGAGATTTTTAAAAGAAAACTTTTTTTGCCATTATTTTGTATTAACTGTGCTCCTTTGATGTCAGAATTTTACTTTGGATGAGTGTGTAATATACCACTATTAGGGTGATGTTTTTCCCCTGCTTTTCAGTCTTTGTGTTTCAGGGACACAGATTTCGAGCAAAAATCTCTGGATTTTGGAAAAAGCCTTCATAAATTCAGAGCAATTTAGCATTTTCTTCCTCAGGGCCTGACTGGACAGAACAAGCTGAGAAGTGCTGGTTTCAAGCTGCCAACCCTAGATTACATGCACTTTAATTTCCCAGTATAAACAGACTTTACAATTGTGTCAGTTGTGCTGCCTAAGGACAGAAGTACAACATGAAGTAGAAGCTTTGGGAATTAAAACTATCTAAAAAAAGTTGGAGAATTATCATAAATATCATGTACACTCTTTGGATACACTTCATTAAATACAATCCCCACTTTCCCCTCCAAGGACGACCCTTAACTTAAGGCAGGTCAGCTTGCAGGGATCACAGTATTTCCTGCTTTTTTCTATAATTCAATCCTCCTTTTTGTCCTTCACTTGGAGCGTGAACCTTGAAAATATCACGCCCAAAACACCGCTGCGCAGCTGGTGCTGCTGGCAAAACAAAAATGGATACTCTGGATAGCTACAGCCCCCCACTCAGGATATTAAAGGAGGCTCCATGCACATAACAAAGTTATGTTACAACACTCTGCACTCCATTCCTACTCTATGTTCCCCCAGCCCTTAAACCTCACTGAACTCAGGTGTGAAAGGCCAGTGCCAGTCCCCTCCTCCCAGCTCACCTTGTTCTCCATATATTGTTGGGGGAAGATGATGCTGTGGGAAAAACTGTGGTGGCATGTCCCCAGGTCCAGTGACAGGAGGGTAGAACGCTGTGTGGGAGTTGTGGATGAAATGGGGATGGTGTGTCAGGTAGGGGGGTAGGTGATGGGTTGGTGAGATGGCCGAGGGGTAGCTGGGAGGGAAACACTCCGGAGACTGCGGCGTCACCACCACCCTCCGGACGCCCGTGTTGTCTTCTATCACCTGCAGAGAAAGACAGGGGAAGGAGCACGTTAGGCACAGCATCTGAACCAGGCACAAAACAGCAATGTTTACAGCTTGTCCTCCCACTGGCAAACAGCTGGTCCTTGGGTTTAGCTTCATGAATAAACACAATTCTAAAATTAATATCAGCAGAAGTAACCGCGGTGGTGATGTGGCTTTTCCTGGAGACTCAGATATCCACACTAATCACTGGGAGCTGTACTGCTGCTGGTGATAGCTGTGTGGGCTAAGGGACAGAATAAATAACCTGCATTTAGGGAGGAAAACAATTGAAAAAGGAACACAAAGCACCAAAATAAGCGTACTCATTGGGACTGACCTTACATTCTGCCCATAAAATTTCTACCACGGATTTTGACAGCGCCCTGAGAATGGAGTCAGTAACACTTTGGCAAGCAGCTGGCACTGCTATTGTGGAGAGGCTGTGTGTGTGCACACAGACATGTACTCATGCAGGAACCTGCTGTGCTGGCCTACATTTGCAAAGGGGCTGCTCTGTTCATAACAGGTAGCTGCTCAGGACAAATCACAGGGCAGAGAGTTTGTTTCTGTTACAGAGCTGGTCTGTACATCCACACAAATCAGCTCTGGGATATGCATAACTTGGCCCCTAACGCCATAGTCAAAGTATGTAAAAACAGATGTAGGAAGGTGGAAATGTGCTTAGGCTGAAAAATGTTTTTCAGGTTATAATTTTTCCAGAGTTGTATTTCTGGAGAACAGTCAACCAGTCAAATTTCAATCCAGACTTAGGAACCAAGCTTTTCTTGAAGCTCATCCAAAAAACTTCTGCCATTTCTTAAATTAAAAAATACAACCACATAAGAACAATTACTATCCCTTTGACTCTGTATGCTGGCATGCACGAGGTAGAATAGCATGAAGGAAGCATCATTTCATTTCATACAACAAACAGGTTGTTGAAAACCCCATTTTCTCTAAACTGATGGCACACAGATGGAGCAGTATCTGTGATAAATATGTTGCATGAGGTAAGTGAACATGCACCAAAGGCACCTGCTGCAAGATGCTGCCACTCTCAGCTGATTACCACAGCATCAGCTGGATTTATCCACCCCCAGCAGCACCAGCAGCAGAGATTCTGCTATGGATTGCCCACGCTCCAGTGGCTCTCATCACATCCCAGAGTGTCTTTAAAGCACAAAGAAAAATCTGTACCCTGGAGCAGAGGAATGGCACAGGGTGGCTGTCTGTGCCACCTGTGCCACACAGGAGCAGCCCTGTCCAGGGGCAATGCCCACAGCCCTGAGCAGAACTGCTCCAGCAAACACCAGCTCCTGCCTCAGGCATCAGCTGAGCAAAGTATCACAGGGGAAAATCCACCTAGGAGTAGCTGAGCCAATCCCTCCCCGGGCCATGAGTGCCCCCAGGTTATGTGCATTTACACCTGTTAGTGATGGGATTTGACCACGGACACGGGATTTCTGTGCCTTGGCTGGCCTCTACAGAAGAAAATTTTCTATAGGAAGTTAATTCGTTCACTTGTAACATTTCACACTAAAAATGCATTGCTTGCTGAGTAACCAAAATACTAATTGTTTGGCTTAACATACTCGATTCTACCCTCAAAATTTACGACTTCCACTAGCAATTCGTCAGCTGCCGGCTTTAAATTTCAAAGACTTTACAGAGTCCTCAAAAGACAGCTGAACCTCAGAGATTTAGACTATCACATCCTTTCAACTGCTGCATTTTCAGGCTTCCCATCTCTGCTAAGGGTTCTGCTCCACAGCATCTCTTATCCTGCTGCCAGGTCTCAAACCTGCACTCTGAAACCTGGAAAAGAGGGAAATCCTTTTCTGTTTAGCACATATTTGAAAAACAGAACTACTTATCTAGGACTGTGCACAGAAATGCTGGATTGAACTCTCAGGCTCAGATTATGTCAGAACTTAATTGAGAGAGAAAGTTCCTATATCCTGATGTGAGAAGTTTTCATCGTGGCTTTAACTAGTCCAAGCCTCAAAGCCAACTCCAAGCTCTTATCTCTGCATCTAGACCAGCTCCATGTGCCTTTTGTGCTCTGCTGAAAGATTCATGAATATATTAAAGAACAGATTTAGGCAGAAAGCTTGTACACTGAGCAGCACATAATGTAAACCATATTTTAAATTATTAGGATTCAGCTTCCTGAACTATCATCTATAAAGCAGGGAGGAAAGCTCAGAGTCCTGTCAAAGACCTTTTTGATGAAATTACCCTGCTAGATGAAGCTATAAAATATCAACAGGACTAAGAGAAGCCAGAGATGGAGGTATGGAATAGAAAATTTCAGTTGGGAGCAATCTACAACCACCAACTATTCCAACTCAAAGGATGAGCCAGCCTCCCAAATTACTTCAGCTGTAAAGCCAAGACACTAATATCTTTATTTGTTTCCTCCCAGGCTGTGAACACCGACAGCATTCTTTTATTCCATGTGCACACATTACAAATGAACACAAAAACACAGGGGACCTTGCAAAACCCACTTTATTTCCCAATCCTACAGGGAATTTTCTCTCTAAACTAGGAATTACTGATACACATGTCCATTTCTGAAGCTGCACCTACAATCTTTAAATACGTTATTCTGTCCTTAACAAATCAAAGCTGGCAATCTGATTTATGTGCTATATGTATTAGGTAGCTAAAAAGACTGGAGATATCCCTTGCTCTGTAAAACCTGCAGTAAGGAGATTGTAGTGGTGCCATTCTGGAAGACACCACTCAGCTCATCCAAGATAGATAAAATCAGTTTTGATCCATTAATGAAAAAAACATAACTTAGCAGAGAGGTTCAACTTTGCTATTTTAAGAAGAAATCTGCAATTCTTTGTATCTGCTTAAAACCATTTGTCACAAAAATCATAAATTCATCTGGGAACACTACTAAACTATCTGTATTTCAGTGCCAAGAATCAACAAAATCCTAATCCCTGTTGAGGTCTCTAGATGCAACTGGAATATTAGAAGTAATTGCTATTACTAATTTTAGCACTTCATATTTAGAGAAAACAAATATCTCTGTTCATTTGGCACCTAGAGATAAATTTTCATTATTTTGTAGGGTTTTTTTTCTAACAGTCAGTAGGTAAATTGTCTTTTACTGGTATTTTTTGTGCTTGCTGGTGTAAATGGCATGCCACCTCAATAACAATACTATTATAGCATAGCTCTGTGTGGGCTTTTTTCCCATATTTTAGGGAGCTTAATTGCTACATGAGGTAGGTGATGATCTTTCAGGGCAGTCTGGGTTAACATTACTCATGCACAATAAAACTGCCTCCCCCATTGGTTGCCACATTTTGGGAATGCCATTTTAAATGTTATTTGTTTTCCAGTGCAGATATCACTGTAGTAACTAGAGGTAATTGACGTATTTCAAGTACATCACACTGCTCTGTGTTGTCTCATTTTTCACCACTGAGTGAAAATTAATATTACACCCTAAGGAAAAAGGCATGTTAATTGTGCACAAGTAAATTGTACCTGTATTTTGTGAGATCCAGTTAAAGAAACAACCACCCTCATTCTGTAACACACCTTTACTGTATGAGTTTATATGGTATTATGCAAGTAATTTCCACTTACTTTCAAAAAAAACCCCAAACAACCCTTATTTCACTTAAATTTAACATGCTAGATTCAGCAAGGACATCTGGAGCATGGCCACTGGGTGGACCACAACCAATACTTCATGAATTTCATAAACTAATTTGAAGCTTCATTCATAAATCAATCTTTACCCAAAAACAGTACAGAATGAGCTCATCCACGAGGCACTTGGATGTCAACATTTTATTTATTCATTTAATTTCTTAAAGATGCCAATCCGAGTTCACGCCAGTCGCGGCAAGTTTGCATCACTATCTTTAGAATCCATCAGTATTAAATCAAACACCAAGTTAAATTTACACCTTCAATGTGGAAAATAGACAGATAAACATCTAGAATGCTGGCAAACATATCAGCACTTTTGAGGTACTTGAAATCTAGAATGATACAGTTCTTCAGGACCAGTGCCCACGAACCCAAAAGGATCATCACTTCATGGCCTGCTCCATGTGAGATCTCCACAACCTTTCCTGTGTTCAAAGCTACAATGAGCATCATCCAGTTAAAGGATTGACTGCAGCCCACAAAACGCCCAGAGCAGCTCTGTGAGCAGTAAGCCACACAAAACCAAGGAAATTGTCACTAAAACATGAAGCTAGCCAAACAAGCTTTTGGAGAAGAACACCTCTCTTACGGGACAGGACGTACCCAGGACCAAAATCCTGATTTTCAAGGATAGGATACATTTCCTACCATTTTAAATGTCATTTAAAGACGTTCCTCTTCCCAGAAATTACGCTTTAGTTCTGTCAAATGTCGTGTGCTTGGTGCAGGAATATTGAGCTGCAGGACCATGGCTCAAATTGAACACTTCAGACCATAGAAACCCCATGGCCAAAGGAGGCTTTTCAACACATGTACACCTCATGGTCCAACCAGTAAATCTGTCCTTTTACTCTTAAAATATCTGTGGCAGAGAGCTCATATTAACAAAGCTGTAAATGAAATCAAAAGTGGAATTGCATGCCAAATTTTTATGTCCAACTACAAACAAGTAACTTCTCATATTTAAGTAGAATTGTTCCAGATTTATTTCAGAGAGAACAGTCCTCTGAGAGAGGACAGTGCTACAGCCAGTAGCACTAAACAAACATGTTAATGATCCTGCTTTTTGATATTTTCATTTTTCTAGTTCTCCTGATTAGAACACTTCAAACCCTCCTTCTCTCCTCCCAGACCTACACTGAAAAGCAGAAACAACAATCCATGAGGGTGTCCCCAAATTTAACACCTTAGCCTCCAAATCCTTCATCTTACTTAACAGTAGAAGCCAAAACAGTTGACATCACACACATTGAATGCAGATTTTTCTGCCATGTCACCTTCCAGAACCAATTTGCACAGCAGAGATATTGTCCACCAAGAGCAGAGTAAGAACTTCTCCTCTTGTCTATATTTAACTAACCCTTAGCCCACAAAGAATTGCAGGGACATGAACCCTGATCTGATAGCTCTTATCTGCCAGAGATGCACAGAGGTTTGTCTGCTGAAAAGATAACGCAAAATACTGGCTCTTTCAAGAGCTGGTCTTTTGAGAACAAAACCATAGCATGAAAGATTTGATGGTGGTGGTGGTGTGTATTTGTTTTCTATTATTTTCCTAGATCATTTCCTGCTCTGGCTAAGCCTCATCATTGGGAACATCTCCTTAACATCAACAAGCCCAGCTTCTAGTCACAATTATTAACATGGTCCTTGAAGTCTGGAAACAGAGTCTGTGTTCGTGCTGCTTCCAGTGGGGCTGACCTAGCAGGGCTCACATCCTCCTGACAGTTTTTCCACAGAGGTGATGAAGCACCACCTTAATCCAGGGTTGCAATCATTCAATAACTCATGTAATATTCAGGGCTAACACAGCTCACACAGGCTTGGCATAACAAAATGGAAATAAGATTTCATGCCTTTTTTTAATAGGCATTGCTGCATCTCCACAGGGGCAGTGCTTTCTGCCTGACTCTTAGATGTACACTTTGGGGACAAATCAAACCAAAAATCAAATATATTTTGATTCATATCCCAGATTGAATTAATTTGCTTTATGGCCTTTCCCTTGACATGTTAAATTTAAGCTGTGTTCTAATTGTTTATCATAAAAGACTGGGTTTAACTATGAAGCAATAGACAAAAGCAAGAGCAAATGAGGCAGAGACATTTATTACAACAAAGATCTAGTTCCATTACTACAGACTTTCAACTACTATTTAATATGAAGCAGTGTGAAAGGCAAGAGGTTCACTCACCACAGAACAGAACACACATTCCGCTGCAGAAAAGTGCAGAATACAGAGTTTCCCCCTATAACTTTACAACATATTTCCAGCTCCTTGGAAAAACTGCTTCAGAAGAGGGTTTTTGGTTGGATTTTTTTCTGGTTAAGAAACTACTTGAAGGCTTCTTTAGTGGAATTATTATGCTGCCCCACAAAAGGCTTTACAGAAGAACTGGGCTCAGACAGAGACACAGCTGGAAGAGTTTCACCCCTCTGGTTTGGAAAGCATTCCAATTATACCCAGCCATTTATCTCAGCGCAGAGGTGGAAAGATATAAACATTTTAATATTAAAAAGGTGTTAAAAGTTATTTCAAAGGAAGAATAAATCTTCAGATAAACCTCTGCATGACACAGGCCAGTTTATTAAATTAGGTGAGCCCGTGAGGAGCATTAAGCAGCAAATGCTGTCTCAAAACTCCAACCACTCCCCTTGGGAGGGCTGAGGAGCACGAGGACCACCCTGACATCCTGCCCTCTCTCCTAGGCTGGCTAAAAAATTCCCTCTTACTTGAAGTGTATTTTCACTCTGTTCAGAAGTCAAAATACCACAGGGTGATTGCAGTATTTTGTGGGATTTAAGTATGACGCCATCCACAATTTTTCAGAATTACACAAGCTCACATGTTTCCTGGGGAGGGGAAGAGACTCCAGGACATCATCTATTTTCTGCTTAACAAGATGCCAAACTATATCTATCAAAAGTTCTTATGCTATTCATCAAGGGTATCTGAAATACTTTGTGTACTTTTATGGAAGCATTTGGTCCAGGTCTCAATGAAAATGGTGAAATTATTGGATTTATTGTATTGTTCACAGCTGTTATGCCTTATATCAATCTTGTGGTTTGGTTTTGTTTTTTTGTTTTCTTCCCTTACCTCAGAAAGAGTCCAAAAGCCCAAGCTTTGCACAAGATGGAAGGAACAGAGTGGTAATGTGGAGTTATTTACACAAAAGAGCAGTAGCTGTTCAAGGGTTCTAAAACCTAACAGCTTTGTGAAACCTCTTCCATTTTTTTCCATAAATAGATTGTTAAATCACATTTATTCTTGAAAACACACCAAAACCCCCAGTTCTTGGTAGGCTGCAGGATTTCTGCTGGGAAGACACTGAGGATCAACTGCATATTTGATAGCTACAGGGGCTCCTTGTCACACTTCCACAGTCCCCTGCCCCTTCTGACTGTCACACAACAGCTTGAGGCATTACCCAACATCAAGGACTTCTCCCCCTCTCACAAACAACACAAGCTGCATTTATAGGCTCAGTCTGTGTGCAGAGCTTTTGCTGCTGCTCAAACCCCAAATCTGCTACAAATCCCAGGGTGTGAAGGTGCACAGCCCTGGTCACTTGTGCAAATGGGGGTGTGCTGTCAGTAAAGTGCACAAGGCATGAAGATGTGTATTGCCATTTTCATTAAAACTTCTAAATTAAATTTCAACCAAGTAGACGTCTCTACATGGATCAGTGCTTTCGCATTTTGAAATTTTTTATTATTTTATGACTAAAATTTTAATTCTTCAAGCAGCATACCTGTGAGATATAACCAGGAGGCACATGAATAGGGGGAATGGATCCATTGGGTGACATCATGGGAACCTCTGCTGGTCCTAACAGAAAGAGAGAAATAAGATATCAGTTTTTTCAGTTAAAAAAATAGCATAATGGATTAGAAAAGGTTAAAAATAGCCTTATTTTTGAAGCCTGCAATAACAAAATGAGCAGCTCCACTAATTTTTGGTCTATGGAAAATGCCTTGTGCCATCATTCTGAGAATAAGATCATTGTTCAATGACTTTACCATATATTCTGCTGAAATAATATTTTCATCATAAAACAGCTAGAACATAGACTTTATATTACCCACTGATCAACTTATACAGCATTAAGCAGTAACACAATATGTTCTTTAGCAGCCCACAATTCCTATATTGAACTCTGTTTAAGTTATTCTTGTCAAAGACATAGGAACAGGGAACAAAGCAGAAACTGTGTAGCCTGGAATTAGGCAGCTCCCAAGGAAAGCGTCCAATTGTAGCAAAAAAAAAAAGTCACATATGTGAAAAACTATCTATCTATTTAAGAATGCACAAAGACCAAATTCATTATCTCAGCTATTCAGACTAACCTTGGAATGTGGTTATACAAGCAAGAAGTTTATGGTTTCCACTCTGAAATCCAGCCCTGAACATGCAAGTTCCATTTTGAGGCACTGAGTACAAAGTACAACAAAGCAAGTGCCATAACCACTGTGCTTCTGGAAATGGAGCCTCACAGCTACAAGAAAGTGTCTAGATAAAATGGAAATAGTTCTCTCAACTGCTCGTTGATTCTCCCATTAACTTCAGGAACATCACATGGAACAGTCAGTAAAACGAACCCCCCAAACATCGGACAGATGTTTGCAATCAGAGTTTACTGCATGGAAAATAAAAATTAATTCCATTCCTTCCCTATTACATATCAAAATCTGACACTGAACTGTTAATTGGCCCATTTGCCCCCATGGTCAAACTCTTGAGGGGAGCTCAGCAGGACTCTGCTCCTTGTCACTGCAAACTGAATTTCCGCTTTGACTGACATCACCTTTTTTGATGGAGAAGCCATCCAACATCTCCAAACCATATCACATTCTGAGGAAGGAAGCTGAACACTAAAACATATGAAGCATTTCAGGCACAGATGGGATGCAATGGCCTGTAGGAGTGACTGCTCCTAAAATTTAGACTAATCTAATGAAATCTCCAACAACAAACTGAGTCACAGTCTGTTGTCTGATATCAGCAAAACCAGTCCACGTTAAATTAGCAGTCATTCCCTATCCATCTGCATTTTCATACTCCTGCTGCTTCTGGTACAACCAGCAGAACTTCCCACCTCCCAAAATCCAAGTTACACACAGGAATCCGTCTGAGTTATTTTTCCCTCCTCTTATCTTGGTTTGTTTTCTCTATTCAGTTATTTACAGCCTAACCAGCCCCTACAGCTCTTACTACTCACATCTAGATTTGAAATAGGGTAAACCATCATAAAGTGTATAAGGCAAATGGGAACTCCAAAGCTTAAATTTAAATCTTTTGGATCTGGCTTTGCTGGACTTCATACTTTCCTACACTTAACTATGTGGGGAACTTCACCTACACTACAGGTCTAGCAAGGGTAAAAAAAGTTATTACTTATTATTCAGCTCATATGGATTTCTCTCTTACCCTATCAACCTCACAACATCTGTCTACCCAGACAGCCAAAAAATTTTGTGTCAATGGAAAAAAGTCATCCTGAGCAGTAAGTGACTATTGGGAAGGAGCTGCCACCTAAATGGCTTTATTTAAACCCATCAAAAATATGAAGTGACAATTGGTTCAGAACAGAAATATTGGTTGAATAAATGTGTTTTCCCAATTTAAAAAAAATCTCTGCAAACTTCTTTTGAGTTTTTTATTTCTCTCTGAATCCAATTTGGTCTGTACAAACTGCCAAGTTTTGCTCCACAGTAAGATGGACAGTTCATAAAAGGTAAAAGCTGATACTGTGAACATGCAATGATGCTTTTTTTGGGATTTAATCCACACTGGATTATCTCAAGAGCTGTTCAGTTTTTAGGGACCGAACATGCTTGTAAAATGAATAGTTAACAGCTATGCAACACATTCCTTGTCAGTGATTTCTCAAACTCAAAAAACTGCAAGAAAAACTGTTGATATCAACTTAAAAATCCAGAGTTCACCATTTAAATGGACAATAATTTAAATATTGCACGTAAATGTTGCTCAGTAGAATGAAGCTTTATGCATAACCCATTTCAGCCCCTCACCAAAACTTCTATAGTTGTATTGGCTGGTCATGCTCAAAAATAGATACTCTGATGTGGAAATCAACTTAAAAATGGAAGAGTTTTGGAGTTCCTACATAGAGAGTAGATACATACACCAAATAAGCAGCACGGCACGCCTCATATCTGTCCTTCCAAACCTTGTGCCAACTGCTCATATGGAGTAGTGATCTGCTTGCAGGAAGAAATCAAACTCCCACACTGATACTGTTGACTGTCACACTTCCACTCCAATAAAAAAAACGTAATATTGTGTTTTATCATCAAAACGTGCACCCTGCAAGACGAGCCTTAACCTTGCCTATGACCCACAAACTGTTCAAGTCATTTGGGTAACAGGTTTTAAAAGACTGACAGCCTGGTGATTTGCAGCTAGATTTTGTTTCCACTGCTTTGATTTCAGGGTTAGCCAAGTGACTTTAGCACACATTATTGCAATGCTCTCATCAACGGTATCAAAACAACTTGAAGTGGTAGTAAAATGAAGACCCCCACCTCCACAGCTCAATGAGTCCCAGCAATTATTAAAGATTCTTCTCGTTGTCCAACCATTCCCTAATTAACACTAAAACAAAATCGTATCTTTTGTTTGGCTTGAGTTTTGTTGGTTTGGTTTTGGGGATTTTTTTTTAAATTATTTTTGGTCATTTCAAATAGTTTTGACCTGTTAAAAAGCAGAACTTTGGAAGAGGATGTTCCTCAGCTGCTTGTATTCACAAGTTGGATGTAAGTACTGTATACTCTTGGGAATCACAACTTTTCAAGTTTTAATTGAAGGTGGTGGCTCAATACAAAGTTTACTTTAAAGGAGAAAAGGCCCATCCATCCTATCAGAGGTGCTGCACATTGAAGTGAGCTTGCTGCAGCACTTTTCAGACCTGTTAACAAATGCAGATTGTCTGCCGAGTTCCTCATGAAACTGAGCCAGCAGAGCTTGGCCACCTCTGCTGACAAAGCCAGTGGCCAAATTCCACCCCGAGCTCCTTTCCCGGGAACTCAGCACATCTCCTCTGGCTCCTGGAGCGCTGCCCTGTCCAAAATGCAGGTGCAAGGAGATTATTCCCCCTCCCCTGAAAGAACAGAAAAGCAGGAGCCACCAGGCTGGAGGCACCAGTGTCCACCTCGCCAGGCAGGGGACAGACCCCACTTGTCCCCAGATGGCAGAGCACAGTCTTCCTAATTCTGACACGTTACTATTTAACAGAATAAAACTTGGAATACATAAAAGCAACTCAACCTCATATAGTGGCAGAACTAATTAACCCCTTGACAGCCCAGTCCGAGCCTCTCCTCCTCTTCCCAAACACTTATTCCCTTGTGCTCCTCTGTCACCCCTCTGATGGCATTAAAGCTAATTATTTTAACCATTTCAGATAACCAGCAAGGTTTTGCAAATCTATTGCCTTTAAAAAAAAAACACCTGCACGCTCAGTCTAACAAAAATTACAACAACAACCATTCTATTCCTTCTTGTGCCATGATTTATTGGATTTTGTTGCACACCAAAACAGAGCTCCCTTCCACCTCTGTCTCCCACTTGCCCTGGCAAGAGGATGTTCTTGTCAAGCAGAGATTGACAGTTCTGGCCATTTTTATTCCTTCTGGAATAATGTCACCATGTACTTGAGAAACTTCTGTCCCAAGATTTTCAAGGCTAATTATAGCTTGGGTTTCAACCCATGACACTTTCAGAATCCTTGTACAAAACCAGTTTTGGATTAAGTATGCTTTTTTCTTGTTCCCTAGTGACCTTTAATGCATGCATTAAAGATCACTTTAATCAGTTTTCTTTCCTTAAATTACAGAAGCCAGAATCTGGCATTTCAGTTCCTGCAGCTACAGCAACACTTCTTTCCTATTTCTATCCTGCCACATAACATTATAGGGCAAAGAAGTCATTTTACCACACCATTTTCATGAGTGCTTAGAGAGCATTGCTTTTCTTTATTATGTCCCCTGTAGAATATTTTTTACATCCAGCTCCAGCACATGGGTATCTGTTTTACAGAGTTTCTAGTGACTGTTCTGCAAGTCCCAAGCTCTACCAAGGTTCATTATTAAGCTCCCATTCTGAGAGCAGTTACCAGAAATTTCCTGAAGTTCAGCAACTTCTCAGCCCTGTTTCCAGCAAACACATACCAATTTACTATTTCACACCACAATACCTGCATTAGCAGAGAAACAATATGAAATTCCATGATTTCGCAATTTGTGTTTGAAAGTTAAGAATCCTGTCCATTTTAATAACAAGAACCTACTGAACTAGCTAAGTGAAAAAAAAAAATTAAATCCAGGCAGGTAAATGCCTTCAATTTTATAAAGCTTGACAATTAAAATTAACCCATGAAAAATTATTCTGCCCCTCCCTGATCCACAAAAGAACTGGTATCACATCTTTCATATGTGGTGCTTCTCAGGAAGTAAATCTATGGAGCAAGAGGTGTGACAGAATGAAAAGCAGAGATAATTAAGGGCAAATTGGTCTGCTTTGCTAAAACAAATGACCCAGGGCTTGCTGACCTTGGCTGGGACCCAAAGGTTTGCATTTTCACATGGATGAGCAGCTGTTCCGGAACAATTTCCTCAATGAAACAAGCACAAACAGGCTCCCTGTCAGGCACACGTGTCTTCTCCCTCCACTTGGTTATTCTCAAAGCAGCTTAGGGACTAAACAAGGTGATGACAAGGAAAAGAAAAAAGAAAAAAAAAAAAAAAAAAACAAACCACCCTGGATTCTTCCATTCATCTTCTTTGCTCTGCAGCAGAGCTGTGGTGAGCATTTTCCCCAGCCTTTTGGCCACAGCCTAGAACTCTTTGTTAGCACAAGCACACGTGAGTATATCAGAGCACTTTGTAAAAACCTTTAAAACAGGATGTAAAGAGCTTTCACATACCAGTATCACCACAATTTTGAACTGCACTCTCTCCTAGACAAGAGCTGATTTGGCCACTAACTTAACTCTGCTCATGTACAGCACCAGGCAGAGTCAATTCCCAGGTGTCTATCCAAGTTCCTGGGACACAGGGTCTTAAATCTGCTGCTGATCAAGATAAAAATACTTTGTCCTTAGATCAGTGTGAATTTGTACATTAAAGCAGCTCCACAATAGAGAGGAAAGGAATAGCTTTAACAGTATGAAGTGCTTGAAGGGTTCACAGCTTTAAAAAAATCCTTTTAGAGAAGTCTAAACGGCAGAAAAAGGTCCCACTCATGCTGCATTCAACCTGCCAGTGGCAGGGTAGTGAAAGGTGCTAAAATAATGTTAACTTTGATACTTGTGCTTTGATAAATGCTAAGAAACATGTCCAGCACTTGGCCATTCCCATGGCAGCAGCTCATGCCTGAGATAGGCAGCAGGCAGAGTTTTAATCTGCTTATCCCTACAGATTTGTCAGTCTGACGACCTCATCTACACACCAAGATGTGAATAAAAGGATGCCTGCCACATGCTCATTCACATTCTGGCACCTCAACTGCTTATTTTATATTCAGATCACAGTTTAGCAGAATGAAGTGATTCCCTCACCTTTGAAGCGTACAAAAACATTACCAAAACCCTCGAGTTTAACAGAAATGGCTCCATGAATTTCAAATATCTTAGATTCTGCAACAAATGACTATTTAAATGCAAATGGAACAACTAAAAGAAAAAAAAAAAAATCAGCCTGAGAAATCCTGCAGGTGCATGGCTTAACCAGTGAGCACAGTCACCTGTGTGGAAACATAGGGTTTGACAGTGGAGGTTGGAACACTTTTGATGTAGGTAACATACACTTCTTGAACTCCTTGTGACTTCTATGACCACTTCATGTTTTTTCCTAAATCCCAGGACTACAAATGTAACAGTTCTTTATTTACTCTCACAGACTGTCAAGTCGATTTGCCATGAATATAATTAAAAACAAGACACCAAACCCATGCAAGTTATAAAAAACACATTGGTGTCTCAGAGTTTCAGTGCACAATCGTTATTAAGACCAAACTGCAAACCCCAAACGCTCCAATGACACGTTCAGCCCTTGGACTCTGCAGCCACAGACCCGCCAGGACCAGCCACGCTCCAGTCTGGGTTGGATGATGCTTTCACCATCAAACCTTCCACGGACAAACTTGCTCGACCAAACATCCAAACTGCTCAGAAATTAGCTAAGTGAGCATCCAGCACACAGCTCCTGGAGCATTTTCTGGCTTATTTACAGCACGGCACCTTTGCTGTTGGCACTGGAGCCTCTTGAAAGCTGTTGGTGTTAGCGGTGTTTGCCGCCTGACCCGCTGCACACAGCGGGAGGCTCGAGCACGTCCAACAGCCGAACAACAGCACCCCACGCTTTCATGTCAGAACCACAGGATTCCTACTCAGCAGCGTGCTGTGTGTGTCTCCCACATGTTGCATTCTGGTTGGGGGCATATTCTAGAAATAATGCAGTAACCTATAAAAACAGGAAATGAACTCAAAGCTATCAGTTGCCCCGAACGTGCCCCGTCCAAAGCTACTGCAGTACTAGAGCAGTCACACAGCAGCACTATTTCAGCTAAACTCTGAGAGGAAGGCAGGTTAAATGCTCACTTCTGTCCACCACAGAACTATGAATTAGTAACATTTCAAGCATCAAACGTTTGTTGTTTCAAACATGAAGTGGTTTGAATTTGGAGATACTCATGCTGAGAGTATAAAGAGCTGTCCCGCTCCTCACCTGCTACCCTGCACCTTGGTTTTGGGGCTCACCACACTTCACTAATTCAACAAGCAGAGAAGAGTCCAGACAAGGTCAGCAGGCTGTTTAGCAGCCTGGCACATCCTCAGCTTCTCTCCCTGCCATGGGGCTGGAAGGGAAGGAGAAAGCACCTGAGGACAAGGACCCATTCCCAGAGCACATGGTTCCCTACAGCAGTGACAAAACATCAGTGACCACACTCTGCAGGGAGGACATGTAAATTCACACATGATGAGAAATTTGGACAATCTAAAGCTCAATGAAGTCTTTCAAAAAGGTTAGACAAGTAAACTTGCTCAGCTACAGAGAATGGAGCTGGACAAGGAGGATTCTTCGGGTTTCTTGCTCTTCTTCAGGTGGGTTTTGTTTCTGTTTTAAACCAGACCCGTGTATCTATCCTGCTAGAGTTTCAACTTACAGGCAACATTTTGGAGTGGAACATTTTTTGTTGTTGTTTTGAACAGAAATGGAGTATTTTCCTGTCCTAATCTGAACAAACAAGTTGGAGTCTTTTGCTAAAATAAACCCTTTCTGATGGTTGGCTCACCAGTCGCTACTGCAAAAACACTTGCAAAGAGTATGTTGCAATACTTCAAGCATTGAAAATAAGCATATTCCCATGGCAATTCACCAGATGGGCTACAGATTGTAAATCATAAATGTCTAGACTGAAACACAAGAGACAAACATCTGTCTAAAATCAGTTGACTTGAATGGCAAATACTGTTAAATAAATTAGGACTACTTTGGAAACAACAAAGAGAACAACCAACTACTCGAAAACATCTGAAATTAATCCATTAGCATACAAGCCACAACACAATAACCTGAAACTGGAGAGACATTCATTTGGTGAGGAATATTAGCCCAAGGTGACATCCTGACATCTGAGGCAGGAGCAGAAAAGCCTTTCTGTGACCCAGCACCACGTTACCCCACGAGGACTCACGAATCCATCCCCAGAACATCTGGCTGGAGCAGCGTTTTGTTATCCTCCTCGCTTCACGAGTGAAACTGTGGGACCAAGTAATGAAATGCCTCATGCAGGGTCACACAGGAAGTTTGTGGGAATGCAACTGGACACAAACCCAAAATAGGATCTAGGTCACAAAGCAATACTTAAGCCTGACTAAAAACTTCAGACTGCAAAAAAATTGTAGGGTATCGCAGAAAAAATATTCTGTTTTGGAAAAAAAGTAGAAGTCTTCTTCATATCTACTATGTTCTTTTTCCTTCGCATAACCCTTTGTTTTATGACAGAAATATGCCAGCATGTCCATGGATGAACAGAGAGAACACCACTACCAAGAAATGTGAGAGAGAAGAGACTTTGCACAGAAAACTGCAGCCTGGTCTCTGCACAAGGCTGCAGGAGAGAAAAGGAGACCACAAAGCTGAACTCAGAAATGGTGAAAACCCATCAAGTAACTACTGCCAAGCCACACAAATGATGGGAGATCACTGTCAGCATAAGGCTTCACTTCAGCATTAAAAAAAATCTCCCTTATGAAGTTTTTTACACTGGTAAAGCTATGAACAGCTAAAGGAGGATTAGAACCGTCCAGATCAGCTTCCCACCAGACCTATATAACCAGCAGACTAACTTTTAACCAGAACTCAGTTTCAAGGGAAACAGATGTCCTGAAATGAGAATTATTTTACTTCTGCACCAGTTATCAACAGCATTTCCATTTGCATACAATATGACACTATTCACCTGAAAGACAAACAACAAACCATGAGAACATCACAAAAAATGTTATTTTTCCCATGTCAATTTTGTGACAGCTCTTCAACACATTCTAGTGATAGAAATGCTTTTTGGGGAGTGTGTGTGTGTGCATGCGTCAGCCTTCAGCCACATTTATAAATGGGCATTCACTTGCAGAAAGTTTTGCTCTCTGCAACAGGTTTATACAAATAATGAACACTCAGTTCTGAGCACAACCTCCATCAAAGGCAGCAGTAATTATACAAGACCACTTTTCTGCAACAGTATAAGAAAATGCTCCAATTATTCACAATATAATTATTTCATTCCCATGGCAACACCAGAAGGGCTGTACAATCAGCAACAGATCCAAACCTGGCCAACAATGAAGTTACACAGAATGTTCTCTTCCACCTGCCCCAAACAAGGCAGCAATTAGGTGATGGCTATTCTTCACCTGTCCACCCACAGGGAGAAATACCAGCCAGCCAGGGAAAACTGAACTAAACCAAACTTCCAACCCTCCCTCCCCACCCAGCACTGCCACAGTGCCACCCATCACCATCACAGGGCTGACGAGTTTTATTTGTGACATGTTTGGATCCTGAACTTCAGTGAATCATCTGAAAGGCTCTGTTTGAGTGTGCTCATCCAAAACACAGCAATTAATATCCACCTGTCACAAACAAGCACTCCTTATTGTGTGAGGGTGGGGAGGGAATGAGAATCATCAACACTGGTGGTTCTTAGGTACGTGTTGGGCTATTTTGTGAGGCTGGGGTGAGCTGCCATCTCCCTGGAGTAAAAGCACATTTCATATATACATAACACACACCTATTTTTCATTCACACATATATATTCAGTTAGTATTAAAATGAAATTTCACTATATATTAATATTCCCTGTCTCTCTGTTGGGAGTCTTATTACAGCACTGCACTTACACCAGAATTAAGGTAGAAAAAAAAGCAATCTAAAATGTCAAGTATGACATTCAGCACAGGGATTGGAGATGCTGTTGGTGAGCCCAGGGCTTTCCCAGCTGAGGTTTGCTCACCAGAGGCAGAGCCATCTCCTTCCTTCACATGGGTTTCACAACTTAATTCCCATTAAGAATTAAAAAATTAGAAGCTGCGTCTTAAGTGGAGAAGTGTCAAGCAGAGCACTGTTCTCCTGGATCAGAGAGTGCAGCAGCCAAGTATTTCCCTGACACAGGGAGCTGTGGGAGCACCAGCTCTACCTGAGCCTTTCCTGACTGATGCTGCTTCTTCACCATCTCCAGTGACTAAAGGAAATCCCCACCTGTGTCTCCCACCACCTACCTGCCTTTGCACTGAAACCAACTTGCACTTCTTTAACACTTCTGCTTCTTCACTCTGCACTCGTAAGGGAGAAGCCTTCTGTTATTTCCATTCCAACAGCCCTCCCTGAAATCCCTCTCTGCCCCATCTCCTTCGAGCCTGCCCACACAAAACCCATTTTCCAAGCTTTTCTCACAGCTCACGTTCCCAGAGCTCTGATTCTTTTGGCTGCTGGTCTCTGAGCACCTTGCAGTCACACCAGCCCTAAAGGAAGGTGCCCAAATCCCACCTGAGCCCCAGCGAGGCACGGGAAGCTGGTGATGCTGACTCCGGTTCCTCCTCACAGCTTTGACCCCAGACTCTTCCTCAGCCACAGAGAGGCTGTCCCAGAAAGGCACTAACTCACTTCTGCACATCCTGCTCTCATTTATAAACACTCAAGGTGAGAAGGAAGGCTGTGAGTCACCAGGTTATGCTTGAAGGGCCCTGTCATCCTCCCCTTGTTTTCACTTCATCTCTCATATTTCTAAGCTGAGCCTTTGCACCGAGCACATTACTTGAGTTGTGTTTAAAACATACCTCTGGGCTACTGACAGCATTGCATCCTTCAAAAAATAAGCCATAAATTCTTATTTTCCCATGTCCCCAGACAAAAAAAATCCTAGCGCACAGCATGATGTAGTGGGAGAGTGAGACTCTGCCCTTTCTAAATAAATTAACTGTCAATGAGAACCAAAGATCACATAATTAACTAAATTATTCTAATCATTCAAATAACACTTCTAACCGGAACAGTTGTAATCCAGTTTTTCCATAGCACGTTTGAAATACTCTGAATTTTCAGGTGCAAAAAAGGGAGTTTCTTGTTGGCTATAGCCACTGCAAAACTAATTTACTACCCACATTAATCGTGCAGCTTGATGGAGATTAAAAGCCCCCATCCTCCAGGGAGTGAGCATTTCAACTGGCCATCACTCTTCAGAGCTTATTAAAAAGTTTTCAAACAGGCTAGTGGAACGTTTTTCTTCCAGCATTCCCAGGTCTTTGGAAGAAAAGCCACACCTTGCCAGGGGCTGCCTCCACTCAGGAGGCTCCGTGGGCTCCATATTCTGTTGGGATAATCCCATTTCTGGGGCCCTTCCCAGGCTGAGGAGGTTGGCAGAGGGATTACCCACAGAGCAGAGGAGCCCCCATGACAACTCCACCCACAGGGCTGGAATCTGCAGAAAGGAGTGGGGCTCTGGGAGAAGGGATTTAGCCACTTCACAACTATTCAAGGAATGCTCTTCATTTCCTCTTAACAACCTCAGGTTGAAAAACTGTCCTCTGAATTACTTGAATTTCTACTTCAGCTCTATTGTGGGGATCTAACATCTCAGTTAGTAAAGGAAATGAAGAGTCCAATGGGAAGGGAGGGGAAGTGGCAGCTAAGAAAACATAGGTAGTGTGTTATTAAAAAAAAAAAAATCCTACCATTTTCAAAAGGTAAAAATCTGAAATCTATCTTTGGTCATTGTGGTTTGCACGTGCAAACACAAAAAGGACCCTGTGTGCCCTGATGGAAATGGGGAGCACAGCAGCCTTAATTTAATCTTAGAATCACAGAACAGCTTGGGATGGAAGGGACCTTTAAAACTGATCCAGGTCCACCCCCTGCACCTAAACAACTATCCACCTTTGATGTAGGTAGAAACCGTAAATTCTGTTCAAAACCTCTCAAGTCTGGTGTTTCATAGTCCCCAAAACTTCATACATGTATAACTGTGCAACTTGAGCATTGTACCCTCAACCAAAGTGCTTTGCTCTCAAAAGAGGGAAGATTCCACAGGTGTGTTCTTCCTTTTCCTTCTCCTCACTTCCACTCAAGCAGTGAACAGCATTTATTTGTTTCTGAGCCACTTCAGTGCCCGGGCAGCACAGCCATGCACACGGTGCTGATGAAGGGACAGGAGTACCTGGGGTCAGAGTTGCTGCACATCCAACATTATCTAACAGGGAGCAAAACACCTCACTGGGTCGTAGGAGTTTGTGCATTAGCCCTCCCAGCACACAATTAAAAAAAATAAAATAACAAAAACAATTTGTTCGGGTGACTCAGAGTCTCCATGGCCTGAAGAAAGCCCTGTTTCTGTAACTCTGCATCATGCTGGCTCCTGATCTATTCTCTTGGGGCTCAGGCTCGTGACTCAACTGTTTTCCCCTGTATTTGCTCATGCAGTTGCCCATCAAGAAGTTACTGAAATCTGCAGGCATCATAAGGTTTTGGCTAAGAAGAAAATAATCTAGATAAATTAGTATCACTGGAAAATATAAGAACCCCAATATCATTGTTCTCTTCTCTGGAAGTCCAGAAATTAACACTCACCAACCTTTCTAGTTAAAGACTGCCTTGTTTACCACAAGCCTTTCTGATGTTAAGATTGCAATGATGTTCAGCAACTGAGTCGGAAAATATCAGAAAAAAGCATTTTGGAGAAACACACCTAATGCACTGGCTTGCTTTATTTGCTGGGCGTGTTTAACAGGTTCATTTCATTATGTTAAACTCAGAACAGTTTTAATCAGCTTCTATGTGATTTCCAAGTCTGTTGTGCTTTTATTTCAGACCTAAAAGGGGTGCTGGCCAAGAAAGATGATGCAATCAGAAAAAACTACTTCATGCCACGGAGTTGTATTTCTCCAACAAGCTTCTTGTCTTTATTTGCAGCACCCCTAAAGACCTAATACAGTGACTTTTTTTTCCAAAGCAAAGAGTTCAAGTTTTGACCATGAGCTTCTCATCTCCTTTTCTTTCTGCTTCTTTCTGTGCACACTCTCTCTATCACACTCCTGACACTGCATTTATGTCCAGGTTACCCCAGCCCTGGATGGCAAATGAGCCTTTGGTTTGTAGGCAACTACACTGTCCACCAGAGAATTTAACATAAGACATTAAATATTTTCTGCTGAACTCCAGACATGAGCTGGCAGAACAGCCTGGCACAACAGAATTACAGTCACATTTATTCACCAAGAGAAAGCTGAGCATCAGAAATTACACCTGGCACAGAACAGCATTAAAGCACCTCTAAACCCCATCACACACCACCTTGTAAGCTCTGATACTCCTTTTATAGGGGAGCACAGCAAAGAAGAGAAACTATCAGACAGCCAGAGAAAGAATTAGGGAAATAAATGAATTGCAGTGATGCTCAGCTCTCTAACTACTGAATCACTCTCCCTCAATACCTGAGATTCAATAAGTCATATAACAACCCAGAGCCACAGTGAAAGAACAAGAAATTATCTGAAAGATGTGGTCTGTCACTTCACATTTTGCCCTGCATCTGAGTTACATTAAATCAATATTGTTTGCATTAGGGAGAATATCTTCTCTAAAAACTTTGCTGTGTCAGTGCAATAGAAATATTGTTCCACACCACCTGTTTTAGATATTCTTCTCCTTTCTTTCTCTAATTTCTGTATGTCTGTGCACAGTTATACACATACTTGTAATACATGAACTAATTCTGAAAATTACAGTCAAATTTATAGTAAAATTTATGCTGTCATACGTGTAATAATTCTGAAAAAATTAAGAACAATGAAATTTAACCCATAAATTCGGGGTCATAGATAATTTTCATTTATCCCGTTCTTAAGTGAAATCCCAGAGAATGCAAAATACCCCACTGATCCACTTAGAAAAATGTTTACAGTGACAGGGTGCACAGCAAAATGTTCCCTGTTCCAACATTCCTCCAAACCCAAGGATATCACTATGTCAAATCAGTACGCAGCAACTTCCAAGCAAGCTGAAATCATTCTCCAACCAAACTTTTCCTATAAAAAACCCAGGTATGCCAAAATTAAACTGTATTTCATGGAAAACTCCAGTGCCACTCTGATGAGAACTGGGCAGGCTTTTCAAGTGACATTCAGTAGCTGCTGTGGAATCTCTCCCACCATCCACCAGGAATCCAAAAAAGACCTGACAAGCTCAAGATGCTTTCAGGATCTTCCTGCACCTACTAGAGCAAACCTGTGGCCAGCTGGGGATTGGTCTGGGCTGCCCTGCCCCAGATTCCAGTCTTCTGGTAAAAACACATTATGCTTTTGTACCAGCTTGGCACAACATGTGGCACCAGAGTATTCACAGCTGGTATCACAGCCAGGCAAGGCAGCAGCCACAGCTGGAGCCCCCCAGGCTGATCCTGTGTCTGCTGGTGCAGCATCTCTGGGGGTAATTCCTACACTGGCACACTCAGGTTTCAAGCTCAGCCCATTCTTCCTACAAAGGCCAGCTCCAAATGAGATTCTGGTGGGATGTGGCCGTAACTGAACACTTCCTTATAGGTTGTTCTGCTTTAGAATTTGGCTTCTGACTATCAAGACATATATGATAAAAGATAAGGGAACATCTGGTAAAAATTGGTTGTTGCGGTTTAACTTTGCCTGCTTTAAGATAAATTTCTTACCATCATGCACTCAGAGATATTTTACAACGCATTACACCATACTGAATCCATTAGCCAGAGCCATTTGCAGGTATTTCATAAAAATGTGCACCACATCCGGATATTTTATCAGCATCTCATGGTACAGCAAACTACGCAAACCTCAGAGAGTGAATAACTTCCACATGCAATTTATAATATACTGTGAAGAGCTTATAAACACTCCTAGGTGGTTATTTTTTTCTTTACGTTTTCTCGCTATAAATGATTGACTATAGTTTATGTCAATAGTGCCTGGAGAGTGAGCTGTCACTATAGAAACAGTGACAGCAGTCAAGTCCTTCCTCCCTCTCCTGCACACAAAAGTCCTGGAACAAACACATTCTTGTTATTTCTTAGATAATGTGTGCACACTGTCCTGACCAAAACTTAGGATTTTTCGCTTGGTTTTAAAGTGCATTTTTTTATTTTCAGTCTTCACAACAGCTTTTCCTTCCATGTAAAATGCTCCCCCTACTTTGGAATTGCAAAATTGCTTGTGAAGCATTCTGAAAATAAAAATAGATGAGCACTGCATTTAAAGGAATTATAATCCATGTTTATTTAAGTTAGATACAAATATAGTTTGGGAATGGGAGAATGCTGCTTGGGGGAGGGAAGGGAGCAAGAGAGAAATTTTGCTTATGCTGCAAAGAGCCTCAAGTTACTTCACTATGTTATAATTTTCAGATCAATTCACCAAAATCATATCAAGTTATCTACAACCAAATACCACAAGCAGAGAATTAAGCTTGTATAAAATCCTTTGACTCCAGATAAGCTTGCACAGGTAATGGATCAATTAATGCACATGCTGCAGCGGAATCATGGCTTACTATGGTAATTTTCCAAAACACAAGTATGTTTACAAACTACAGCTGAAGGCTTAGAAGATGAAAAGAATTATTTTACAAGCTCTATATTAGTCTCCTAGAAAAGAGCTGGGATGAACTTGCTAGTGACAGCAAACATTTATTCAAAATAAACAGAGTGGTATGTTAAAAATGTGCCTTTACATTTTTTTCCCCAAGAAATAGCAGATACAGCAACATTTTAATGCGAAGTAAAGTTTAAATCTAAAAATATAGCGACAAATGGTAAAAATCCCATCCCTTCTTAACTTCCTTCCCTTTCTGAACCCCTGCATCAAGGCAATGCTCTCATACGGTCACTAAAGGTTTTTTTTGACATTGCAGAAGGCTGAAAGGAATATTTCTCTCTCTCTCTCTCGCATTCAGAGCGCCTGAGCACAAGAGGAGCTATTCAAGCCGTGATGGAGTGGCTCACAGAGACTGCAATATGTTCCCAGTTGGCAAGCAGGGCTGTGTTTGGACAGTGAGCCCAGCCATCCCCTCGGCAAACACCAGCATTCCTGGGACGCGGCGCGAGGAGCACCGCGGGCCCTGTCACGGCTCCCGCGCCCCGTGGGCTCCAGCACAAACAGCCCTTTGTGCCCTGCTCCAGCTCAACGGGCTGCACAAGGAAAAAAAGCTGTCTCCCTCCACTCACAGTCAGGTTGGGATCCAAAAAAATATTCTAAAAGTTGGAAAACGGGGAGGAAAGACACTTAAATGTAATTCCGTGGTTATCTTCGGTAGCTTAAACTTCTGGACATTGTTACAAATCTGGCTTTGGATACTTATCTGGTTCCTAATGCTATGGCTTTTTGAGTGCTTCTAAAGCAACAAATCACAATCACCAAGAGACAAACAGGCTGCAGTTGCAGTGGGCATTAAAAGTAAAATACATCCTCGGCCAAGGAAGAGCAAGCTGCAGCTTTAATCCAGTTATCCATGCAGGGAGAGATTCTGCCTCTCCTGAGCACCTCTGCCTCTCAGGTGGGCACAGAGGTGCTCACACACCCTCGCCAGCCTCCTGCCACCCATTCTGGCAGGGGTGAGGGCAGGGGAACTGTGGGTTCATGCCTGCACTCCCTCCCCTCTGCATCCCTGCAGGAATGAGCCAGGGCTTCATCCCCATTGTGGCTGTAACATCAGCTCCTGCTGCAGGAAGCTGAGAAGTCTCTGTAATGCAGAGAGACACGGCAGCAGGCCTCCAAGCAATCAATGGAAGTAATTAGCTTTTGTCTGCCCAACGTGTGCTCCATCTTAACTATTGCTATTTTGAACTTGTGGAATTCATTAACTCAGCCCTAACGGAGAGACCCGCAACTTCTACATCCTTAATCAAACATCCTGCTTCAAACAGATTCGTGGAGTGGCAGATTCTGAGAAAAAACTCTCAAAACGACAAAAATCCATGAGAACAGCCCTGCTCAAACACAATAATGCTACAAAGGGGCAAAGTCTTTGCATCAGCACGATCCCACCTCCTCTTCTGAACTCGATGCTTGACCCCATTTCAGTCAGCAGCTGGGCTGGAGGTGGGTTTTTGGTTTGGCTGTTGTTGGGATTTTAGGAGGAGAGAAGCACAGAGTGAAACAGGGACAGTTTTCTACTCAGATACACCCCAGTTCGAGAATAACCTTTCCAGGAGCTCCTTGACACGCTCAGTGAAGAGGGGTAAATTCCTTCTCTGAAGCTTCAAAAGGCATTGTGCAGAGGAGGAGCAGGAGGAAAAGGCTAAGTGGGAACCCTGAAACTCCTGGGATGTTTTTTTCATTGGCCTCCCAGCTTCCAAGGCTGCCTGCTGGCAGCACCACGTCTCTCAGGTACTGCCCTGCAGCCCTCAGCAGAGCTCCATAAACGTTAGGAGAGCTCGTACAAATGGAAAAAGTCTGTATTTACACAGCAATAATACACCACTCACCATGAGCCTAAACATGAATCCCAACCAAAGGGCTTTCCCTAAATGAAGGGGATGGGGGTCTCTTTAAACATTAAGCGCAACAAAATTACACCATGGAAACTCTGGGACATTATTCAAATCATCCACATGAATAAAACATCCCACTTTTGCCAAGTTTTGTTCAAGCTGACTTCAGCTTTCTGCTTAAACAAACCTCAGGCAATACTGACATCATTTGTAGCAAAGGCAGCATTTTATTTAAACTTGAAATCTGAGGGTGTTGGGTAGATTACCAAATAAAGAGTTGATTTTTCATCTAAAGAATCTCAAATGAACTGACTTCAAAGGCTGGATTTAGACTTACTAAGCCAATGGAAAACAAACATCTTTAATCTCCACACTGACATTAAACTCAAACAGAAAATAACTCTGGGAAAAGCCCTTTATCATCAGGCTACTACACAGAAATAGGGGAAAGGTGGGGGGAAAAAAATCCAGATTATTCTACATAAATAGCCTACCTTACAGGCAAGGTTACCTAGTTCCTCTCTTCCTGTTATATTTTTCCAGCCCATTTTACTTCCCTCTTCTTCAAATGTTAAATTAGGCCATAGAGGCACTGAGCCTCTATTAACACACCTGAACACTGAGAATTTACTCCAGGGCAAATCCAGGCATTCAGAGACATATGCAAACACCAAAATTATCCATCCTCTGCATTTAGGTGCTACTGCACTTTAGCTAAGAAATAAGTTGCACATGAAAGAAGATAGGTCTGAGCACCAAGTAACAATTTTTTGGCCATGGAAATGCTGAGTTATTAGACCTGAAGCTTTATTTCAGTACAGGATTCAACTCTGCCTATTCCTCATCTTTGAAGACTAGAAACCATGTGCCTGGCTAAAAAGAAAAAAAGACACTAAAATCAATCATCTTCTTCCCCATCTCAAAAACAACTGTTTTCAAAAACTGCTCAGAAACCCAAAATATATGATACTCCCCCAAAAGAAGAGAGGGTGGGGAAGGAAACCATCTCCTTTACCACAGGATCACAGCCACCACATGATGGGTGGCCCAGGCACACAGAGGTGACAAATCTGCCCTGAGCTGAAACAGGCTCTGGGTTTGAAGGCAGGAGCAGTTTAACAATGAACAATGGAAAACAATATTCAAAGAAGACACCACAACTTGTTTGAAATTAGGAGATGAAATCTGTTTGGGGGAATTCCAACGATTCCATCCATCCTTTATTCAGGCACGAGAAGGTACGTGATCTGCTGAGAGCTGTTGCAAGCCTCACGACTCAGACTGACAACAGCACATCCACAAGTAATAACATGCCATCACATTTCTTTTTTAAACAGCACTGCCTTTCTTTTGAAAAGGAATATCAAGTTTCCTGCTGAATAAATTGAGGGAGCCTCATTATTTTTAGCACACTAAGTGAGCCTGTCAATCACTTACATAAATACATACAATTAGTTTGATCCAGCAAGATCCTGAACACATGTAATTCTCAGACTTTAGAAACCTGACCGACCCACAAAGGCATACACAGTATCTCACAAGTATGGAATTACATGTACTGTGTGTAGCTTAAAAATACACAGTGGTAGAAATACTGCACTAGATGGAGAAGTCCATGCGTTCCCTTTGCATAGAAGCACTGAAGCATCCATCCAAGTTTTTTTTTTTTAATTAATTTTATCATTTCAGTGTTGTCAGGTGGCACATAGGGCTGAACTCCACCCCATCTCTGAGGTGTAAATGATAAATCAACTTTGGTTAAAAGAACAGCACACTCTTGAAAAGCATGTGATCTTTGGTGAAGTTTTGGAAACTTTCCTCCAATTCACCTTCCAGTTTTAACAGAATTCCAGTCTCCATGGGGCAGAACAACACTGAGAAGCCTTTAGTTACAAAATGCAA
The DNA here is from genome assembly GCA_013396995.1 of Dicaeum eximium. Taxonomy (NCBI): domain Eukaryota; kingdom Metazoa; phylum Chordata; class Aves; order Passeriformes; family Dicaeidae; genus Dicaeum; species Dicaeum eximium. Next base: position 963,973 of record VWZP01002299.1, on the reverse strand, counting down.
CTGGCACTGGGCAGATGCCCCAGCAGAACACAGCAGGAGCTTCTGCCAGATCATTAACCCTTAATTTAATCTGCAGCTTTGCCGACAATTTTGGGTAGGTGTCTGAATCTGACTCGCCAAATTAAAAGTTTGAGAAGACAAAATGCACAATGCTGCTAAGTGGAAAGTGTTTTAAAAATATTCTTGAATGGAATTGTTGAATATTTATGGACAGAAGCAGATCAGCTGTAACTAGAATGGAAAACCACCCACATTCCAACCCCCACCTTCAAAACATCAAGCTGGGAATTTGTGATGTATAACTCCAGCAAGGTCTTCAAGGAAATACAGCCCAGGGTTTAACCAACAAACCAATTCTGCTTTGGTCTAGATGGAGAAAATAGCTTTTGTAACTAAAGGAAAACCCATTACTAACTAAGGATATGGAGTAGATGGAGCCAGACTCTTTTCCAAAGTGCACAGCACTATGATGAGATAGACAAACCCAAACACATGAAATTGCAATCACATTTAATGACAACTTTGTTTTTATCATTCACTCACCATGAGCCTGATCAAATGATAGGTTGCCCAAAGAGGCTGTGGAATCCCCATCCTTGGAGATGTTCAAGACTCAGCTGGAAAAGTCCCTGAGCACCTGCTCTGTTTGGCTTTGGGGATGGCCTTTGGAGATCCACCTAACCTAAATAATTCTATGATTTAATTCTGCAGGAAAAAGTTTTAATGCTGCACATAAGCCTGGAGAGCGCCGCCTACAAAGTATTCTTAAAAAATACAAGAACTAAAAAACAAAGACATGCAAACAGCATGAAACGTACCATAAAAATGAGGAACATTTACACAGTACAAGGTTCCTACTCGTGTCTGTTAAGTGAGTTATGGTCTGTTAATTACTCCATGGCAGCCAGTTCCTTATGAACCCAGCAGGCATGAAAAGAATGTGAGGAATATCAGGTACAAAACACCTGGAAATTTCTTCTGCCACAATTTGTTTCAACACTTACTAATACTGTGTGAATTATTTACAGAAAAAGACAGGAATGCACCAGAGTACCAAGGAAAGCCTAAGAATCTTCGAGACATTTCATTTTTGTAACTTGAATCCTGCCAGCTTCTCAGTTTTCCTCTGAGGTAGGGTACACAGTATGGGCAAAGCAACTTTTCTCTTGAAAGCATTGCTTCTAAATACTCCTGCCATTAGCAAGAGCTCCTAAACCTGGCAGGTCACTGTTGATATTATCAAATAGCACAGTTATTTATTGAAGTCCACTGGATAAAAATTGCCCAGCCTGCATTCATCTTTGAACAGTGAAATTGTTTTTGGTTTATTTGATTTTAAGACTGCTGCTAAGAAAGCCTATTAAGAAAGATCTTTTTAAGCTCTCAAAAGTATAGCTGGATACTTTGTACCACTGCTACTCATGATCAGCATTAAAACCATTATAATCAGATAAACTCAGGGCTTTAGGGAGCCATGCTCTAACATCTGGGGACTGACCATGCTGCAGTAAATCAGGCACAACTCTAGAGATACTGAAGGAATTTGCATTATAAAACTATCAAAACTAATCCTACAGGCCATGTACCAATTTTAGTAACAAATAGGGTCCAAATGACAAAAAAGCTCTTAACAAGTAACAGCTGATAGCCAGGCATTTTGCAGGTGGCAGGAGAACACCACCAGGAGTGGGACCCATGTGGCACAGGCTGAAAACCTCCATCCAGGAGCCCTGTCCATGCTGTGGCTGTGTCCATCCGCTTCTGCCTGAACATCACTGGAGCACTCACAGCTCAGGAAACAGCTGGAGGAACCATCCTGCAGGGCTGGGGAGGAGTGGGCTTCACTAAAGAGTCTCTTCTACAACCACTAAAGAAAGGGGATTTTCTCCATCACACAAATATTTCTCATTCCCCAGAAATACTTCACTGGTTATTGAGGTCCTCAAAAACTGGATCAACCAAAAAAGTCTGTACTAAAACATGAATGTTGTACATAAATGTTATGTATTACAATATAAATGAGATTTCACATGATGGGGTAAAGACCAGACTAAGACCCAGAGGGTTTAAGAGTTTGGCATTAAATATGTGAAAAACCAACCACCTTGAGACTGATCCCAATTTGTTCAATTACACCTGTATATAAAGATGCATTTTTCTATATCCAAGCTTCTTAATGCTTGGAAATGTTTACAACACAAGCAGTGCAAGCTCAACCTGGTGGACTAATGCATAAATAACCCTCAACTTAAACGTCTCAAAATTTACTTCCATGATAATTCTGTGACGACTCCTAACTTCGGGAAAAGTGGTCCTCTAAAGGATTTAAAAAAACAAAAAAAACCTCCTCCAGACTTGGAAAGTGTTCTGACTGCACTGAGGCATCTCCTACTCCAGGGAAGATGTTCCCAGCCCAGTGGTACCAGGTTCCCACTGCACACAGAGGCTGCATCAGCTTCACCTGACTGCTGGGAATGTTTACTGGGTCAGTGGTTACTAAATAAACCAGGCATTCAGACCTCCAGCCACTCCAGCAAACCAACCCCCCTTATCAAGTGTCACCAGACAGGCACAGCTCAAACAAGTTTGGAAATGAGGCTTTGATCAGCAGTTTCTCCAAATTCCAGGTTCTCCTGTTTTTTGTCTCCAACTAGGCACAAGAAGATGATTTTTGGTTTTGTTAAGCAGAAGTTCCATCAGGGTGCTGTTTTAAAAGGTCACACTATTTCTTTTAATCATAAAATGTATGAAGTTATCAAGAGTTTTAACAGGTGTCCTGGGTTAGCATTAACCTGTGATATCCATGTCAATCCCTATTCCAGCTGTGAGAGCCTCATACAGGACAGTTACTTTGCTCAGCAAGAATATTTAACACATGTCAAAAATATTCAATTTTTAATTACAGAACCCTTCTGTTAGGTTTCCTGAGACATGGGACAGAGTGAGTGATCTGCACATGCAGCAACAGGGAGATTTCCATAGAAACCTGGTAAAAGCATGACATGGGAGGACAGGCAAATCCTGGATGCCAGAGTCATCTCTGTGACAAAGCTGCCTGCAAAGGGCCAAAAATCCCCCAGGTGTTGTTTTATGGCATCTTTGTGGGATGTCTCCATCCTGCCACAGGCCCCCAGGAAAGGCATCTTTGGACAGGGAGAAATGCAAACAATAAAATCACCCAAGGAGCTGCCCACAAAAAGTACTTACAACTGACAATGTTTTTTTCAAACATTAAAAAAACACCCCAACCAAAACAAAACAAAAAACCCAAGCAAACAAACAAAAAACAACCACTCACCCACCCCACCCCCCCCAAAAAAAAACCTGAATTTTGAGCCCTCTCCTCCTCAGCAGCACTTTTCCTGCAAGTGGAACCAAAGCATACATAAGTGTGCTTTCATATAGGAAAACAATTTAAAGCTAAATTATTCCCCCTAAATCCTATTTATATTAAATCGCTTTTAGTTCATAAAAATGGAAATAAGTATGCAAACACCTTTTGAAGACGCCCACTTACTTCTGCATATACCCACCAAGGAGATAATTGTCTACCTATTTTTTTAAAAGAACAAAAGGGCTTTTCCTCTGGTAAATAAATAATTAATTTAAAAATTAATCTTGTTTATTAATTGCCTTTTGAATGAGCAAAGCTTTTAGTTGTGTCAAAGCTATTAACAGTGGCAGTTGTACATTAAGCAAATTAAATATTCAGCAGCCTCACTTCAGTGCCCTTTTGCAATTGCAGATGGGTTACCAAACACCTCGTCTCTCTGGTAAATAAAAGGGTATTTCTGCATTTATTTTAAAAGCCGATTTCAAAATTCAGTAGAGATTTTATGCAAATTATTATGACCATTATGTAAATATCCAAGGAATTTTTGCTTCTACCGAAAATCACAGCAAGAGTGCTTTTCCGAGGAACTGTTCCCACTCCAGATTTAGAATTCCTTGGATGCTTGAGCACTCTCATTTCAGCATCAGGGCAGAAGTAGCTGCAAGAATAATGATATGTGGCTGTGTAGATAAAACACTGTGAAATAAGGATGGTCTGAAAGGTTTTGAAATCAAGAGATTCAGTTTCACAGGAAAATAACAGAGCACATGAAGTGGAAAGGTCTGCTCTATTAATAAAAGCTTGAATGTGCACTAATTCTCACAACTGCTATTAACTGGGGGAACAGACTCCATGGATCGTGGTTTCCACTGTGACCAGTGACACAACTGGAAAGAGAAATCAGGAACAATTTTTGTGCCACTGAGCTTCTTGCTGTGGCAGAGCATTCTGGTCCCGATAGGATTGGGTATCAACTTTCTGTAAATGTGGTTTACCAAAGTAACCCATATATTCAAGCTGTTCTAAGGCACAATATGTTCTATTTTGCACATTATTACTTACATGGAGAGGTGTTTAACGGAAGAGAAAAACCTGAAGTCTCAGAAACCTGAGCTCAATAGATGTTCAAGTTCACTTTTGTTTTAATTACAATAACATTTTCATTGCAATCTATATATTCCATACTACGTGCAGACTGAAAAAAATTAAAAGCACTTCCCAAACTCAAAACCGTGACAAGAGAAATGAAAGCTACACAGACAATGCTACATGCAGGACTACAAAGACAACATGGAAAAGCATCAAGAGGTTGAGATTTCACTAAGTCTTTCTGGGTCAGTCACTGTTACAGCAGCAGCTAAAATTATCCTTTAACCTGGCTTGTCTTGCAGTATCTAATAATCAGCTCGGATTTCAGGTCATGTGAACCCGCCTGCTCAGATACCTTTGCAATATGTCATTGCACATAACACACCCAGTGCAACAGGTGCAGTTAAGGCACAGTTTTATGTTTGATTTCCTAAGCTCACAAGAGAGGAGCTACAAGACCAATTTCAAGCAGCCTGCAGCATCTCCTACACTGCCAGGGCACAGACAGGCAAGTGGGTCCACTGGCACACAGGCAGGATGTGCTGGGTTTGGAGCCACCCTAAGCAGACATAAAACGTTCCTAGGAATTTTATAAACCATCTCCCCACACAGACAAACTGATATGCTTAATTTTCACTACTCACCCAAAGAGACTGGAAAGTGAGAACAAAATTTTACACGGCGCTGTCACAAAACTCAACCAACAGCCTGAGGTTGGAAGAAGATTTGAAGACTGAAAATTAACAGCATTAACACACAAAGAGAGTGGAGGAGAAGCTTTAATACTTTTACTACTATTTCCAAATTTTTATTATAGAAGGATGAATATTATTACTGATTATCAAAGAGCTTGCACATTAATCAACTTCTCATTCAACTGAACTGATTGCTGAAGACAGAATTGTTTCATACACAACTCATGTTTGTAAATTTTTACTTCCCCAAATAAAGGATACAAACAATTGCTCTTCCCCCTTGACCAGGAGGGTAAATCCCCACAGGAATCAAAACCATTTAACATGAGTCTAAGCAAACAAGTGATGCTTTTTAGATGCAGTGAGTAGGGTCTGTAACACTGAAATTGCCATCAGCATAATATATCATCTGCTAAGGTAAATACATAAAATTGTACAATTAAAAAATACCTTTCTCTTGGCTTAGACATTACACAGTACCTTTGCTGGGTGGTGAGGCCCTGGCACAGGGTGCCCAGAGAAGCTGTGGATGTCCCTGGATCCCTGGAAGTGCCCAAGGTAAGGTTGGACAGAGTTTGGAGCAGCCTGGGACAGTGGAAGGTGTCCCTGCCCATGGCAGGGGGTGAAATGAGGTGATCTTTAAGGCCCCTTCCAACCCAAAACCATTTCATGATCTTAACACAACATCCAAGAAACACAACACACAAGAAAAATGAAGTTCCCACCCCATGATCTCTTGCAAGGCTGTTACACAGACTGGTTCAGTACAATTAAAATATTTTATATATTTTTATACTATATATAGTGTGTAACCAACCTTGTGGCATGCTCATCCACCCCCACATACTGCATGTAAAACATTACAAAGTTGATATAGTCTCTCTTTTCAGCTTTCCCTCACAAAACACAAGAAATCTTCAACCAACAAGACAAACTGAGGAGCTCCGCCAACAAGTTCATTTTCTACTCCTTTGGTATAATGATTTAGGTCAGGCTCTAACAAAGTATTTGTTGGCACACAGATACAAAAATTTTCCTTTTTTTAAGGTTATAACAAGCTGCTGAAGGAAAAGGAAAATCAAAGGTGTAAATAAACCCACAAATGTTAAATGAATGTCTGGTATTCTGATGTTGGACTTAACAGATGTGTTTTTCCTTCAATGCAAACCGCAATTCTTGATTTTTAATAGTTGCATGAATCTATAAGCATGCATTTCAGTCTTCTACTTTGTATTTTGAACCAATCAGAGATACAGATCATGATCCATTAGCAGCTTATAGACTCAAGATGATGTGAATGAGTTGTAGAAACTGACCTCACTTTGAAAGAAGAAAGTCGTTTCAGAGGTTTATTTAAAGAACCCCATGTCCTTAACACAAGAAAACACCAGACAAGTAATAAAAGGAGTTAACTGCTGCAGTCTGACTTCCTTACTTTTAATATTATTGTGTCATTAACAATCTCATTACCAGCTTATGCTCCAAGTCAAGGAACTGTTACTGTTTGAATTCTTATACTTTAAAAGGAAATGCACATAACATTTGGCAGAATAATAAAGGAAAATATTGATTTTCTGGTTCATGTATGTTTATGTTAAACTTTTCAGGCTTTGTTCTAAAAACATTGTCCTAGAATACTTAGGATGTCAAATTTATAGACTCTTATTAGAAGGCTGAAACAAAACACAGACAGTAGACAAAATGCTAAACAAAGTTTAAAAGAGCATATGCAAGAAACAGCTATGCTTTTAAAGAAAAACAAACCTCTCAACTCCCAAGGGCTCACATGGATATTAAGTCAGCAGTAAGACAACCATAGCTATGCATTTATTTGCATCAGCTGGACATCAGAAGAAAACACCAGAGCATCACAGATGTTGCTTTCCAGCTGCACCACACTCTCCCATTAAAACTTTGCCTGCACTCAAAATGTTGACAACGCTGGGAAGGAGGGAGCCCTTACAGAAATGTGTTAATCCCAGCACCTCAGCGGACACAGGGCATCTCCTGAAGTAGGATTTGCCATGATGGCTGGTCCAGCTGACTCATATTCTTTTTTGAAAACAGGTCTCCAGACCAAAACATGAAAGACCACCTGCAGGCACTTCCTACTTTCTCCAGCTAACGTTAAAATGAATGGGTTGTTTGATATTGTCCTGTTTCAAACAACAGACTTTTGTCTCCCCAGGGGTGTTTATGAAGCCTCGGGTTGGTTAACAAGTTTGAAGGACACATTTTTGCCACATTACTGAAGGAATGTGGCGAGCTATCCTGGCAAACTCAACACTAAAAAATAATTTACATTATAAAACCTAGAAGCAGGAATAACTAGAAAAATATTTACACATAATTTTGCTTCCAAGTATCAAGTTAAGGATTTCTTTTTTATTAACAAATATTTGCTTTATTAGAGCTTTATTAACATCTGCTGAAAAAGCTGAAGGTGAGGGAAAAATGACCACGCTGAAAGACAGTTTCTTTCAGCCTCCCTTGTGACAAGGGTTTTTGCATTCCTGTGCCAAGAGCATGTCTGGCTGAGGATAGTGATCTGGGCTGCTGAAAGCAGGCACTGTGTTTGATCTGCTGAGGGCTCTGCCTGGGCATTGTCCTGCTCATCTCCCAGAGCCACAGGAGCACTCACTCCTGGCATTCCCCAGAATCGTCCCCATGTGCTGTGATTGCCTAAAACTGCTGCCTTTGAGCAAAATCTGTGTGTTTCAGCAAGAGCTGGGCTACCCACAAAGTCCACACTGGAAAGCTCTTTGCACTCTCAAGATTTTTTTTACAAGTAAATAAGAAGAGACTTGTTTTTGTAAAACCACATGGTACCAAAGGCCCCCGAAATTATCAGCACGTGAAAGAAACTTGCTTTTCACCTCACCTGTACTGTGTTTAATCGATGGAGTATGACAAGCACATCCTTACCTCTCCAGGAAATGAAGTGCCTGTGTCCAGAGCAGTCCACAGCTCCTTCTGGCTGTGCTCCCCAGCTTGTGCCACAAGAGCAAGGACTGAGCATCTCCACCAGCTTCACACAAACCAAATCCTGGTAAAGGCCTTAATCCAGATCTATCCCACCAAACTTTCAGATTCTGAGGTGCCCATGAACATCCCTGCCTTCAATTGTCCAACACACCCTTTGGGATGCTCTTCCTGTTTTGGAAGGAACCAAAACAGGATCTGGATCCAGCCCCAGTGACTGCCTGGAGTTACATGAAACACTGAAAAGCTGTGATCCCACTCATCAGACTAACAAGTGTACCTGAAATAAAGCTGTCTCACAGTTATTTCATTTTCAGTTTCCATGGGATTTCTCAGATTCTTTGGATTTCTCACCTTCTGTGCTCTTCATTTCTTTCCAGTGAAATACTTACTGACAACTATTGGTAGGCTAATACAAAAACAGGGGGTTGAAATTATTTGCTTCTAAGACATGGAAACCAAATATCTGAGAAATCTCTCCAAAACCCAAAAATCTGAGAAACTGAGCAACTCTCAGCATGTTAGATGAAAAAAAAAAAAAAAACAAAAAAACACTACTGCAGGGACATGGGAAATGGAACTGTCCTCTGTGCTTTGATGCACAGAGAAAAGTGTCCTATCTTCTAAAAAAAGTAACTGTGATCACATTCTGCTATTCAATACCTTGCATTTCAACAAGAGGACTGTTTGATATTTTTAACAAATAACAGAAATAAATCAAAGCTCTATTTCTGAACTGTCTGAAGCCACGTGTCTTCCCCAGCTCCCCACAGTCCCTGCTGCTCTCCCTCCTCCCTTCCTCTTACTCCAGAGGCCAATGACCTCCCAAAGGCAATAAAAGCTTTCTGATTCTATTTACTATTTAAGTGGCCCCTATGATATAGTAATTTAGTTGTAAACAATTTACTGTAATCACAGGTGCTTCTACTGAAAACTTAAACATGGAACACACAAATTGACTTATGTAGGCGGAAAAGGAAGGGAAATGGACTCTCACTGTCCACAACCTCATTATTTGGCTGTAATAGGTATTTTCCCACCTGCAAAGCTAAGCAACAGCTCCACTGTTCTCAGGGAGAACCTGAGAGGTGTACAGTGGACTACAAATCCTTTACTGCCTATTTAGCAGCTGACTGCAAGAAAAAAAGGAGGAAGCTCAGATGCGCTTGGCGTGCGTTGGGCAGCTACAACACATTTGCATCCACAAAACATTATCATTAAGTAATAAGCAACAGCAAGGCAGAAAGGTTTTCTTCCAAGCCCTTTCCTTAAAATTTTCCAGGCGATGGATCCCGATTAGTCACAACACAACTATTCCAGCATACGGATGAAATAAATGCATCCACTCTGGCAGGCGCTGCGGCCACGCCGCACCTCGGAGCACGACACGACGCACAGATGCTGGCAATGTGGGGAGGGGGTGGCAGCCTGCTCCACACATCTGTTCTGGTGGGAAAAAGCCATGTTGGTGTTTTGTCAAATTGCTCTATTAGTAATGAATACAGCTGTTTCACATGGGATAATCTGTGTTGCAACACTTCGCTGAGTGACTCCGCACAGAACTATGCCCTGCTGTTCATGCTCAGCTGTAATTCTGATTATCCAGGGAGATGCCACTGTGCTTTTAAAATAAAAAAAAAGGTTGAGCGCAGCTGTTTGTGATTCAAGGAATGTCAAAATAAATCGCTTCTCCCTGCCATGTATGTATTTTTCACTAGAAATCACAATGTTTTCTGGCATTAGGGCAACTGCCCACTGGTAACAGAGATGTGCCAAGTGTCTCTTTAGCCTTGGCTGAGAGCAAAGGCAGTGCTGACCAAGGTTTTAGCATAAACACATGAGAGCCTGAGAAGTTACCACCACCTCAGGCTTCAACTTAAAGGCTTAAGTAAAGGAAAATATGATCATCCTCCTCCCCTTGATAAAACCCTGAATGGAAATAAGGAAACAATTATCACTGCTCACAGACTAACTGAAAGTCAAAGGAACATCCCAGTGCTCGAGGTCAGTTTTTGCTTACTACCCTCTTGTCACATCTGAGGCTGATGTGAGACCAAAATACATTCCCTCTCACAAAGTCATTTCAAACACAAAATACTAAGTCTTAAATCTACAGAGATAGCAACTATTACAATAATGTCTTAAACCAGGCTACAGGTGCAGCACCTTTTTGAAACCGCCAGCTCACAATGAGAACGTGGAATTTGTGTCAGTTTTCCCCCCAGAGCTCAGCTTTCAGACTTTGTGCAGCTACAGACAAACCCTGAGGACAGTGGCCCTTTGTGTGCAAGGCCAGGTGGGGAGCTGGGTCCTGCTGCTGGCAGACACCTCGAAGGAGCCTCTCTTTGTCTACAGGTAACAAAACCCTCTGCTTCCAGCAGATACAGCACAATGGCCAACAGGATAGGAGAGCATGGGCAAGGGTAAAATCAAGCTGATGGTGATATTTTACACTAAGAAAAAAAAAAATACACAAAAAACCCCAGCCTGACTGCCCAGCATCTCCTCAGCTCAGGTGCCCCTCAGGCATCTGCCTTTTCCATTTCTTCCTGGGCAGTTCAGCAGATGATCAGTTCTAGTTCACAGCAGAAAGAAGCCTGAGGTGACACAAGTATAATGGATGGTTTCTTTATGGGCTGGGTTTCAAAAGCCCCACAGCAAGAGCATATGCAGAAGAAACAATAAAAAGGGTCTCGCAGACAAGAGGGTTCTCTCTTCTGGGCTGCCCATGTGATGGTGCCTCACAGCCACCCAAAGCCTGTGGCACACACAGCGCAAAGCAGGCTCTTAAAACCATCTGTAAACTGCACAAAAATAATTTAACAAGTGGCTTTCTTGTATTCCAACCCCTGTAACACACAGCTCATGTTCCGAACTCACATTAGTTCATAATTTTCCTACCAGGGTGCATAATTAGTGACTGGATAAATAGGTTTGTGAGCTAATGCCACCAAACTGCAAGTATCCCTCTCATTTCTTCCTCCTCCTGACCTCCTCCTCCTCTTTTTTGCTCCTGAATTGTGGGAGCTAAGACTAAATGGCAGAAGATCAGTTTTTCCTTCCTGCCCAGGCTAATGGGTCAGGCAAATGCCAGCACCAGGCAAAGGAAACAGTGGGAAATGATGCAAAGGGTGGAGAGGACATCATGAGGTCATGTCTTTCAGCAGCAGCTCTCCATCAGGTCAGGTCATTTGTATCAAACCACAGTTTTTCCAAAGTCAAAAACAAACACTGTTTTTACAAGTAGAAACTGTCTTCTACTAATACAAAAATCACAAGGAAGAGAAGCACTTTAGAGCAGTACAAAACAGAAGAGCCACTCTACTGAACTGAAAGCTCTGCAAGTAGCAACACATCCACAGCAAGGCTGAAAAACCATTATCCAGCTTCTGAGACACCATTAAAATAAAGGTTTGAATGTAGGTTAGACATACTGGAAGATGTAGTAATTCACAGGTAAAACACAGAAGAGAAAGAAATCCAAAAGGGGCAGAAAAGAGTTCCTTGTGTACAATTAAACAGCACTGGTGGACTCCAGCAAACCAAATAAAATTACACTTGGGAATAAAATACTATTTTCACTCTATCTCTGTCCAGAAAAATACAATTAAAATTCTGAGCATGATTCTCCACAGCCCATCATGATTGGAGGGTGTTACTTCGGCCAACACTCTCTCAGACTTGCAGCATGTAGTTTCCCTTTTTTACTCAAAAATACTCTTTGGAAAGACAGTGAATCAGAGCATGCAGATCACTTATGTGCTCTGAAGCTCCTCCTGAAGGGGCAAATTCACTCCACTGGCTGTTGAGGAATTTGGAGGGTGTGTGTTCTCCTGGGAGGCAGGCAGAGCTCTCACCCCAGTGAGCACACAACTCTCCTGGCCACATTTCCCAGGGATGTCTCACGGGGGGAGCACCAGCTGTATTCAGAGGGAGTCACAAAGTCAGCTCCACACATGTACAAGAGTCACTTTTACTGAGCAGGGTGGGACATCTGTGGAGAGAGCAGCCTCTGCTCCAAACTGTTGAAAACACCAGAAAACCCTTGTGGAAGCATGCAGGGCTTAGAAAGAGCTCCAAGCTCCTTATCAGCAGTGCTGCATGCTGCCAGCTTTTAAGGGCTATCTGGTCTGAAAGGCAATTTTTCAGCCTCTAACTGCATTTTGTACTTAGAACAGAATCACTGCTGCTTTAATGACTCTCATTACATTTTTAATTATAAAAAGTCCAATTTAAAATTGCCCAGACATTTGCACAAATTGCTTTTAGCAACTCACTAAACCCAAGCAGATAAGACTAACCACTATGCCTGCCTGGCACATCCATCTTAACAGTAGAAATAAAGCAAGAAAAATAATGCTCCAAATTGGATATTCAAAATGGTCCTTGCCATACATCTCCTAAAACGATGAACCAAGGGGTTTAAGAAGTTGCAAGCAGAGGAGAGATAGTAGTATTGAAGTAATACTGCAACTACACAGTCTGGGCTTAGAAAACAGCTACAGTTCTATTTCTGACATAGCAGTTGGCTCAAATAGCTACCTAATTCACTTAACCCATCTTGTGCATAAGCTTTTCTGGCTACATATAGAATAGAAATAACTGTGAATGAGCAGCAGTTATAAATGCCATTTATCAGCCTGTAGACCTCTATTTCTTCTGTGTATATAATGTACTTCAAAGCAGAGCACCAAGTAGGAAAAAAGGATCAAAACAATTAGACATTTTCTTACTTAGTCTAGAGAAGAGAAATCTTTAGGGAGATCTCACATCTGCTCAGGCTTCAAACCAGTTGGTACCCAGAGCCTCACTTGATCTGGGCACAGTCCTCAGCCATCCTCTGCAGCCATCACAACCCCTTGAATCTGTTAAAGCATTTCCCAAAGTACAGCAAAAACGTACACAGGCACTTGTGTCCACAAAGGACGGGCACACAGATGACTCTGGAATAATAACATTAACATGCATGTTCGTTTTCCCACTGACAAACTCATTACCTCCCTCACCCAGTCTATTCTGACACATTAGTTATCAGAGCAGCTCACAAGAACACAGAATATCCCAAAAGAGAACTTTAGAAGAAGCTTAATTAAATAACTGATTATTCTTTATGTTTAAAAAATAAATACACGTACGTACACTTCCACGTGACAAGATCTCCAGGGAAAAACTTGTAAAGTAAGCATAAAGTGTTTGTTTAACTCAGAGAAGCAATTAAACCATTAACAAGAGCTCAAAGTAGGCATTATGCTGATTATCCCTTAATTACGTGCATTCACAGCAGTGACAGACGAACTGCAACAATAACAACTATGTTACCATACTCATTTTTTCTTGACCTGGGCACATTCTACAAGAAATCCATCAGCGATGTATATTCAAGCTGATTTAAGAGTGATGGTCCACATTGTTACCAGCATGGAGATGTTTATGATTGCTGCTCCTAAGACCAAGCTAAACGTGCCTAAGTTTATTTCAACACAGACAAAGCTATTTATTTATGTGCTTCTCGTGATATAGCATGCAATGCTAATGAGAGCCTAATTGCAATTTTCATCTCTGTTTACTCTGCCCTAATTGCAGCCTCTCACTCCTGCACCGTCCCCTCCTACCCAGGGCTCAGGACCTGCAGGGTGGCACAGGATGGAGGCAGAGCTTGGCGTGTGCCGCCAGCAAACCCAGCCCAAGGAGCGCCTTGGCTGAAATGCCAGCTGGAGGAGCCCCAGAGGATCCCAAACCTTCACTTGGGAAATGCCAGCTGGAGGAGCCCCAGAGGATCCTAAACCTTCGCTCGGGAAATGCCAGCTGGAGGAGCCCCAGAGGATCCCAAACCTTCGCTCGGGAAATGCCAGCTGGAGGAGCCCCAGAGGATCCCAAACCTTCACTCGCAGGCAGGGATGCAGCTGCAGCCAGCACGGACAGAGCCTGCAAAAGGACACGGTGCCCACAGCAGAGCCACCCAAAACCAGGAGCTGGAGCACTTTTTGCACCCAGCAGCAGCATCCCAGCACAGGGTAAACAAAGTCATTTTAGACTCCCCTGGCAGAGGCAGCCGCGACAGGAGCGCGCTCCGCTCCAGCCCCGGCAGGGCAGAGCGGCTGCCAAGGCATCGAGTCGCCAAGAAAATTACAATATGATAGTCTTAATTACACTAATTGCATCTCCTGGTATTGAGGCAGGATTAATATAGTGTTTCTTCTGCTGGATTTCATAAACACAATTGGTCTCAGCTTAACTCTTCGTAATTGTATTGCACAGTTCTTGCAAACAATTAGCCACCAATTATGTTCATTTCGTTTTGCAGATGACTGATAAACATTCCAAATATCAGAATTTTCCCTCAAGGGAGGCAAATTACTTCTAACTTAAGTAACCTTAATGAAGCCTCAGTGAAAATCGTGTGGGCAAATCACCCAATGGCACTTGCTTGCCATTTCCATGCTTGCACCAAGGATTAGAAAAACTTCCACTCAGAGGAAAGCTGTGGCTGGAATGGCTCAGTAACCATCTTAAGATGATAAAATGACCATAGATAAACACAAGTCGGTTTTTTCTTAAATATATATGTATATTTTTACAGCTGTACTTCTTTTATAGATACCTCTTTTATGTAAATTAACACATATAGACAGAGACATACACACTCGTACACAATTACTGGGTTTAGAAATAGAACATATTTGAGCTAGTGTACATCTCAAGGCTACAGGTGCTGGGAACTGGACTGGAGTGGCTTAATTATTGCCCCACTCCCACCCTGCTCGCCACAGCCCCATCATCAAACCCAAGTGCTCACACAATTGAGAATGGCAGGCATTGTGTTTCAGTCCCCCCTGCAGGCACAGCTCCAACATTCAGAACAATCCAGCCAGAAATGTTCAAAAATGTTATGGTGAGATAATATCGTCTGCTGAGACAAAAATAAGTCTTTTATCACGTTACGCCGAGGTCATCTGGAGTGACCTCGCCGAGATGGCATTTGAAGAGCCTCACCCTCAGCAGCAGCAGGCAGGGGAACCAAAACTCCCTGAGTTTCTAGGACTTCCAGGCTGGATTTTTATAAATAACACAGCATAGCCTTGCTTAACATGCACACCACTTAAAAGGTGAAACTTGGATGAACAGTATACAGATAGTTATAGACCAAATGGTCACTTATAAAACTCTGCTTGAAAGCTGTATGGGCAAAAAAAAAAAATCCAAGTATTTCAAGCAAAAAAAAAATTTTTTGGCAAGCTCTTGCTTGCCAGTGCTGGCAATACCAAAGCCTTCCATAACATAACAATTAAAACATACTTTGTTGACAAAGCCTTACACCAGAGCTTCTGCACAGGTTCTTTCTTCCATACCTGCAGGGTCACGAGCCCTTCACTTGCCAGGAGAAGCAAAAATAAACCTTGCTGGTGAGTAATTTGCAATCCTTCCCATACACACTGAGCTAACCTGGTTCTGTGCTACCAAGTAGTTTTTAAAATCTCCTACATGGGGCATATTGACAGAAAATTAACAGCAACCCAGAGAGGAAGGCATTGCTTGTGACAATCCATCTACACTCCAATGTTCCCCCATCTCACGCCCAACAGAAACAAGAGGAATAAACTTTGAAAAAAACCCAGACCAAATCACAAAACACACCATCAAAACTGTTCTTAATAATATAATCAAGAAGGCAAAAAGTCATGAGCAGTAATCAAACCCAGCTTATAAACAAAGCATGTGCAGAATCCTGCAGCCTTACATTATAACACATGGGGTGCATTAATAAAAAACTAAATTGCACAAATTATGACAGAACTTGGGCTTTTGTTGAACATGGAAAAAAAAAACCCAACAAAACTCCCACTCATTTCCAGGAGTAGCCTGATTTGTAAGTAGTATTTGAAGCTCCCTGACCCACAAAGAAGGGAAAAATTAAAATTAAGTCTTGTGGTTTTAAATTAGTAAATCGTAGTGTAGGTTTATTTGTTTCTAGGATATTTGTCCTAAATAATTTGGAATATTAAGTCAGATTCCAGATTTACTGTTAAACAACTATTACTGATACATCTGAATGGCAGTCTAGACACTTTGAGGTTGTCCACAGTTATGTAATTTCACACTGGTTAATGTGGTTGAGTGGGCTTTTTCCTTTCCTTTTTGTTTTGAAGCCAGTGATGCTTTCATTACAAAGCAGACTCAGCTATTTATTTCTGTTAATATCATCTATTCTTCAAACCTCCATTAATGAAAATATTCATGACACACAAAATGAGCTGTTGATGTCACAGGCACTGAATCCACCCTATGGCAGTGACCACAAGAAAAACACTGGTGCAGGAGGAACAAACAACACTCTTACAGATATGATCACACAAATAGTATCTAAATATAGAAGGACTGTCAGAGTGAAAGCTACCCAGCTCCAGAAACCTGATAACAGCAGAATCAACAGCTGATTCAATACAGCTTTCAACAACCACTACACAATTTTTTTAATGGTGGGAATAAGTACAATTTAAAATTTGGCAAAATCAACAATCCAATTTGCATTCTTTACCATTTAAAGTCAAATCATTATTATCACTTATCCAAACTGAGATTTGTCTCAAAATTAAAAATGAGAAGCATAATAATAAAAGCCCTGCAAAGATTCTGTTACAATGTGCTTCATCCCCATCCCTAATCCACATCTACACAAACAACAATCATGAACCAGAATCACAGACATTAAAGAATAAAAAGCATGGGAAACAAAATATTTGCCTGTGATGAGGAATAAAGGAATTTAGTAAGAATAATGGAATAATTTCATGATTCTTCTGGCCAACAAATATAATTACTTACAGATTAAGAAAGTTGACTACAACTGCCTTACTAATTCAGAACTATAGCTGCACTAACACACTGTAAAAAGACTAAAAGCACTAATTGGTTTGCAGTGTCTGTAATCTGTGGATCTTGGGCTTGAGAATCCTGCCACCATTGACTGGAATGCACTGGGTCCACACTAGGAGGATGAGCTGCATTGAGCAGGGCTGACACAACTTCACCATTCCTGCAGACACCCACACACTCACAGAGCTTCCCTGAGTTTTGGGCAGAGATCCAGAGATATTGGGAAACTGAAACATTGATGGGATGCTGGTACAAGACAGCTTTCCCAAGGGCCCTTAGATGTACCACAATTCCTGATTATGTCAGACATATATACATATATACATATATATATATATATATATACACACTCACACAAGGAAAATAAGGACAGACACAAACCCCAAACACAAGTCCTGCATATTTACAAACCCAAAAAAAGTCTGAAATTACAGCCCAGACTGTATGTTCTATCATTTGTCTTTAAAGTCTGCTGTCCTAATTCTAGAGATCAACGCATTTCCCAGCAGCAGATTCCTCGGCATTCCAAAAAAAATACAAAAATATCTCCATTTTAGCAAAGGACAAGCCTCAAGAACTGCCTCTCTGCTCATCTGGGTGCTGTTCTGCTGGGAAGCAGGATGATTGGTTTTTATGTACAAACCAGGATGGTTCAAGTCTTAATTTATTTCTCAGCCTGCTGATGGCTCAGCCCCTGCCCTGCTGCTCCTGCAGGGCTCCTGTGCCCTGAGGCCACGTCAGCAGGACACAGCCCTGGCTGCCAGGTCCCATCCCAGCCTGGCCAGGGCAGTGGCTTCCCCAGGGACCAGGCTGCAGGGTCAGGGGAGGCTCTGGTCATCCCTCCAGCACAGGTGGCCACAGACCATCAGAAATCCATGGTCCCCACATGTCACAGAATTTCCAAAGTACTTCCAGCCTTAGCTGTATCGCTCTCCCTTTCTCTCAGTGTGTACTACTAAACAGTCACAATTTAGGATTTGGAAAGATTAAGCCAAATTAAAATGTAATTAAATGCCAAGATTCTTTTGTCTTGTGTCAGGGGAGCTATAACAAATAACAGCTACCAACTGTAAAGAACCAGATATTCCACCCAGCAAAGCTACAAGTGCAGGTGCATCTGGTTCAAGATTTAATCACACACATGCAAAATGAATTTCCATAATTATTCTTAGCATTATCGTATTTAAAATGGAGAAGCTAAGATTATTCACACAGTAAACAAAGCATCCCATTGTTTACTCTTGGCTTCTTACATGGCTTCCTATACTTGATTGTGGTGTGCTAAAAAAATAAAACCCTGAGATGAACAGGGACTGGTGGTGTGATCTCACTGACAATAACATGGGAAAAACCTACCCCAGGTTAGCAGCTCTTTGCTCTCTTAGATTTCAACACATGGTTGACAAAGATATGAAAGCAATAAAGGATACATCACCAGGACCACAGTTTTCTAACTGACCAAACACTCCAAGAGCAAAGAGCCTATCTCTGACTATCAGAGAGGCACCAAAAACATCAGAAATAACACAAGAGGATGAAAGGTTCCTCTGCAAATTCTGGTATTTTCTAGCTGGGCAACAGTGTGAAAATAAAATAACAGTGTCTGTTATGATTATATGATTAACAACTGGTGGTTTATAGCTATGCAGTGCACCAGAGATAACATCCCAAGAGGAAAGGAACAGCTGATCCCAGCCCTGGGGACATGCCTGTGATACAGAGCTGACTTTGCTCAAACACTGAAGTGACCAAACCCAGAAGATGGTGACAATGCCTCTAAAGGATAACACTGACTCTGTCATACATATAAAAAATATTTTAGTCAATACAAAGGCTGGTTAGACACTGACAGAGTTACTGTCAGTTAAGTGTCACTTCCAGTTATTTTCATCCACAGCTTTGCTCTGGAAGATGCTTATGCACATATTTCCTCATTTGTCCATTAAGAACTTTAATAAGTCAAAAACTTTTCTGTGCTACAGGAGACCAATGGGTATTGCAGGCCTGGCTTTTCCATCAAACACTAAATCTAGACACCAAGTACCAGGAGTCAAAGTCAAGTGATGTAAATGTAAGAGTTATGTTTTAAAACTTAATAGGGTGAAAACGGCCCTTGCTGGTAAACAGAAAGAAACTGAGCCAAAGCTTAATAAACAAAGTGTAAACAAAAGCTATTTAATACCAAGAGCTGTGCTGTAAAACACCACCACACAGACTGCTCTGCTCCAAGCACTAATGACCAAAACAGCCTGAAGTGAAACTGCATTTCCTACAGAGAGTTTTCCATCCCATGTAACCAGCCTGCCCACCAGCACGTAGGTGGAAAGAGCTGAAACCCTTTGCAGAAAGAAGGAGAAACAGAATCAGAGCTCACCCTGCATTTCACCCCTCCCTTCCCTGACCCAGCCAAGCGTGTCCATCCTGTCCTGCTGCCAGCACCTGGCAGATGTGCCCCCAGAGCCTTTCCCCACCAGTGTGCCTGGCCATGTGCAGTTCCCAACCACCAGCAGATACAGGTGAGAAAGGACAAGGTTTCTTTCTGCTCTGACTAATTTAATGTTCTGGTCAATGCAGTGCCTTGCAGCATACTGAGATTACAGTCAAAAACTTATCTCTTTAAATGTAACCAAGGGCCAAATTCTGATAATTCAGGTGATGCTCTGGATAGAAGCAGGTAGTGAACCAAAGGGACTCCAGCTCCAGCCTCTGGATCTCACCAGCACACAGGCAGTGCCTGCCCTGGAGGGCCCAAAGAACCTCCCACCTGCAGATTCCACCAGTTGCTCTTTATTAAAGTCTATCTCCAGCCTTCTCAAGCCTCTCCAAAGCAACATGACTTCAGGTGCTGCTGTTCTTTCATCTCAGAGTGAAAGCACACCAGGTCCACTGATGAAGAACCCAACATCTGCCTCTGCACCTGCAGAGGGATGGAGCAGGTGCTCCCAGCTCCTGATGCACCAGGTGAACTCACAGCACTGGAAACAGCCAACCACCTGAGCCAGGATCTTTGTGTTCTGCCTTCTCAGGCTCTTTCCTCCCCACGCTCTGATGCGACATCCAAAAGAAGTGGGATCAGCAGGTCAAGGGAGGCGATTCTCCCCCTCTACTCTGCTCTCCTGAGACCTCACCTGGAGTACTGCATTCAACTCTGGAGTGCCCAACATAAAAAGAAGGTGTAACTGCTGGATAGAGTCCAGAGGAGGGTCAGGAAGATGATTGTAAGGCTGCTATGGAGACAGGCTGAGAATGGAGCTCTTCAGCCTGGAGAAGGCCCTGAGGAGACCTCAGAACCCCTTCCAGTGCCCAAAGGGGCTCAGAAAGAGCTGGAGAGGGACTTTAGATAAGGTTATGGAGTGACAGGACAAGGCTTTAATCAAAAGAGAAGGCCGATTTGCACTAGATAAGAGGAAGAAATTCTTTCCTGTGAAGGTGTTAATACACTAAAACAGGTTGTTCAGAGAAGCTGTGGCTGCTCCATCCCTGGCAATGTCCAAGGCCAGGTTGGACAGGGAACCTGGGACAGTGGAAGGTGTCCCTGCCCATGGTAGGGAGGTTGAAATGAGATGATCTTTAAGGCCTCTTCCATCCCAAACCTTTCTGGGATTCTGTGATCCATCTGTTCCCTTTCATGTGCCCATCACTCCCATCCTGGTGCCTTTGTCCCCACCCAGTAACACTCCACAGGTACCACTCATTTGCTCACACTGTGTCCCATCTATTTTCAACTCTTTCCTCCCCTGCAAGCAACTGACTCACTTCCTTATTTCCAACCTCATACCATAGAGGAAAAAAAAGAAAAAAAAGCACACTTTGTTTGGTTTGCTTGGACTGTACTAACAGTCTTATTCCACTGACACACACACTCTTCCTACACAAATATACAGCTGTTAAGCCTTTAATATTATCCATTCCTTTGCACTACCACACCAAACCACACCCACACACCAAATTAAAGGAATAATAATTCCAGGAAATCTTTCATTTGAGAAACCACTGCTAAATTTTTTGCATACTTCTGGTCTTTTTCTTGAGTTACTCACTTTTAGAGCCACAGAAAAAGTTAATTCTTGCATTCTTTGTTATACAAGATAAGAAGAAGCAAAGACTGCAAGTTCAGCCTCAATGGCAAAACACTTGAAAAGATCGCTTGAAACACATGTCAGTATTAGTAAACTGTCCATGTTTTTATCCTGTTTTCATTTCAAAATGTAACCACCCAAAAGCAATTTAGGTCCTTGTCTGCAACACAGATATTTATGCTCCACATAACTACAACCCCTCCATGCCATTGCACATCTGTACCTTGTCCTTGAATAAATCACAAAAGCCAGTTTAATGCAGAGCCTTGCTCACCCTATACAAGGGTGAATTATCTCTGTTCCAGGCCAGGATTAAAGTAGAATTTTTAATCCTTTAGCATATTTCTTTTCAGGCAAATTTTGCTCTTCACTGTTCCAAACCTTGTGCTGGCATACAAGACAAAGACTAGAGGTGAGTTTCAAGAGAATATTTCCAGCAGCATGAGTTAAGCAGAATTTACGAGGAATTCCAATTTTTATTCCATCAGCTACTTTTCTGCTACCTGTTCTTCCACCTTGTTACAGGCTTTTTGCACCTTTACATGCACACAGAAAATTCAGTTTGTGGCAGAAAATGAGATCCAGCTTGAGGACCACTTACATGGATGGCAATGAAAAGGACATTTAGCAATAATTGGGCAATTCTGTGTGATCAATGGATAGAAGCTTTATGCAGCCTGCATACTCTGTACATACATATTTTCAACATGTGGGAGACAAGCAAGGTCAAGTGGCACCAGAATAATCATTCTGTCCATGTTATTCCTACTACAGCGGGTGTGACAGCTTGGCATTATTGCCTTCCAGGAGGGAAAAGCTCTGAACAGATTTTCAAGTACAGCTTCATTGCCCCAAACTATGCACAAACATTGAATTTTTAAAGTGTGAATTACAAAACCCTCAGGCAGCAACAAAAGATCCTATCAAAGATCTTAAGATATTAGCTAAAAAATGAGTCTTTAATCAGGCACTAGGGAAAGGTGAGTTTCCTGAACATGTCACTTCCACATGAGATCTATTTATTCTGAAATTTAGAAAGCAGAATAATTTTTTTTTTTTAAATTCGAGAGTCTATTTCAATTCTGTTCTGTAGTTACCAGATCCAGGCTCTCACCCTGCTCCATATTTCATTTATTGTGGTTACCTCAAAGCACTAGCTAGAAGCAATATTTCATACAAAGGAAATACAAGGTCCACAGTTAACAGCTGAGTAAAGAAATGGCTGAGGAAATGCCCTGCCCTTGTCCTTTTCTTGCAGCGCTAGCTACAGTCAAGTCCTGAGTTTTTGACAAATAAAATGGGAATATGTGAAAAGGAAATGAAGCGTTTGAAGTATTGACACTTTTATGAAGTATTTAATATCCGTCAAACTTCGTATAAAGAGCAGCTTTTAAAATAGTGATGATGGAGCACATACACATATCCCATCTTCCAAAGACACTGAAGGAAGATGCTGCACCAGTCTCCCCTGAACCACCCAAGGGGCAGCTCTGCAGTCAGAGCCCCCAGCTCCTTCTGGGTTTGGCAGCAGGGGCTGAGCAGGGAAATCCCGAAGGAAGCACACCAGGACTTGGTCATCAACACCCATATGGATTAAAAGGAACAAAGGCTGGCCATGTAACCACACATGAATAAAGGATGTGCTTTATGTTTCCACTCCATCCCACAGGCCAGGTGGCCAGCCCCAACATCCAGCAAGCCCTGGGGTGTTCCACAGCCCAGCTGGGCAGCACCACATCCCTCCCATCCACACAGGCAGGCCCAGTCACAGGCTCCTACTTCATTCAGCTTCCAGCAGCTATTAAAAAATTCACCTCAACTAATCCCCAACGTCTCTTTCCTTTATTCCTTTATTTGGCTGTTGTTATAAAGGCTCCAAAAGTCACATAGCACTGCATCCCTTCTGTCACATGGAATGGAGAAGGCAAATCCTGAGGAAGTCAGACAACAACACAACTCCTGCTGAGAGCACCTGGAACTGTTCAGATGCTTCCCTAAACAACTCACCATGTGGACTGTGCACTCAAGGATTTCTCCAGAAGACCAGATTTATTGTGGGTTTTTTAATTTATTTTCTCTTTTAATGTGTCTTCTCAAGGAATCCACAGACCCTCTCCATTCTCACTGACCAGCTGAACTTCTCCCAGCCACCATCATTTCCAAGAGCTGACTAATCCAGGCCTACACCATGATCACCATGATCTACAGGGCTTATAAATCATTGTCTTAAACAAGTCATCTTCAGCTGTGTGCAAAAAAAAACAACCAAAAAGGAATGAAGAGAGCACTTGCTGCAACACCTTGCATCCTCAGTTACAAATACATACTTATGCCTGTTTTTTATTATTTAGGGGTTATTATTTTTAAAGTTTTTACTGGTTATCTTAATGATGGAACCCTCAGGAACTGGAAAAAGTTTTTGTATTTGAGATTCCTCCACCACTCGAAAACATCAGAAACATTCAAATGTGCATCTGTTCTTCCTGGCTTAAAACAGTGATTACTCAATTAGTAGCTAATTACACTTCAGTGTGTTTAAAACAGAGGATAGTCCACAGAGGTTTTACTCAAGCAAGTGTCTTTCTTCCAACCTTGGTAAGACAAATGAAGATTCACTATGTCATCTTCTGTTGTTTTTGCCTCAGTCCTCTAAAGCACATCATCATCAGATACGCCACAGCTGTGGAGCCAAACAGGGCTCTGGACACAAAGTGGGGCTCACAGGACTTCCAGAACTGGCTCCATGAGCACAACCTGAAGATTTTATACTGCTCAAAAAGTCATACGCAAAGAGGTAAAAAAAAAAAGATTATTCCACACAAGCAAAGTTAGCTGCCCCAGCAGGACAGTCACATGGGAAGAGCTTTCGTACATCCTGAAGAATTCAGTGTTACCAGGCCTGACATCTCAAGTTTTTATTAACAGCGTTCACTCCCTGAACTCAGGAGAATCACCCAATTTGTAATAAAGCCATCCTTCACACCCTGAATATTCAGCAGCACATCTTATGTCATAACCCTGAGTACGTGGCAGTAAGGAAAAGGCAAGTATCATCTATTCCACAGGGAGCTACCAGCCAAGAGGCACTGCCCAAAAAGAGACTTTCATGCTGCCTTAACATAGCACTAAAATTATTCCTTATCCTGCTAATCATAGCACAATGTGGGAGCATTGGAAAATGCATCATTATTGTCTGAGTGCTGCCCTATGTATAGGGAATACATTCACCTTGAAACATACCTAACACTCCATAACCTTTAAACATAGCAAAAACTGTCACAGGAGGAAAAACAAAAATACACTAAGTTTTGTGGAGCAAGGGGGTGTGTAATTTCCAAAAACACTGCACACAAACTAAGCCTGTCTTATACAGTAACCTCAGAGCACAAAACCAGAACTCTCACAAATTCAAATCTTAGTATATTTGCAGGCTGACTACAACAGATCTTCTGCAATAGATCACTATTAATTTCCACAACGGCATGCTAAGAGCAGCTTTACCAAAAGGAAAAAAAAAACCAAAACACAACAACAGTCAGGTGCTTTACTATGTTTGAAGCATCTGCATAGTTCAGCAATAAAAATATTTTACAATAAAGTAGGATCAGAAGCTTTAGCTTGAAAGAATATCAAGAATTTTCAGGCCAAACTGAAAGGGTGTATACAAATAAATATGAGCCTTGGCAGTCAATACTGCAGCTATAGCAAATAAAAGGAGACAATCTTATGCTAGAAATTCTAAATCAATTTTATGAAAGACTGCTGATGAGTACCAAACAAGTCCCATTGGCAGAAACACGTTAAATTACTGGGAATACAGAACCATGAGGTTTCAAGTTGCATTCATTTAAATACACTGTCTGAACACCACTTTGAGCATGAACAAAATTATAAATAAATGGGGTCATAATGATATTTGTAATGGAAATCTTTCATGTACTAAGCCAGAATAAAGCATTCTTTTCAAATAAAAGGAGTAGCCAAGCTTTATTCCTCTGTTAATTGCCACATGGACCAATTTCTTACCACACAGCACGTTGGCTATAAATCTCAACAAGCAGCTTTAAATTGCTGTTATTATTGCTCATCAAGACCAAATAACCCTGGATGGTGTTCAGGGAAGCTTCTGTAACGTCTATCTCAAACAACCATTAATTCATCATTTCCATGGGGATGGAACTTGAAGCAAGAACCACCCACTCCTCCACTGTTTAAATGGAGGGGGTGTCACAGGAAAGATGCAAAGGGGCTGCAAGATGGGACTGATAAATAACAGAAGAGAGAAATCGTCCTGGACTTCCAAGAAATGCATGACTCATTCTGAGATACTGAACTCCTAGAATACAGAGAGCAGCCACGTCTGCAAGTTCTTTCCCCAGTGCTTCAGTGCATTTCCAGAGCTGCACATCACATTTTTGGAGAGAGGACAGAACAGGTATTCCATAAAGCAAAGCAATGCTCATCCATGTGTTTGTGTATCCTCCTACCTTGGATGCACTGGAGGGTTCCATCCTCAGCCCTTATTGTAAAGGTTTCACCTGGATTAACTTGAACCAAAAAGACCTGCAGAAAGAAAAATAAACAAATGTTTGTTTCACTGTGATCTCCAAAAATTAAAATCTCCCCTGAACAGTAACTGTGCTATCCCTTTTCTGAAAGAGGTGGGGAAGCAAGGAGGGAGCAGCTGGCATATCACACCTGTGGGTCCCAGACTCCAGGAGCAGGCAGAGATCTGAAACCCACCTACTCACCTACATTTTATGGGCTGAAATTAAGATGTAACTGAATTGCAAAGGTGAGAACTGCGGCTTTGAGTTCCACACCAAAATCTTGAGGGTGTGTTTAACTTGGCCAAACGCTGGTAGCTAAGGACATAAATCTTCAGACCACTGGCACATGAGAACAGAGAGTACAAAAAATCCAACATGCAGCACCAGCCCATAGTGGGATTTCATGTTCACAGGAATAAAACTTTTTTGCTCTGGGGAGTTGATCCATTACGCTTTCAAAAATTTATATTTCAGTCTTGCAGATCTCAGTTAAGCAAAACCTGTAGGCACACACACAGTTCAAAGAACTAGTACTGAACTGTTTATTAACAAATATAAAATTGTTTTAAATAATGTAACTGTCACCCCAGTCTCCCACTGCTGAATCCTGCAGATGATGGGATCACACAAGGCCCAGGAAGCACCAAAGTATGTCCAGTTCATGGTATGTTGTATCATCTTTATTAATTTTCAGGTGTCTGAAACCATAGGTTTAAAACCTATGATTTAGAATCCTTTCTTAAATGGACAGTTTCACTGGGAACTAGAGACCATTTATCCCATCTTGCTAATCATGAAACTTTCACTAAAATACTTTAAACACATTTCTGCTGACTGCTTTGTCAGAAGTTCAATCAAGATATAAATTAAGTTTTCAATTTGTACCAAAATTAATCTACATTTTTTTTGTGAAAGCTCTCTCTACATTTAGGTCTGGTCTTTATATTCTGGGACATCCGCATGCAGAATTCAATCATTCAATCTGCAAAGTGAGAATTTGAATTCATGTTGTGTTTCTGAATTCCTTAAGCCAAATGCATAAGACAATTATTACCTAGATGACCTTTTGAATTGCAGTAATCCTACAGAAACCCATTATTCCACCAACATTTTTAAAGCTCAAACTGGAAATCAGAAAATTACATATGAAAGCCATTATGTTGTCTGGAACAACCATTTCTCAGGGAGCACTGATCAGGGTGGATCTGATCCAGCGTACAGAGCACAATAATTGGTTCAGGAAAGATAAAAGGCACAAAGCCATTCCATTCCTAATCCCCCAACAATCAACATTTAAGTGACAGCATTTAAGTGCTCTTTTGCTATGAATAGGCATGAATTATCCAGCACAGGACATGGGCATCAGGTCAAAAGATGCACAGAGCAAAGCAATGTCATCCAGCTTAATAAAAAAATCCAAAACCACTAATAAACAAGAAACCAGAACTCAGGCCAAGAATCACAGAAATATTTCATCAGCTCATTTGCATTACGTGTCCAAACCAACAGCCCTAAAGCTGGTTATTTACTAACAAATTGGATTAACGTAAATCAGAAGCCCCTTGCACACCTTTGCAACTTTGGAAGAACTTGGTCCAGCTCCTCAAAATACAGACCCTAACTAAGGCTGATGCCCTGTGCATGTAAAGCCCCATCCTTTCCCTAAAGCAAGACAGATTCTCTTCCTACACAAGGCACATGCCTACCCCAGAGTTACCAGAAGATTTACAAATTCCTGTCCCACAAGTCCATCACCAGCACAACTGTACACATTAGCACACCCACACTTGTCCCTTAACAATAATTCCTTGGGATTCTGCACCAAAAAAAGGTGATATCCCCAATCACAACTGTGGCTTTTGATGGTCAAAATGAAGCCACATCATCCTTGCCTGATCACATGGGGTTTTAAGACAAACAAATTATTCCAGTAACAAATTTGTTTCCTGTAGAGCAGCAGCCACACAGCTTTGTCCCCCC
Source organism: Dicaeum eximium (assembly GCA_013396995.1). Taxonomy (NCBI): domain Eukaryota; kingdom Metazoa; phylum Chordata; class Aves; order Passeriformes; family Dicaeidae; genus Dicaeum; species Dicaeum eximium. Next base: position 936,390 of record VWZP01002299.1, on the reverse strand, counting down.
ATCAGGAGCCTGTGGGCAGAGCCTGGGACTTATCTACAGTAGCTTCTATTAAAATGTTACAGACATGGAAATAACTCCTTATTGACAGATGCTCAGATCAGCCACCTTTGGAGTTGAAGAAAACATTTGCAGGCTGTTGCTGGGGGAAGGCAGCAATATCAAGAGCAAACAGGAATAGCCAAGGTGTGACTGACATGGGTCAACAGCGCAGCAAGGGCTGGGCACAAAGGGAGAAATGAAACCCAAGTGGCCTCAGACCCAGGAGCAGTAACCACACTTCTCAGGCAAGATCCTTCCAGAGGCTGCAACCCAGCCCCAGCCCCTCCTTTCCCAAAACTGGAGTGCTGGGGTGTTCCCCATAACCCATCCCACCCCCCTGTCCCCTCTGCAGCACCCAGAGCTCACAACTGCACAGCACCGAGCAAAGAGATGCAGAGCTGAGGCCAAACCATTAAAGCCAGCACATGTTGAGTGTTACACGTGGAGCACCTTCCAGCCAACACCCCTGACTTGTCCCAGTTGCCTGGGACAAATAATGTCAAGGCACACTGCAACTGCTTTTGTTTATACACACTAAGTATATAAAACTAATTCCATGATTTATTTTTCCCCACATCCGCATAAACAACAAAACCATATTCTGCAGCCTGGAACACAACTTCCCTCTTTCTTTTCACACAAGGGATCTTCAGGAGAACGCCCCGTTTCTAAAGCTTTTAATTAAAAAATCTGAGGAAAGCAATAAAAAACGTGTAAAGATAACATCTCTATTTTAGTGAAAACAAACCCAGAAGATCTTTAATTGTGCTATGCCTCTTCCAATATTGATCATCCCAAGCATGCATGATTATGAGGTGGCAACACAGGAGAACTTGAAGGAGTCACTTGGAGCCCTCACTGCTGGCTGGCAGCATCTTGAGGGTGCGGTCTTGTCCGAGGTCACCCCAGCCCACTTTCAGTCCTTGGCCTCCTCCCATCCACAAAGCTGGAGCATGTGACAGCTGGGAGCAGGGCGTCAGCAGCACAATCCCAAAGGATTCTTCTTTCCCCGAAAAAAGTACTGGGATGTTTAATTTAGCAGTTTAATCCACTTGGTGCTGAAGCCCACGGGTACCTGCTGCATCCTGAAAGACAGCTTGTTATCTCCATAATGCTCTTTTTGCATTTACTTTGCATTTAAGAATGTCATTCTATTTTACTGAAAGTCATGTTTGTTGAGTGATGAATGTTACTGAGTTGCATAGCTACTATAAATATTTATAATCCCACAGAGTATGTCCAGACTAAGTTTTCATGACAAGCCAAGCACGTGTCACTCGTGCCTCCCTTGTTCCCACTGTCCAACTCTCATGGCCAGGGGAAGCAGGGGAAGAGACTAAAGAAGCTAAGTGCCCACAAAGCTAATGCAGGCGTAACTCAGGTTCAGAAATAAATAAACTAACTCTGGGAAGTTTGCATTGGATATTGGGAAGAAATTTCTTTACTGTAAGGGTGGGGAGGCCCTGGTACAGGGTGCCCAGAGAAGCTGTGGCTGCCCCTGGATCCCTGGAAGTGTCCAAGGCCAGGTTGGACACGGCTTGGAGCAGCCTGGGATGGTGGAAGATGTCCTGCCCATGTCAGGGGGTGGGAAGAGATGGGCTTTAATGTCCTTTCCAATCCAAACCACTCCATGATATAAAACTATAAATACTGTGGGGAAACTCTGTCAGACAAGAGCAGAAATGCCACCCGGTAAGCACCAAGGGTGTACACTATTGTCTCTTTTGTACACTACTGGATTACCTATGCAAGAGTTTAGGCCCACAGCAGAAAACTCACACTGAAGGCAGGCCATCATCCCCCACCTGCTCTGGGGCCTCTCAGCAGGGAGTAAGATGACATTCACCTGAGTCCATGTGATGCAATTCGGTCCCAGAGCTCACTTAAAGTATTTCCCCCTTATGAGAACATTTTCCTCACTAAGGTCAAAGAGCCGCTTGCAAGGCTCAGGCTTATTAAAACCCCACATTAAACATTTTCCAGTGTGGTGACTTTTCCTTTCCATGAGATATATTATGCTTCATATAGCTGGGGAGCACAACATCATAGGCAACACCTGGGATCCACCCACAGGTTCCTCACAAATGCTTTAAACCATGAAAATTTCTTGTATTCACAATTTCTAAGGCACATAACATGGAATGCATTGCATCTTTCAGGAAAAGAAAACACACAACAAAACACAGAAAAAAACATCACTTGTATCCATTCTGTTACCTACTTTTAAAGCCTGTGCCCCAATAAACTTCCAGGTGCATCCCACAGGAAGGACCAGGGAACTTACACCATTCTGTGTGCAATACTCTTCTCAGGAACACATTGCTCAGTCACACAGAGCAGGTAGGCCAAACACTTTGAGCACTTGCAGTAAGAAACATCAGGGAACATGCTACATCTTAAACAACAAAGCTGACTTTTTAAAATGAATACTTCAGAAATTGTGTCTGGGCTTAACCTTTTTTTTTTTTTTTGACTGGACAAAAAAATAGAGGTATTATTAAAGGCATGCAGCAATTCAGTCAGTTTACAGCTCTGAGTCTGTGGCTCAGTACAAAACCCAGCTACAGTGCTTTCAGCTGTCTGCAAGGTGCACAGACTTGTTATGCTACAAGAAAATCCAAATCTTGTTCCTCATTCAGCTGTACTCTTGTCTTCCTCATTTAAAGCCCGTGACCCTAAAAGACAAGAACAAGCACACACAGTACTATGTGCAGTGCCTAAGCTTAAGCCAAGTGGTAAAACCACAGGCTTGGTAAACACAGCTTTACAAAGAGCAGGCAAGCAGAAAACCTGCTGCACCTCTGCAGGTGCAATGAGTGAACCAAGCTGAAATAAAATTCTCCCAACTAATTAGCCCAACATTCTGTACAGATGTGCTGTAGCACAGCTAGCTCCCCCTCCACTCTATACTCAAAGCTTTTTAGAGCTTGCAGTGGAGTACCTACAGGAAACCATTGAAATTCTTGGACCAAAAGGTTAATTATTGCTCCCTGAATCCCCTAAGGAGTTACAAGTGGATTAGAAGCAGAAACAGCTCTGGAAGCAACATGAAAGCATTAAACAGAGTCAGCAGTAGTGGAAATAAAGTGTGGGAAACTAAAAAAAAAAGTCAGTGCTAGAAATGCCATTTTGGGTAGCCTAGAGGAGAGGGATTACTGACAAGCAGGCAGAGACATTCCTTGCCCTGCCTTGTGCAGCTCTGCAGCCCTTATTCTCAGGAAGATAAAGAAAGGGAATGTTCCCATGCAATTGCCTTACACTGCAGGCCTGTTCACTGGCAGATTTGCCTTTTGCATCACCCTCTAGCTGGCTGCTGCAAGGCCAAGGTGTTTCACCAGCTCCAGTCTGCTTTATTCTACATCTATAAGAACGGGTCTTTTCAGGAAAGGCTTTTCCCTGGAGCTCAGCATTTCCAGGCACAGCTCCTAATGCAGCTCTGTGGTGCTGGCACAGCTGAGGCCCCACAAATCCAGTAACACATGAGGGTGAGCAAGAGCCAGTGTGCCCAGAGCAGCCCATCAGAGCCTCCATTCTGTCAGCCCCAAAGCACGAGGCACTGACCTGCCTGCTGGCCACGCTGCAGCCTGGAAAACTCCACACTCCTCATCTTCCACCAGCTCTGCCATGATGCTGTCTCACCACCAGCTTCTCATGGACACTCTAATTACACCCTGTAAATCTGTGTCCTCCTAAAGCTACAGCTTATTATGGAGTCATATAAACCATCTTTCCTAAGGAAGTCATTCCTATGTGAATCTATCCCGAGCCTCTTCCCACCTTACAAGTAACTGAAATAAATCTCCTTCAATAAACACTTAACATTTGTTTCCACATTACAACAAACCATGTTAAAAGCAATTAACATAGCTCATTTGCAAAGATCAAACAAAGCATTTATTCCTATTTCATTCAATTTTTAGAACTGTACTTTTAAAAACCAAAGACATCACTTAAAGCTTCAGGAATAGGATGAAAATGATGAAGCATAGAGGTAGTTAAGCTTTGCAACAGATGAGGGCACATCCAGACTAGAGGCCAGAACAGTCCCATGGAAAACTGGCATTTCAGCTACAGGTACTTCAAGAGAGAAGGAGATGAGCTCTAAAAGCACCATCCAGCAAACACACTTAAGAGGGACCTGACCCAGAACTGTTCTACTGAGTGCTGCTTGCATAACACAGCAAAAGCAAGAAGAAATGTCCTTCCAGTGCACCTGCAATTCTTTTTAAGGCAAAACATTAGCTGAGAAACTACTTTAAAGGCAATAGAGGCATTTACAAAGCCAGGCTGCTGAATCATCAAAGATGGGGAAATCGAAAGATTGGGCTTAGAGCACCATCTCAAAAGAGGGCTCAGAACAATTCACTTACTCTTTCTGTAATACAGAAGGACCCACTGACAGGACAGTCTGACCTGATAAGTGGTTTCCAGCAAGGAAGAAAGTGTGTACTGAAAGAACAATTATCCTTTCCAGTATGAATAAGATTGTTACTTCATCTAAGTATACTAATATTTGACTTGGTAAATACAGCCACTGAAAGCATTATTTTCTGTTTTTTTCAAGTCAAAGCACACTTTGCAAAAGCGACTTAAAAAAAACTAATCACAATGAAAATCTACATCATAATGAGAGTTCAGGTAACCAAAAATACTTAGAAGCTCACCAGGAAAGCAGAAATTATTCTTCCTCTTGAAGTTCGTGTAACTCAAAACACAGCTTGGAAGGAGGAACAAATGATCCTCCAAGGAAATGAGAAGTAACAGAATGACCTTTTATGCTGATTCAAGAAGGACAGCTTGCTTCTACCTTTGTTACAATACTTTGAAATTTCTCACGTAATGAGAGAACCAAATTGAGCAACACAAAAATATTGCCAGGGTGGACGCTCTCCCAAGAGACACCCTGACCCCAGATGACGTATTTGGGAACCAACTACCCACCAGCTTGAACCTCCAGGCTGTATCGTGACACGAAGCCATCACTGTGGTCTTATGATCATTCCAGCAACTTCTGATCAAGCTCATTACAGAGTATCTCCCAGAAAAAAAATACAAGCAACTGTCAACTTGCCTTTGTTCAAAAATCCACTCAAAATTCACATCTGCTTCTTATAATGAAGCACAGGGTAGTACACAGGCCTGCTGGGAAAGGCATAGTGAGGTAAGCAAATAGCAGACATCACTGCTATTCTCAGTTCTTTTCTTACTTCCATATTTTTCTTATATCAGCATTTTTAAAATTTTAAAACCTCACCTCAAATGCTAGTAAGATGTCTGGACAAGAGTGAGCACAGGTAAATCACAAGAGTACCTTTCTGCAAAGCCCCCAAATATGCAGCATTTATAGCCACTGTTTCAATTCCACTATTTTTACTTCAATGAACACACATGCAAACTAACACATTCAATTTAATGGTACACTTGAATCATTAAATCATTAAAATCACTGTTTTTAATGAATGTCTTTTCAGCATAAAGGCAGATTTCTACATCCCAGGAAACACTCCACAACTCCCTAGTGCTACTGAAAACCCTTTTCCCCATCTTGAAAAGATCTTGTTGACCCAGAAATGGTTTATTTGAGGCAGCCAGTTCCTGACCTGCTGTGATCCATCGCCATTCACCATGTGAGGCATCATGGCCACCTCCCCGTTCAGCAACGGCGGCAGCTCCAGCGGGATTTGGTCCGTCATCATCATTGTGACGTACATTCATGGAGAATCTTCCTCAACGGACTTCCTGCAAGAGAAAAGAGCAGTTAGAGACCCTGCAAAACCCTGCTGTACTCCAGAAGGTTGTTCTGCCATTCAGGAGCTTAAGCAGGAGCTCTGCTTTTGTAACAGGAGGCGTAGGGGAGCTCAAGGCTCTGAGCACAGGTTTTAACTGTTAGATCAAGAGCATGAGACATCAGGTTTCCATGCAAAAATCCCAAAAACCAACTAGCCAGATTTCCACTCTTGCCCACAATTATAAAACTTCACTACTGAAACAGGCAGGTCCTGAGACACTTAGAGCTTTGCCCTTAAATCACCATCCTGCTTGCTGCCACAACTCTTGGAACTCCGTCACCCGCACGGTTAAGATGTTACAGCAATTTCACTCAATAGCCACACTTCAAAGGCAAACACCTTTATATTCTTCCTAGAGCTCTGTAAACAGTGTCAACTGCCACTACAAAACAAAGACCAGACACCTGACTTGCACTTAATCACTACCCAAAAGGATTAAGGCTTCTGCTGGAGCAGGAGGGACAGCACATCCTCAATGTTCTGAACGCCCCATTCTAGGAAGGGCAACAGAAAATGATGACATCACGTAAGGATTCGTGAAAAAAATCACACATTACTTCCAGCACACCCTCTGCCTTTCACAGCTAACTGATGTGATACGTGAGCACCAGTAAAACCATGAGAAGCTGCCTTGTAAAAACAAGCCTTAGTTCAGTGTTAAGGTTATCATCATGCTGGTTTATGGGGCAATAACACAGCTCTAGTGGATGATCTCATCACATAGCTTATCTCGACTTCTGCACAACTCCTAAGCAAAGCACCCTCACTTGTCCAGTGGTGAGCAGCCTCCTTAGTACCTCTCATGCAAGAGAATCCCAATGTCATCCTAAATAATTTAATATACATACCAAATTCAAGTTAGGAAAAAAATATGCTGTGACTTAGGCAGCAGCATGGGTGATCGGCTGGCACAAGATGATCAGAGTACTCCAGACTGCAGAAAGGGGGATTTTTGGTAAAGAGCATGGGACACAACTAGAGAGCCATAAACCAGGAGTTTAATTCAGCTGCTTCAGATGGGATACAGGACTGAGCCAGCCTCACCAGGGTTGGAGCATCCCATTCCATGGATGCTGGATGCTGCAAACATTATATCCCCTCAGCCCCCAATGCTACAAGACTTGAAATTTTTTTTTTCGGTTCAACAGCTAAATTATACGTTTAGTTGAAACACACTGTCTTCGTTTTCATCAGCCTCTTCCAAAGCTCATTGCAAATCCCATCACCTGCACAGCCTCATGATCAGAAACATCAGCCTGACCAAGAGCTGCTCCTCCAGCTCCTGAGGAGGAGCACTTGTGTGATTGACAAGTGATGGCAGTGCCCACACAGACAATCACATGTATCTTATCTTTTTACTGTCATCAAACAGGCCCCTTCACATCTAAGCAGAACTAGAGACTGAAATTACATTTGTTTTCTGGAAGACATGCAAACCTGGCAATGTGACCTCCAGCCACACAGCTCAGGACCAGCATTTTAATTTAACTCAGTACCCAATTTAGCACAACTCTCTCAGCTCTTTCCACTGTTCTCACCTGTGAGAAAACACCACTTTTCTAATCATCACTTCACCAAGATATAAACAGAGGCAATGTGTTTTCATCCACCTTTAAATTAACTCCCTCCTTTTATCCAAGACTCAATTACAGAACTTCTCCAGAAGCCTGAGATGCAGATGTTGTTAGCATGGTACATCCTAAAGCTTTTGCTTCTCATTACTTCACAGTTTCAGATTTTAATTTCAATAAAGGTCCAAGTCCAACAACAATATTCACAGGTGCTGGGATTTGGGGGTGGAGGAGGAGTGGGGCAGGGTGACTCCACTTTTTGGGAGTTCTGTTTGTTTAACAAGGAAGAAGAGAATATGTGAGGTTTTGAGCCATTTCTTTAATGCTTGGGATTAAGAAAAGGACTGAAAGAGCCCAAAAATGAACACCAGAGTGCATGAATGAACAGCTTTCAATGGAAACAGACTTATTTAGCCAACAGGTAGTTGTACCTCCAGCTACTCTGGCTATACATGCAGTTATTTATGCATCTATAGTATTGTGTGTGCAAATCCATATAGTCACATTTAAAGTTTATTTGTAAAGAACAAAACGTTCACAGGAACTATTCCAAACCCCATAAAACAAAACCCCAATCCCCAAACAAATGACACGTTCATTTAGTCTGAATCCAAAACCAAGCTTTAACAGTTTAAACATCGCACTGATACCATTTTCTTGAGGAAAAAAACCAATACTGTAGCTTGAAGCAACATATTTTCCTAGTAATACTTCCATTCCAGGCACAACAAGGGATATGCTGACATTTATTTGCTACGTGTCATTATTTAAAGTGTTGCTGCTGTGTTCCTTTTGCTTTATTAATGGTTTGTCACTACAGCCATATCTACACTTGCCTCGCTTGAAAGGAGAAAACAAAAAAACTAAGAAAACATAAATAAAAATTACTTCCTCTATTTGTCAGGTCTGGTACAACCCCACCAGAGATAACAGCAGCAGCAGCACTGGCTACAGGGCACAGCCACTAGCAGGAATTTTTGGCAGGATTTCACAAAGATGCACTCCTGGCAGAGTGAAGCATCTACCATGAGACTGGCAGACTTCACTGCAAAGCCAAACCCTTTGGAAACACAGGCCTCATGCACTTTTTTGAGCTTATTTGTTTATCCATCCTACTTAAAACAGATTTATTAGCTGTGCTTTCACACCCCTCCTAAAGCCTGGTGTTCCTCCTCCCTCAGGGGATGCAAAGCTGATTAATACAAAGCAAGTTAGGTCTGAACACAAACAGTTTCTTCTTCCTGCAATTTGGGAACATTGATGGAAGAAAACACCAGATACAACTCAAAAAGCCAGGTCACATTCCAGGATATGAGAATTCTTCCTTAGCTAAAATATGAGCTGCCAAATACTAACCCACAGCCTTTTTTTCAGGTACTAACTCAAATTTGGGGTTTTGTCTAGAAAGCTGACTATATTTAAATTTCAAAAAGATATTTCCTGTGCGTCTACATTCCCTTGGTTTGGCTGGGACAGGTCACAACAACGCCAACATGGAGTGAGAGGCTGCATCTCCCTGTCTAGCTTCCTCCAGGAATATGGAAATTCATCCAGCTTTCCACTTTGCTGTAAAGCAAGGAAGAAATAACCATCCAAGTTTGATGTCCTTGTCCCCAAACAAAACCAAATCTTTTGATGTCTGCAAGTTACCATTGCAAACTTGATTTTCAATTCAGTACTGCAGCCTTCTACTGATGCTGAGATTACTCCATTCCCTTAAATTAATTCAATATGTGAATTAGTAATACATAAATTAGTTGCACATGGCACCAGAAAGAAAATTAAAAAAACACACAGGAGAATGAAGCGTAACTATCTAAAACCCAATGTCCATGTATGGGCAAATAACATGACCCAATAGGTTACGTCAGTTTTCCTGAAATTCCAAAAGCAGTGTGAACCACATCAAGATACCCAACTCTACTTTTCCTAGAAGGTTTCACCCATGCTATTTATAAGGCTGGATGCCAAGAACATTTTTCTTTCTGTGATTTTCTTCCTACCTTCTGTCTTTTACAAAGCCAAAGAACCTCTTCCAGCTATGGCAGACAAATACAGAGAACCTGGCAGACGCAAAAGGTGTTGTGAATATTGGGTCCTGTGACTGCTCTTTGCAAAGACTTGATTTTTATTTCCCTGCAGCAGACCATTAAACACTCCTGAACAAAGTGTTCTGCTTTTTTATCACAATCATCTGGAACTACAGAACTTGTACTACAACAAGGACAGAGAGTTTTCAATACTAAGTAGAGCCACATACCCACGTTTATTTAACATACAACTAAAATTCAGCGCTAAATACACCTTTTACTCCTGCAGTGCATATTAAGGGATATTCTGCCTGAATAGAAGAGAACACACTGCAAAAAGAGTAAGAAGCTACACCCCCTTCAATCCTAGCCTTGATTTAAAAAAATACTTGAAACGCACACAGTATAAACTTAAAATTTAAGAACTTTCTCTTTCCAGCCTAAAAAAAACCCTTTACCACTTCCCCATGACAAAGTTCACACACAGATGGTACACACACAGGGTTACACAGTCTAACAGACTCCTTTCTACCACTGCTTTAATACATGTACTATAGGAGCCATGCTCTATGGGCTGGGTGAGCTTCTCTTGCACACAGGCTGTTGCACTGGCCAGAGAAACAATCCAACCCAGCAGGAGCTTCTGTACTATTTTGCAACCATGGGCAAAGCCAGTTCTGGTGTTATCAAAAGCCCAAGTCTGCTGGTAAGTGCCCTGCTGACCAGCAGCCACAAGGCAACTGTTTCTCCCCACAGCCAGACACTTTGTCTGGCAGACCAGGTTCTGCAGTGAGGATGTTTAGAAATTGGCAGCTCTCTGATCCAAAAAGGACAGGACTTGTGATATGTGATCTATGTTTGCATCCCCCAAACCACATCCTAAGAGAATGGCCAGCCCCAAACCTCCAGCACTGCCTGCACAGCTCATGTGAACACAGGAGGGTTCCCCATCCACTGCACTGCACCAACCCTCGAACATTTGTGTTGTTATACCCAGGACAAGAGGAAGGAGGAATTGCTTAAAAGGGCTTTGCCATGGTTAAAAAAATATGTATGGAATCATAGGTTCATGTCAGAGGGAGTCCCACCCGGCACACTGAGAGGTCAAACACATCTTTAGAAACACATGCCCTGAAAACAGGGAAGACTCAAATATTTCTAGATGAAAACTCACTTTGGAAGAGATACACGGTAAAATACAATGAGAATTTTTTTTAAAAAAATCATTTCGTATTCACAGAAGCTATTATCTGCAGCATATCTTACTCTTCTTCTATAAAGAGAAATAGTCCTGAAATTATTTGTTATTTTCCAGGATGCTATACATGCAATTGAAGAACCCTATCAAAGTCTGGCATGTCGAATCATGTTACTGCTGGTTATTATATAGTTGAAAAAATGGATGGTTTTCCAGAGCAGTTTTGAATAACCTTCTGAATAAGAAAGAAAAATAACTAGGAAAAAATTGCCAGTATGTACAAGGAGAATACGTATACACAGTCTTATTTGTACACACATTCTCAGACATTAAGAATTTAATAAGGCTCTACAACCCACTAGGAGGGCTCTGAATGAGGAGTGCTCCTTCTGCACATTCCTGCTGATGGTGCAAGAGATGAAAGAACTCACACACTGCCCCATTTGCCTACTGTATTTTGTACAGCACATGTTGAAATTCAGGATTAATTAAAACATACATACCACAATTATATTTTCACTGAAAAGCAGAGGGGTAAATATAGCCGCTTTCAAGAGGCTCCTGCCATGGCTTGCCACTCCAATTCAAAGAGGAGTGGTAATAATTGTTCATGTAGAAAAGCCTCTTGAGACATGAGCAGTACCTGGAGGTATGTGCACAGATGGTTGGTCAAGGCACAAACAGTCTGGAATTTGTCTTGTCTGATGTGCCTTCATTAGTTTAGTTAAATCACATCCGTCTGAAGGGCCACTGAAACCTGAACACATTCTTTCTCTGTTTAATTACAAACATGGTAGATTAATCTGGAAGCATCCAAACAGACTGGCTTCTTCAAAACAATTTTGAAGAAACACATGCAATTCTAAAAGTCTGTTATGACAGAAGAAAACAGATTAGAGGGAATACATACACACAATGCACTGGCATTTTATGAAGAGGTAGTGAAATGCCTGCTGCTTGCTCTCTGTGCCATTTCACAGACACAAGGCCACAGTAGCTGGATCCTATCCCCAGCAAGCTGAAAAGCATAAACATCCTCTCAAAACTTAACCACTGTAATTAATCAGTGGGTTTATTCCCCTCTAGTTAATTTTAAACAACACATTTCCATGTGCATGGTACATTCCATCTCTGAAGATGGAATTATCAGCAGTATTCAATTCTACGCAGGATCAAGGAAAGTTAACATTGTTTTTCCCCTACACTGGTCTTAGATTCCCAAGGCAGCAATCCAGAGGATAATAACATGAAGATTTTTAGTAGTTTGCATTTATTTGGACCTAAAATTTGACCTCAAATTTTCCAGGCTTGAAACTCCATTATCTTAAAGAACAACAAATTTGCACTGTAAACAGCCGCACACCCCTCATAGGAAATGTTTGTCATTCAGGAACAGAAAAACTATTAAAAATTGGTTCCTAGCTTAACCTTAGGAAGAAATGGAATAACCAAGTAACTTCAAACATGTACCAGATATGTGCATCAGGAGTGGGGATATCAGGTCAAACTGCATCATGCAGGAGAGTCTTATTTCACAAGGCAAGTACAACTAATCAGCAGATAATAGCTCTGATGAAATAATTGGAATAAAGCAACTTGGCACACAAAAGAGTCTTTTACCAAAGGAAAACCTCACCCCACCAGGGGCTTTTCCCCTTGGTTTTCCAGGGGGAAATTTTGTGAAAACTCGTGAAAGAAAAGCGAGCTTGCCCTCCCTCCCACCACCACCCACGCCTGGGGTGTGCAGTGCCTCAAGGCCATCTATTCATGTGCAAGCCTAGTGGAACTAGATTTAAGGGAATAAAATACACCAGGGGTGAAACAGACCTTCACAATTTTTATGAGGCTTCTATTAGCTATGCCTGAGCAGAAAGCCACAGGCAGACAAGCTAATCCAATGGTTCCACAGCATTCTCGCTTCTGCAAATAGTATTGGAGCAGCAAATTCATCTGCTGCTCAAAAATCAATTCCAAAACACGCAAAGACACCACGGCTACAGACTGCACTGCTGGCACAACAGCAAGCTGCAGAGACAACCTGTATACAACTCACTCTCACCATGTGGGTTTTCCTGTGCTTTTTCTTCAATCTGAAAATTAAGTCAGTCATTTTTGCTATTTATATTCCTTTCCGTCTTTGTTCTCACACCTTACTTTCCTCACCCTCCTCGGTATTAATCACAACGGATAAAGGGACTCACAAGGGATGGAGCTGCAAAAATAGAGAAGTTTTCAAGCACACAGTTCTCACACTAATTCACAGTAATTCTTCTGAGCAGCCATAGACTGAGTCGAACTCTTCTTGCACAATAGTAGCCAATTTTTTTTTTTCCATGATTTTTAGTGGTGCTGTTTTTGGCACAACTCAGCTTTAAAATAGCGACTACTTCAAACTTTTTTCTCTTTTCAAGGGAAATTATTTTATGCACTTCTAAAAATACAAGCAGCAATTAACATTTCAAACTAATTTGTTGCTGCTTTTCCACCCTCAGAGACATTTGAGTTAAGAGAGTTCTGGGTGCTGTTTAATTGTCAGCTGTACAACACACTCCCAACTGCACTCAGCATCTCTGTGCTTTTCTAGAACATCACAAGTCAGGAGTAGAATTAGATTATACAATTAGGAAGGAATTCTTCCCTGTGAGGGTAAGGAGGCCCTGGCACAGGTTGCCCAGAAAAGCTGTGGCTGCCCCTGGATTCCTGGTCCAAGGCCATGTTGGATGGGGCTTGGAGCACTCGGGGACAGTGGAAGGTGTCCCTACCCATGGCAGGGGGTGGAATGAGAAGCTTTAAGGTTCCTCCCAACCCAAACTACTCTGTTATTCTCTGATGACATCTGCCTCTCCACAGGTCAGCAGGAAAGCACAGAGCTCTTCCATCTGTGGTCTCCCATTACCTGGGCAAGGAGAGGAGGATGACAGTGGCCCAACATCCCTCCCTCCACCCAGAGGGCAAACTGGTTTTCTAAGTGCAGAGAGCCATTCTTTGCAACAGAGACAACACTGCACACACATTGCACACTTTCTAAATTATCGCTCTTTTCAGGTTCTCTGCGCTCTGCATTGCCTCTGACAAAAGCAATTTGCGAGTAAAATTCACACAGTTTAGCGAGATCCTCAGTAAGTTTAAACACAATTGGAATAACCTGCTATTTGCTTGAAGCAATTTGCGTGAGGAGGAACAACTCCCTTCAGTCCAGATCTACACCTGTCTATAAACTGAGCCCTGATCCTGCAAACATTTGCACTAGAGTACATCTGTACACTCTCTTAATACTTTTATTAAGTAGTGAATTTCTCCAGATCAGGGCTGCAAGCCCAAGAACGTGCCCACGGACACGGGCAGAACCTCTATGCAAAGAGACATTCTTGCACAAAGGTGAAAGTCAGATAAGGCACAGGTATGCTTCATCTATTTGCTTTCTTCCTCCATTTAATAGCCAAAGTATTAATCATGGTTACAGGCTGATAAGCACAGCATTTGTCAATAAATACCCTCCCCTTCAATCTGCTCTCTCAAATAATCATCTCTCTGCAATAATACCACAAAGACCTTGGTTATCTCTCCTGGAGTTCCTGTGCAATGGGGAATCTACTGGAATCAATGGGGTGGAGATTATTTTTTTTTTTAACCCCCAATTAAACTACGTAGCAGAAAAAAATAAGAAAAAAGTCTATCTATCATATCAATCTGCAGCTCTTGAAAAGCCTGCATACCAAATCCCATTTCCAACAAGGTCTCAGCACACCTTTGTGCAACACAAACCGCGCTGCTGTCGCCATTCCCCGCTAACCTGACTCCGGGCTGACGCTCGGCGCTGACAAAGTGGCTCATTGTGTTTTTGTGGGAAAGCGCCGCGCAGAGATCTCCCATTCCGCCTGGGATCCAGGAACAGGCGTTCACACGGGGCAGCCGCTGCAAGGGAGCACCTCTGGATGCCTGCAGCACAGGTTTCTCATGCAGGAGGAAAGCTGAGCCCCTCATTGTCATCGTGCTCACAAAATCCAAGTGCTTCAGCCACACCAGTAGCAGGAAAACCAACCCTAGACCCACCACCCAAACGCCATCACTCCCAAACTTTTCAGCATCAGGAGAACAAGTTAACGTTTTATTACACCAACCCTCACTTGCACAGAGCATTAAGTAGGTTTTTTGGGATTTCTTTTCTACAAAGACCTGAAACTCACCAGCAAAAAAAAAAAGAAACCACACACACAAAGTCAAGTCATTGTTCCATTTTCGACTGAGTAATTTTGGTATCCAGGACCTTACAGGAAAGACTCTCCCACTCCAGGTATCTGATTTTTGTCTCCAGTGATAATAAAGCATGCATGAATGAAAAAAAAAAACAAGCAAAAAAACCCCAAAAACGTACAGGGGCGTTTCTTTTCTTTAGGGTGGGAAGACAAAGGGTCTCTATCTAGACAGAAAGTGCTGTGCTGAATGTGCCACCTGCTGCAGCTATAAAGTTCAGGTTATCGATTCAATGGTTTTAAAGGGAAAACCTTCGGGTTTGGTACCTCTCTGAAGTGGGACACAGTTTGTAGCACAGACTGAGGAGAAACAAAGTTCTGTTTGTACAGCAAGGACAAACCAGTGGGGTCACCCAGCACTCAGGTGGCCTGAACCCAATTTAATTCTGAATCCTCACCTTTCTATACTCATTCCCATTCACTTTCCATTCAGGCAATGGAAAGATGAAAATTATTCTCAATAAATTCTATTCGTTTTTGATAATAATAAATACAGTTAAGTACTGAACAGTTTGTCTTATGAACTGGGAAACCAAAAGCACTTAAAACTACACCAAACCCAGAAGTGTTGGTTGAAAGGCAGGCTCAAGGCATGGTGCCAGCAGGACAGATGATCTTCCCACCCTGGGTGAAGTCAGAAGACAGCAGCCCCACTCCTACCACTCATAGGAGTTACTCATTAATAAGTTAGAAGTCTTTGTTAATTAAAGTTTCCTAGTATTTCACCTATTGACTTTGATACCACAGCTTTCAGGTATGAGCAGTATTGTTAAAGGGCTTCAAAGAAAGTTGTGCAAAGTCAAGATATATATTTATACAAGCCAATAATAAGAATCAGGGTGAGCTAAATAAAGGAAAGTAACTTCTTGCAAACTAGATTTTTTAAAATGCAAAGTTTCTATTTAATCAAAAAGGGGACAGTCATGCTTCTTTTTATTTCCGTATTGATACAAGCGCACACACAACTCCAATGAAGCTAATTAAACCCTTGAAGCTCAAGTGAACTTTCCACATCCTTTAGATGACAAAACTCCAGTCAAGCAAAAAAACTTAAACAGACAAGCAGCAGAACACAAACCAACTTTCAAGCTTCATGTCACATGTACCTGAAGTTTCATTTGCCCTTGTTATACTTAGAGAAATGAATTTCCATAACCACTTACCAAACTTTACAGGTGCAGGAGTCCAGAGTCTACTCAAATAAGGATAAGAAATCCACAGGAAGAAGAACCAGAATTGTTCAGGTTGGAAAAGACCATCAAGACCGCTGGGTTCAACTGTTAACTGAGCAGTGCCATTTCTACCACTAAACCATGTCCTTCCCTGCTGTATTTCCACATCTTTCCAGCACCTGCAGGGCTGGTGTCTCCACCACTTCCCTGGGCAGCCTGCTTCAAGTTGTTCTCTGGTCTGACTAAGCGTCAGTGGGGTTTTGTCATGAGGAAAAAGAGTTTGTGACTTACTCAAGACAGATGGACTTTCACTACTCCTCTGTCGATAACGGAGTTCGTCCTTCTCTCTCCCTGGCTCCATAACAGCCAAATCGCCAATCCTGTGGATACACCACACTATTCCAGCTTTATCTGTTTCCCATGCTGCCATAAACTATCTGTTTGCCACTTACCAACATGGAGTAGATCCATTGTACAAGCTCAGAGCAGACTAGCAGCAATAAACTCATCAATAACAAAGCAGAGCTCATCTTCAGTCTTGTTACACAAAATCTTTTTGACTGTGATAATCTTTAGCAATAACCATTCACAGGATTTCAGCTCTCTGGGAAGAAAAATTTTTTAAAAACCCTACTATGTTCTCTGATAAATTTTTAATGTATAATTCTAGCTAGAATTCAAAAATTAAAGTATTTCAGAAAGGCACAGAAAAAAAATCAGCCTTGCATCCTAAAATATGTAAACCTAAATTTCAAGAAATGAGCTTGGTTAGCATACAGGAGTGGGGAAAGTTACCTTAACAGCAAGCAGTTTTGGGGGCTTAGGAAAAAGACGCACATGTACAGTTCACCCACAGAATTTCAATAAACAGGTGAGAACAAAACATACAAGTCCATAAAATATAACAAACCCCATCTCACAACTCAACTGGAAGAAAGCCAAGTGATAAAAAAAAAAGACTGAAACTACAAGCAAGGTTAATTCTCTGGAGTTTTTTTCCTACAGTATCTTTCATAAATATAAAGCATTTTACCACCACATGGCCTGACAGCCTTCAGCTTTTCCTGGACATGCATCTCACTTTGCCTACAGCAAGAAAAATTCACAGAAATCCTGATGGAGCAAAGAATGTTACACTGAGTCGAGGTCAAATATACAAATATAGTATGTATGTATATAAATAAATCTGAAAAATTCAATGTGGCTTGACAGCAGCTTTTCTTTGACAGCAGAGGCAGAAACATCAGAATATCAGCAAATGCAGGCATTTGCCTGCGGGGTTCTGACCACATTAGCACAGGACTTGAGCAAGAAAAAAAGCTTTCCCAGTCGAATTTAGCTGTGCTCAATTTTACCTGAATGATATAACTGACACATGACCCGACAAGATTTTACTCCCAGGGGAGCTCTATCAAAGCATATTCAGTTTGTGTGAATAAGCTGGAACACCCAGGTGTTATCACCGAAAGTACGGCACAATCTCAATTCTTTAATATTTACATTCTGACCCAGCTCAGTCACATTTTGGCAGCACAGAGCCCACACAGATACCCACCTTAACAATACAGGACACAGTTAATCAGTGACAAACACCTACCCATTAACACCAGTTGTTCTCCCAGCTAAAGGCTTCACAGGTCCCAGGGATTCAAGCAGATTGCATTTGCTCCCCAGTTTCTAAGGGGAAGACACTTTGTTACCATTTGACATGTTAATATCTGGTTTAAAAAAATAAAGAAAACTGATATTATTCTCTACCTACACCATGGTATATTACTTTTGAGGCAGGGGAGGAAGATGACATGTCCATGCAACAGTTTTTATCAAGACACCCTAAAGTAATAGACCCGTGTAGAAAAAAAATGCACTCCCACTCTCTCTCATGTGAACATATTCCTCCTCCCATTTCTCTCTCTAGTCCCTAATCAGAACTCCAGGCTGGTACAGAAAAACAGCCTGGGTGTTCAGGGGAGTTTTAACCTGCTGATGAGAACATGAGCAGTGGTGCATGCTGCACACAAACCCCACAACACCAAACACCTGTTCAGCACCTCATCCTCCTCCTGGTGCTCACTAAGGAAATTCCCTCATCCTTAATGAATTTGGACTGGCTTTTTCCCAGCAACCCAGATGAAACCTCAACCATATGACTTTTCTCTAATCCTGCTCTGTGTTCCCAGGTGTTGCTGCATCAAGCCCTGCTATGAATAATCTAAATCACAGATTGCTCCTCACCATCCCACAGGTGCCAGAGATACCTTACAGCTCACAGAGCCTGTTAGAGCACAACACACCTGAGTCACTGCTACAGCTCTGCACAAAGTCATCACTGCACACCACAGCTTCCAACACTCAGAAGTTAGTACTATGAAATTCAGCACAACTACCAGCTGCTTTACCCTCAGCATCTTCTCTGTTCACATAAGTGCAGAACAAGATTTATTATTATTTCCATCAGAACCTCAACTTGTTACAACTTCTGTCATTAAACCTCAAGCAATGCTCTATTTTCCCTCTTCTCATGGATATACATTAGTGGTACAGAAATCTCAAAAGAGTACTTGGTCTGAAGTAACAGATGAGCTACCCATATCCATCTAAATTGAGGAGACTGTAACATGTTTATTATTAATAACATGTCAAGGTACATTAGTCTTCAAGGCTTTTTTTGAACACTTCTTGAATTGATCAAATGAAGGAAAGTGATTGTTACTACTAATTTACTTCTCATGACAAACTGTAGTGGGTTGAGCCTCCTACCTGCAAACACAGTACTTAAGCTAATAATAAACAAAGAAAAACCAGTTGTACAATCCCTGACTCCATTCTCCTTACAGCATTAATACTGAAGCATCACTGAGGTTTTAAAAGGATTAAGAATTCCTGAAGATTAACAGAAAGCTGATTTCAAAAACTGCAGAAATGTGGAGGTATCTAACATCACAGATACTTAGCTGATGAGCCAGTAGGATTTTTAGACCAGCTAACAGACCGGAATTTCACTCTCAGAAGTCATCATTCCCTCTAGGAAGAATCAGTATAGGAAAAGAAATGTAGCGCAGTAAAACATTATACACCAGCTGTCAGACCTGTAACTGATACTGTGACAGGCATCTACATTTGTCATCAAGTTACTCAGTCACTGGCAAACTGGCAATGTAGAATTACAGCGAGCTCCCCATCCCAAATGTAAATAGCTATGCCAGACAAAGGATAAAGTCTTTATTTTAGGCTCTTATGTTAAAATCAGTACAGCACATAGTCAAACACTAGGTAGAGGTCACAAAGATTTTTTTAAAGCATGAATTGAAGAAACCTAATCAGTGGCAAGAAGATATGAACATGTAGAGCAGGTGCACAGAATGGTTCCTAACTGCAGCATCTCAAGACATGCCAGTGGAACCAAAACCAAAACAAGGTGGCTTCTGTTCAGTACAGCAGTGTCAGGCCACTCTCAGGCAATACCATAAATCTGCTAACTACTTTTGCAGCTTCCCTTGGCAATTTCATCTCCTGTAGGCTTCATTTAGGGTCCTGCTTTTCCCATATCTAATCACAGCAGTTTGCTATCACCTCACAAGTCACAAGGTATGTATATACACACGCTCATCTACATACCGGGTATAAATACCTTCATTTATCCTAAGACCCTTGGAATGCTTTAAGCCGTGTTCAGAAATAAGCAAGTTCAAAGAACTACTGAAGTGGTCAAGGGAAAAATCTCAAATTCTCTCTCTCTTTTTTTTTCTGGATTTAACCTGCTACCAAACCCTGTGAGGGCTGACAGTGTGTCCTTGAGCCCTGACTCCCAGCACGCCTGCATGCCGGAGCCTTACAGCGTTCCAGGGAGCACAGCTCCTGCCACTGGCACATACCAAAGATACCACATCATTTTTGCATCACGACTAAAATGTTCTCATCAACTTGGATTTCTGTTATAACACGTTACTCCAGCCTCAGAAAGTGCTATCTCAGCGTGGTGTTAGTCCAGTGTTCTTGCACTGAAACTTCTCTTGGGTGCTCAGGGTGCAGGGGAAATGGGTTAAATTTAACACACACCATAATCCTCATGTATCCAAAATCAAATTCCAGCTATAAACCTTAAGAATGCCACACACCTACCAAATTCTTTTCTCTTTTTATTAGCATGGGCAAGATAGGAACAGGGCACTTCACTAATGCCTCACCCCTTCATTACACTGCCTTCCTCCCACAGATTTTACTGAATTGCCAAATGCACGTTGCTAAGTTTGAGAAACTTACAGGAAAATGAATCCTTTATGAAAATACTTGTTGCTAGAAACACAAACAGGAAAATAGACGGTAAACAATAAATTCTCATTGTATTTAACAGCCGAAGGTCTTTGTTCACAACAGCTACCCCAGAACACACAGCCACATTCATGGCATCAAGTGAATTCTATCTGAAGTTTACAGAAGGAAGCATATACAAACAGCCTCACAAAGGTATTTTCCGAGCAGGAAGCTACAAGCACTTCTCTGCTGCTCCGGCGGCAGCAGCCCCGCCATCAGTGGGGGAGCAGTGGCAGCAGAGCTAAGCACACTTTACTTTCACTGTGGGATTAACCATATCACAAATCACCAATTAAATCCTGCTTTGTGATTTAGGCTTTAATTCATTAACGAATGCAAAGGCAAAACATGCAACAAAGCCTGGTGCAAGTCAGTCTGCAGAGCTTAGCTCTGGCTATCCCTGTCCCGAGGCTCAGCCCTCTTCAGCATTAAATGCCATTTTAATCAACAGTGTTCAAAAGTCTCACTTTTGTAAGAAACCAGTGGTTAATTGCTGTATGTTGTTGACAGCAATAAATACAAATCACTGAATATTTGATGTGCAACTGGGCATGCTGGTGGTTTACTGTTATATAAGGGGTGTGTATTTTTCTGTTCTCCAAAGCTTATATCCTCACTTAAGATGGGAAAATTAGGAGCTCATCTTCTGCAATGTACAGGTTTCCCTCCCCCACTTCCATTTTGTGCATTTTCTGCCAATAATATTGTTGAAAAATAAATTCTCGAGGACAGGAAATATCCTGAGCAAAGGATATCCAGCTTTATGACACTTAAAATGTTGCGCATTCCTCCCAATCTGTCACTGCACGGTGCCGGCATGCAAGAGCGTGTGCAACGCCTTGGGGTGCCAGAAAGGGCCTCCCCCTGCATATTCCCCCTAGCATTCCAGCACCACAGCTTTGGAAAAACCAGCTCCTTCAGACTTCAAGATTTCCCTTTTCTGTGTACTCAACCCCAGCCATCTCCACGGTCCAAAGAGACGTGATGCAACGCAGCTTTGCAAGCACCGCTGCCTCTCAGGAGCACATCCTCCCCTGATAAGGTGCTTTAAAGTATGCCCACAACCCTCCTCTTAATTGCCTAATCTGATGTAGGTGGCTTGGCCTTTCAGAGATCCCTTCGTTTAATTTCCTCAACAACTGCACTCCACAAAAGCAAACATCCTGTCCCACTTCCAGAGCCAGATCCCAGTTGTGGCAGGCAGCTGCCAGCAGCACAGGCACGGCAGGAGCGGGGACGAGCGGCACGGATCCAGTTCCTGCTGGGGAGCTCCTCCAGCTGTCCTGCTACAGAGCCAGTTTACCCTCTGGAATGGGCCAGAAGTTTGGTAACAGGTTGTTGTAAAAGAATGTTTGACAGCTTTTCAAGCATCCCGTCCCTAACCTGGGGTCCCAAAGAGACCAGCTAGGGGCACAACAAACACATGATTAATTGGACTTCTGTGGGCAACAGCAACCATACAGAAATCTCTAACTTTTAATGAAGTCATCTAAATTAGACAACGTAGATGCTGAGCATAGTCACACCACCACCTGATGATCAACTCCTCCCTTGTTGACCAGCTGCAAGAGCCATGAAACAACATCAAAGTTGACTATTCACTTCAAACTTTTTCACACTAGTCAGCAGCTTACATTTCTTAACCAAAGGCAGACAAATCTCGACAATCATGCCCATTAAAATCAGGATTCAATCCCTTTAAGGCATTCTGACACTTCAGTAGCTTTCTATCTCTTCCTATGGGGAGAACAGGCAACATCAACAGCTAAATGCAAAGGAGCAGTTGAGGTAGAGCCAAGGCTGCCACCTCTGGAATGAGGGCATCTGCTCCACAGGGGAAAAAAAGAAAGCATTTCAACAAATAAAAGCATGAATTCTGACAGTACACAGCCATGATATTTGGATCTTTTTAAAATACATTTCTCCAAAGTGCTACTTTTTGAATAGGCATCCAAATCTAGCCTCAGTAATAAAACATGCTTACTCTTTACATCTTCCCTAGTCTCTATTTAAATATCTTTTCTTTACAAGAACACCAAACCACTGTGGTTTTACTGGAGACAACAAGGGGCTAACGCTCCTGTAGAAGACCTCAAAAGCAGCTGCCATTCTTAGTATGCCAAAAATGCTGGCACTTCTTGGAGTGTTCTAATACAGCCTTAGCCAAAGGATATTCACATTCCAATTAATTACATTTGCAACATCTGACAAGTTCATGGGTAGAGGAGATGCATTCCAAGGGAAGGTCCCTGTGCACCAGCCCTTGTGTCAGCACATGGACATGGAGGTACTGACTCTCCTAACTCTGTCTTAGGGCAATTCCACTCCACACCCAATGACCACCACAACATCCAGCAACGCTGCCCACTAAGTACCTGGGCACCAACCTTGACTTGATTAACTGAGACCAAATATAAACATACAGTTACAAGTTTTAAACAGCTATGTGGGATAGAAGAGAGAAATCACAACTTTCACAAGAGATACCACCTGCACCTCTTCTCATGGCAAAGAACACCTAAAGATATTTACTTTATTATGGCCACTGTTTTCATAAGAGCAAATATTCTCTTTGAAAAGCAGTTCCACGGAGAGAAATATGTATCTTGTCTCAACACCACATGCTTGGACACACTCAGGCTTCAGTCAGCACTGCAGCAACAACAGTTTAATTGTAGTGTTTCTCATTTCTGTTGGCTTCCCCTTGTTAGCTGGCACAGGTTAGAGTCTACTCGGTGCCTCACATCAATAACTGATGTTCAAAGTAAAATGCAAAAAAAAGGACGTCTTGATCTGCTCATAAGCACAGAGCAAACACTTTATTATAAAAGTCACGTTTATTCTAGAACACTCAGTGCCTGGGGGAAACTTGCTTTTAGAAATATTGTGCTCAAATGTTTTATAGTCCCAGCAATGCCCACAATCAAAGTTTACTGCCATCCAGCAGAGAGCATCACAACTGCCCATCCACCTCATGACAGTCCCCAGGTGAAGCTTGCTGGTTTCTCCAGGCAAAACCCAGTGTTGGATTCACAATACCTGCTCTGAGACCACCTTCCAATCCCACCACCAACCCTCCAAACTTCACCAAACTAGTGGGCCTTAACATTTAAAAGCTGAAACCAAGACATTTCCAAGGACAAGTAGCTACATTAGACACTGCCAACAAGCTCTGACTAGACTGCAGGAGTGAGGAAGAGAATTTGGAGAGCACAGTGTCTGCTCTGACACATCTGCCCACGGGGCACGAAAAGAATAGAGCCAACAATGCAAGCAGAGAAATCTCTGTCCTTAGGTGACACTGAGGCAATCTACACGTGCCAAAATTGTTGTGCAATTAGTATGTTCTTAATTCTGTACCCTTAGAGAAGTGTACTTAATCAAATGAAAACAACGTAACGCAAAATGAAGCAACCCAAGGAACTAATTAGCTAAAAGATGTCCAATGGAAGCAAAATGAAGTGTCTAATTATATATCTTCAGTTCAAGTGTATAACACACTACAGACCTATTAAAAAACCATACCACTTGCTAATATAATCTAAACAACACAACTAAACACCACTGCTGAATACAACTGAAGAGAAAAAGTTAAGAAAGTAACAAAATAGTTCAAGTCTTTCCAGTGAGTTCCACTGGAATCATATTAGTCCATTGAAGTTAAATGTCAAACTTGAACCAAATTCACAAGATTCAAAGCCTCCTTCAAGACAGTTTTATGCAACACAATTCATTTGAAGATAACCTCAAAAAGCCTTCTTTTTTGATGTAATTTCTCCAATATCCATAGAAATTGTATACTCTCCTGTACACTCAGCATTTATTCTCACAGCAGCATCTCAATCTGCAAAGTCATTAAGCCTCTTGAGAAACTGGACAGGTAATAATTCATCAGGGGATAATTTCTTTCAAAAACCTTCATCTCCATTACTGCATTTCTTTGCCACTCAAACACACTCCAACACTGACATTCTCAGTCATGAATGCACAATCTAAACACGAGCTATTGAAGCTGATCAGATCACTGACAACTTTAACAGTTTAAAAACTTCAGTGTTTTAGGGATAAATATCTTGAAAACAACAAAGCTCTGCTGATATGCATCACAGAAAAGGCCACCTACCTGCTTGTCAAATTCCCATGTTTGTTCTAACTTGAAGCACCACTACAGAAAACAAGCATCTGTAGGAAGGTGAGGGAAACAAAAAAGGTAATTGAGCATTTTACAGGATATGAAGTCCCCTCAGACATTTTTCCAAATTCAGTTTCACAGACACTAAGTGCCAGATACAATGAACATTCCTGAAGTTTGTGATAAGCTGGCTTTAGTTATTTTCTTTTTAATTATATATCCCCATCACTACTTCAGTAACAACACCTAGCATCCCAAATTTTTCCAGGTGCCCTGGAAATAGCACCAGCACATTCTGCAGAGAAATGTAGCGTTTGAAAACACAATGGAAATATGTCTTTCATTATAAAATCAAAGCAATTGTTACTAAAAAAAGGCATTTTCAGTACAGTATACTAAGTTCAGTAAAATTCAGTCCTTCAGTAGGAATGCATGAATCCAATCAAATCAGATGGACTCAGGCTCTTTCTCATTAGGAGTAAAATAGATTAAATATCAGAGTATTTGCCAAGGTATTATCAATAGTTTGGCAAAATAATAAAGGTAAAGAGATTGGGCTTTTAAAAGTTGTTTTAAGTACAATAATTGTTAATTTAAAGAGATTTTAAGGAAGACTTTAGAAAACCATTTTTAGAAATACTCAAGAAGCCTTAAGCTGCACTCAACATGCAAGTTCCCATCAAGCTACATTAACAGACCTCTGAAAAACAGAATTAACCAAAAAGATGCTTGGAATTCCTTCTGCATTACACAGACCTTCCCATCTGCAGTCTGGCATCCCAGCCCTCTCTCATGCCTACACTGAAATCCTTCAGGCAGCCTTGGGCAGACAAAGCCCGCTGCCAAAGCTCCCAGGATGTGACAAGGAACAAGAGCGAGGGCACAGCAGCCCCGGTGCAGGTGACCCTGTGCACCCCAGCTGAGCCCACTGCTGAAAGGGCAGACCTCCACACACACACAGAGAGGGAAACATGACCCAAGGGCTACACTCTCGGGTGGAAAAACCAAACAGATCTCATTAATTGCTGCTCTGGATCTCAGCACGCTTGTTGGTTTTTTGTTTTGTTTTGTTTTTTGATGAGTCCCAGTAGCTGAGATTTCCAACCAGCATATTAAAGGACATGTTAATGATCTAGTTGCTCTCTCCACCACCTGGAATCCAAGACACACCTCTACCTCTAAGGTACCTGTTACCTGTTTTCCATTCATACCTTGGTATTCCAGCGTTAGAGCTGTGCCTGCACTTCAAAGCTTGCCATCCCTTCCCCCATGAGGACAGGGGTGAAAGATCCGTGGACAAGCACTTCAAGTCAAACACACCCTTTGCTATTTCAGGCTCTAACATAAGCAGATTACAGCTCAGCTGTGTCCTGTCTGAACTTCTGTTTCTCTCTTGCCAATGCTGCGCTAATTATCCCTGAGAAAAGACAGACTTTAATTAACAAGCAATGACCAACTTTTATCTATAAACTCTTTCTTCCCATCTAAGTTCTGCCTCTAAGTAGCTATTAAACACCAAGTCTCAGCAGTGAGCAATTAAGAGATCTCCTTACCACACAGAGCTAATGCAGAATTCAAACAAAGCAGGAGATGCAGGTCATGGGGGCTGCCAGGGATGCCCTGTCCATGGAAGAAGCCACGATGGGCCCTTGCCCCTGGCAGAGCCTTTTTACAGAGCCAGGGTCCATGTACTCTGTTACAGCCAGGCTGGGTGGGTGCTACCCAGTGCAACCTGCTCTGCAGTGAGTAAATGAAAAAAACACGAATCTCTGCCTCCAGCTGTTGAGACGAGAAAGGGAAGATCTTCCTTGATGCCCTTTACTACAGGGAATGTGCAAGCCCATCTCTTCAAACATGAGAAACAAGAGCAGAGACAGCTTCAAAGGAGGGAAAATTAGTTATTGGGACAAGTAGCTAAGATGAACACTGAAGGAGAACATGTAATTTAAATGAAAACCAGGTTGTTGAGCTGGTTCTTTTAACTAGCACATCACCTGCTAAGGAGCACTACACAACCCAGAGCAAGCTGCCCCACACACACAGCAGTGCTCTGAGGAGCCCATGAGACTGCACCTGTAGCACTTCTGCACTTACTCTCTTAACCCTTCTCCTTTAGTGTGGGAGGTGGTGCTCAGGGAGAACAACCACTGACACTGATTTCAAACAGCACAAGTACTGAAAGGCTAAAGGCAAAGCCCAATACACTTTTTGTCCATTTAACAAGGATGGTTTCCTCTCTGCAGTCCAGCCCAGCAGGAACGTCCCTGCCTGCTGGGGAGCACATGGGGCAGCAGGCACAGGAGGTGCCCCAAGACACTCCGTGCCCCACACAGGTACAGCAGGAACCTCACTGGAGCCCACTGCCTGTGCCAGCATGGCCCTGGAGAGGCAGATATTCAAGGCTGACTTCCAGAGCAGCCCAGGGAGATTGGCTCACTGAGCCAAACACGAATAAAGGGAGTGAGAGGCAGGACTGACCTTTCAGTAGCAGCACCAACTCAGGGCTGTGTCATCAGGGCATGAACTCACACTCTGATGTACATCAGGAGTATTTTACCTACTGACATGCACATGGAGCTGGATCTCAGCAGCTCCTTTTTTAATATCATTATGTTTAACTACTTGAACTACTCCACCAAGTTCTATATGGCAAACACTTGTGAAACCATTTCCTTCCCTCACTGAACACAACATACTTAAGAGAATTATTTGATTTACACCACAAAGGGAATTCAAACACAGCTCAAGAGCAAACAAAACTTCCTGCACCATACACACTCAACCTATGTAAGATGTGTGAACAAAACCTCAGTGTTTTATTGTCCTTGTGACTTTTGTGCACTCAATACCCAACAGCTGCAAGTTTCATCTTCACAGAGCCAGTCAGAATCATCCCATGAGAACTTCTGAGTCGCCACAGCAATCAAGTGTTATTAGAGGGAGATTAATTGGAGTCAGCACATGCAGTTTAGGTTTAGAACAACAAATGCTAATTTCCCAAAACTGATGGGAACTGAGGGGAAAAACAGACTTGAAAACCTTTATCTACAGTTGTAAGCTCTTTCTTTTTCTAGGAAAGACAACTTGAAAAATGATGATTCCCTTGTTTGAGAAAGAGGGAAACAAACTAAAATCCTATCCTGATAACATGGTCAAAAGACAATAAAAATGTAATGCAGCATAAAAAAGGGGTAAAAGAGGGAAGCTAAGAATAGACAGTGAGAGTAGTACAGAAACTTGGTAAGTGAAACCAAGGCTAAAGTCAAGACAAGTCAGGCAAAGAAATATAACCATGACTTGCAAGAAAACAGAACATGAGCTGTGTTCTAAAACAAACTAAGGAGGACTGAACTGCAATAGCAGCATAACCCCACTGCAAAACAGAAGTGAAAAAAGGGCTGATGATCCAGGGGAAAAGAATTTCACAAATCCTTCTGTTTGGTATTTGGAAGAACCACAAAATACACTTGTTGACTTACCCCAGTGGGCAAGTCAGCCCCAAAATCTCTCAATTAAGTTTTGATTCGAGCCTTTAAAGAAATGCCTGACATACTGCCAACAACAGGACACACTTATGCAGAGGATGGAGCAGAGAGGGACTGTTAACCCAGCACCAGCAGCTGAGAGGGAAGCAGGTTGCCCAGGGCAATTACATCCCATTAGTAAGACACAGCTTTCAGATAAAACAATCAAAAGTCAATGAAGGATTCCAGTGATAAGGAATGCAAAGACAGGAACATAATCAGCATGGTCATTCTACATAAAACAGGCCCTGTCAAACAAATCCAAGTGTGAGATGACACCTCTAGTTGGAGAGACAGAGAGCTGTGTTGGCCCATGTGTGCTCTTCAGCCAGTGCCTGATTGGTACCACACAACACTGATAAAAGAGGTCACACTGCACCATGAAAAGGAAATAACTCCAATGTATTAAGAGCTGGCCAGCCACCTGACCACTGATTAATCTGTGGGCTGGTAACACCATGTGTGAATCAGCCACGGGGTGCAGATGTGCCCCACTGCCCAACACATGGCACAGCAGCCCTCTCAAAGGGCTGGTATTTCCATATGGTCCCAGGGACAACAAGGACTGGACATGAAAGAACAGTAAGAACCAGTGAGCAGAAGCAGGAGCCAGGCAAATCAGACTCAGGCACAACATTAGAAATGAAAATCCAAAGATTAGCTACTGAAGTAGATGGAATCAGCCAGGGGAAGTGAGCAGTATTTCCTCCTCTTATGGAAATATGACTTCATGTGCCCACCAAAAATATAAATTACAAGTAAGCCAGGATAACTTTATCCTTTCTAAAAAAACTATGACCTTACTAAATCAGGTGTATGCTGTACTGCCTACTGACAATTTTATTAGTTTGCAAAGACCTAGCTGGCATTTGTAAGGAAACTGTTCTTGCCCCCCTACCCACAGAAAGCCAGCCTTACACAAAAGCTTCCTACAGATACAATATAATATGCTGAGCAGAATGCAAGTAGTTACTGCCCTCTTGCCAAGGAAATCTCCTCTGGGAGAGGCTTTCAGAGGTAGGAACTGCACACAGGCTGTGCTGGGGAGGGAAACCCCCACACATGTGCAGACCACTAATAAGATTTCTAGTCCAGCCTCAACTGAAACAAGCCCCAAACAACATATCTCCAGTATTTTCACCTCTGTGTCTTGTTTTCTCAGCTGCAAAATGGGGATAATGAAACACATCACCTCTGTTAGTGCTCTGGTCTCCTCCAAGGGAAGAAGAACCAGCATACTAGTTATTCACCAGTGTTTATTTAATGATTTCCTACTAAAATTGACAGCCTGCCCTGGCCAGTAACACTAATTATCACTTCATGGGATCTGTTTGACTGTCCACATAAAAAGCTACAGCTTTACACTGCAGGTTTTTTCATATTGACCTTCCTAAATCAGGAAATGCTTAGCAGTTTGTGGGTGAGACTGAAACTAAACCATACTACCCAGCCAGCATTCAATAAAGCCCCTCTGATCACTTTTCCTGTGCTCCTGGCTCTGCCAACCTGCTCAGGGATGTTCGCTCTGCCCCATTCCCAGCCAGGTTCTTCCAGTCAGCTCCTGGCCTCCCACCAGCACTTTCACCCCTGGAAGCTGAGTTAGTTCTTGTTGCCCATGTTAACTTTTCCTTTGCCACAGTAGGCTGAAATCCCACCAGAATGATAAAAATCAACTCCAACACACTTTGCATCAACTCAGCCACAGCTGAGCAAGTGGCCACAATGCAAGATGCTGTTCCCAATTGTTGCATTAACTCCCCAGTCAGAGCAGTTTTAAATATAAAAAACAAAAAACAAACCAAACCAACAAAAGCCACTTTTAAGGGCACTGGCTTATTGTGATTTTTAATTAGCACCAGGATTTCAGATAGTGTACACCCACGGCCCCAGAAGGGGGGTGAGGGGAGTACGTGTGTGCGCTTGTGAAACCATTGTTCCTCCGTCAAACACAGCTCATCCTCCAGCCCATCCGAGCTCCCAGCTGCCCAGTCACACAACTTTTAAAAGTTCAACAGCTGGGTGTTTTATAACCCTGGAGAAGTCCCAAGCCAATCCTTACGTCGCTGGCAAGGAGCCCTGGCCAAAGGCTGGGGACCCCATGGGGAACGTTCAGGGCTTCACCTTCCTCCTGCTGCTGCTCACAAAGGCAAAGTCCACGCTCACAGCCCGGCTCAGGGAAGGCAAAGTCCACGCTCACACGCCCAGCACGGCGTTTTGTAAGCAGCAAATGACAGAGGCAGTAGCTGGGATCCAGGATCTGCAACCATCTGCAAGTTTGCTTGGCTTTTGTTTCAGTTTGCAGCGCTGATGGATGGAAACAAGCTCCCAGTTCTTCTGATTAGCTCCCATCTTCTGTATTATTACCCCCTGCCCCAAGCAGCTCGGGGGAAAAGCACATCATAAGCTTAAGTGAGAGTGTTGATAATATATTTAAATAAAACCTGACTCTTTAAAACAAAAAAAATCCACCCCAATACATAATCTCAGTTGTATCACAGAAAACAGCTTTGTCAACAAGTTCCTGTGACTCCTTCTGCAGAGGAAAAGGCTCAGATGAAAGTCTGCAGGACTCATTGCATCTCCTCTCTCCAAAGAAACATTAACTTCTGACTGACACAAAAGCATTTCTGCTGGGAAAGAGGAACACCACAGGTCAGTATTACAGCAATTTCAGTGTAGCTACCAAGCAATTAGCTGGATAATACCTTCTCTACACGCTGACTTTTTCCCTTTCCAGAGTCTCCTGGTGCAAGCAGAAGTAGCAATTTGCTGGTTTTACCAGCCACTTCTGAAGTTGCAGATGACCAAATTTAAATCTTCCTTTCTTTATCACAGAAAGTATTTCTACTTTGGCACTGGACAATTGTTCACTGATTTCACTTTTTAAAAAAACTTTTACCTTGTATTTCAGTATAGCTTCCATCTTCTATCAGGAAACATATTCAGGCATTTTGATTTTTAAATATTTAAATTCACATTGGAATAAGCCTGACCTTGTTACTTTTTTTTACCCCTAAGAAAGTGTAAACAAAAGTTTATCTTGCATTCTGATTTTGCTTTGAAGCCTGTGATTATCTGAAGAATTAACATACTCCTTCCTAGAGCTTATCCTTGATAAAGTTTTGGATACAAACCTCTCCACTTTGATAAGTGATCCAGCACTTCTGGAAAGCCCCTTTATTGCATGACCTGATGTTCAAAGCTCTTTGAAAGCTGCCCATCTCCTTTCCTGGAACTATGTTACATCAGGATCTTCTACCAATAAAAGTAACAGGACATTAAAGTGAAATTCCACCAGGATTGTGGCCATATTGAAGTTGCACCACCAGTACTGTATAGCTCTGCACACACAACTTCAGGTGCAAGCAGACTTGAAAAAAAATTGCCAGTTGAAGTTGAATGCCAGTTCATTAAAAAATAAGGATTAGATTTACAAATTTTGCAGCTGCAATGAATGCCCTCAGTACTTTCATCAGACTGTATTCCAGCTTCTCTGTTCTCCCATTTCCTTGAAATCCATCTGCCACTCATACACTCCTGATTCATATATGGGAATATCATAGCCACACATGCTTTAATAGCCTTGCATTAAGCCCTGTACATTAAAAGTACTTAGGTCTTGCTGCATGCCCTAAGTTGGCTCCTGTTTAGATAGCTGGGCTGGGTTTGGACTAAGCTGCCTGATCAAATCCTAAAGAAGTTATTTTTATTGACATCTTGCATCCACACGTTCATCTGCCAGCACTGGCTTTTGGCTTAAACACTCCTGTACTCCTTCAATGTTTACCTCTCTGATGGATTTAGAGATAGCAAAGTTCATTGGAACCTCTTTCCTGTTAAATATTTCTCCACCTCATCTTACGAGAAAGGCTTTCCACACTTCCAGTCATGCTTGTAACCCTTGCCTGTAACTCTACCACTTCAAATTTACCCATCTTTCACTAACACAGGTGATCAGAAAGCATACACTTACCAAAACAAATCCCAGAAGAACTTGCAAAAGAGTGTTAATCTCCTTTCCCATCTCTATTAAAAGCAAGGTAAGATTCCCCCCTTGGGTGGGTACCTTTCTTCATGGCTGTATAACCACCATCAGACCACGTTCACACTCTGGTTGAGCAGTTGCACAACAAAGTCTCCACATCTGCTCAAAGAAACTTCATTGCTAATATTGATCACAAAGGTCAGAAAGAGCTGCTGTTGGCAGAAAAACAAAGAAAACCTTTGTCTAATATACTAGAACAGATAAAAAAGGTATTTATCTGTTTCTTCCTTCCAACTGTGTATTTTGCCTATGACGAGAGAAGAGTTGTTGCTTCCCCTTCCCGTCTGCCAAATCCTTTCATAAATGCACAAGTTGAATATTGCAAAACATCTTCTGAGAAAAGCAGGGATATGCAAAAACACTAAATCAGTGTTTTATACATACTTTATACAGTATGTACCCAATATAAAACACCCACTGAAGAACTGGTCAAATCTTCTTCAAAAATTTTAAGGGAAAGTTATGTTTTCTTCACCTGAATCACCTACACTTTGCATATAGGTCCCTCAAATTGTCTTCCGCTTGCCAGGCAATAGGAGGAGAAGGAAGAACAGTCCTGCCAGGGAGCACAGGCAGGACCTCACTGCACCCCTGCCCAAGCAGAGAGAAACCTCCTGCCCAGCCAGCCATCCTGGGGAAACCTTCAGGGAACCTGCAGACCACAACACTTGCTCCACAGAGCCAGGACACTTAAAAAAAAAATTACATATCCATAACTAATGGAAAATAACTCTTCTGAGGACAGAAGAGGAGGGAAGCTGACAGATCCCATCTGCCATCCCCATACCCTTTCTAACTCGAACACAAACCCTCTGCTTGCCATGTGAGGTTAGCCCAGGCAGCAGGCCAAGGCTCTGCTTTTCCCTCCCCGAGTGAGAGGACAGGTCTCCCGCTGCCACGTCGCTGCAGAGCCAGCGAGCAGCACCTCGTCCCCAGCCAGCACTGCCCTCAGCCCTGCAGCTGCAGCACAGCCACGTCACTGCTGCCACCCAGGCTGCATCACACTGCCCAAAGGTGCTGCTAGCACTGCCCAAGTGAACTCAATCGCCTAAGAGTGCGTTGTTGTATCCGTCACGGAACCTTCAATTACAGCAGGGCCAATAATAATACACTTTGTCTACTTGCAGACTAAGCCAGTCAATACTATTTCCCATGTCTTCACATATCTCTATTTTCTCCGTCCCAATTCTCACATTTCACTCGCCTTCCTCCTCCTGCGCTAACCCAACAACTGAGGATACACTGAAATCAATACCCTGGAGTCTAGAAAAATCTAAGAAAAGAGGGAATAGAGAAATAAGGATTTAGCAAGACAGACCAGAAAAGACTCAGATGTGCTAGTAAGGGGCAGGACTGGAATAGTCTAGAAGGTCTGAGAAACTGAAAAAATTTTTCATAGCAACACTTTAGAGCATAATATCATCCTGTTTGACTGCATGATCGCAAAATGCCAAAAGGAAGTGAAACCGTTGATGTCTAACTTCAGAGTTTAAGATCCACAAATATTGCCTTTACAGTAACATAGCAGCTCTCACACATCCACTGAAGCAACCTATTCAGAAGCACATAAAAATTCAAGTGTAGCCCCCTTGTTCCTTACACAGATTGTGGTTACAGAAGTATCTGAATGACTTGACTCTTACATTTTATCCAGAAGCCAGAAGTGGCTGCTGTGGAAGAGATCAGAGATCCTTTTGGTGGTACTCGGCAGAATTGCCTAATTTCCACCACATCACCATTTCCTGCCCACTGAACAAGGCAGCTGGAACAGCTGGACAAGCACATCCAGCCCTGTTAACCAAGAGGGGAAAGGGTAAAGATAAAACACCACACACACACGAGAGCTTGGAGAGAGAAGACACTTAAATTAGGTAACAAGACAATTCCTTTCTGTTTCTCATATCCTCGCAGTCGTGGGCGTACAGTGCCCTGACTGCTGCTTGCAGCACTCACTGACCCGAGGAACAGCCTTCAAATCAACAAGAAGTTCGCACTGTATGTCTAACGAAGTCACAGAGGATGTTTATGTTTTGTGCAGTCACTAAAAGCACCGCTGAACTTAACAAGCAATAATAAAGATCTGTTACAGCAGCATATGGAGTTGCAAAAATAAACATGTGCGGAGCAGAATGAAACAAGTTAATTTCACCACCAGCTGACAGACAAGAAACAAGGATTAAGGCTCAGATCACAGACTCATGAAATGGTTTGGGTTGAAAGGTATCACAAAGACCATGTAGTTCCAAGCTCCCTGAACTTGCCCTTTGTGGAAAACTCTCAGAATTCCTCTTTAGCCATAATATTTCTTGTGCATTGGTTATGGTCAGCTAAGAACAATGTAACCCGTATATTCAATACCGACTAAGAGCGAGACCCTAGACATTCATGAAGCAAAACTGGCACCTGTGATTTAGTACTAAAATTCTCAGTGAACCTTATGCTGCTTCCTATTTATGGCATTTTAACTTCCTGGCATGGTAGGAACAGCTGAGTGCTGCCCAGTACTCCACAACAGTCATCCAACAAGACATCATCTGGGTCCCTGGTGAAATCCATAGGATATTTCTTACTTCTGAACATGACATTGTTACCTCACCAACACCTAAGTTAACCACAAGGGGAAATACAAAGTCATTTTGGTTTGATCTTTTAAGGTTTCTGTTTGTTGACTTCTGTTGTTGTTTTGAGGTCCTGCTGAAATAAAATGTGATTTAGATTTATACCAAATAAACCAAAAGGACAACATACAAATAGAAAGTTACATAAGGAGGCACAGTGGGAATGAACCACCTACCTGCCTGAGTGCAAGCAAAACACAGAAGTATCAGAAAATCAGGCTTCACTTCTGCTTATTCTGGGTGTTTCACCAGTATTATCAGAGACCAGGAAAGTATCCACAGCAGCCTAAGTAACAAACTTCTGAATAGAGAACAGTGAGAAATTAACTGTCAAGCAAACTGACTTATGAACATATCAACTTATACCCTGAAATGCCATGAAATTAACCATTTATCCTCAAAACACCAAACATACATTTCCTACAAGTACAAAAGGAGGTTGAACTCTTCAGGGCAGAGCTGACAGCCTGCAGGGTCACAGTGCACAAAGAGAGCAGGGGTCAGTCTTCTGGCTATCGATTCATTTTGAACTGATCCAGAATCTTAACTGGTTTTTTCACTCCACAATTTCTACGAGGGATTATTTGTGACACTGTGACATGTTCTCTGCTCCTCCAAGCCACATAAGGTCACTCATTTAAGAGAAGACAACATATGTACACATTCAGACATCAACACAGACACAGTGAAGCACCACTTAACTATGATTTACACTGAATTTAGATTTATATTTGCCATCCCTTTCTCTTTTCCCTAACACCACCGACTTTCTGCAGCTCATCCTCCGACTGGGTTACTCTCAAAGCCAAAGTTCTCTCCACAGACCATGAGCAGTTTAACCCCTTCCAACACTGCCACCTCTCACACACAACAGCCAGAACACGAGGCCACCTCACTATACCGCCAATCTCTCATTTCCTTCCTTAGAAGAATACACTTGCCAACCAAGCCAGGAAACTTCTGACTCATTCCTCAGAACCAGCTTTTGAAGAAGGATTTTCCCTCCTTGTATGGCTGGCTGGGACCCACACCCTCCACAATGCCTCAGCCTACGATCCAAGAAGCAGCACCTGTGGTTCTGACTCTCTGAAGCACAGGAGGAACACACACCACAGCCTTCCTGAGTCTGCTGTACACACCTTGGGGCCAAGGCACAGCCTCCTGGGCTGCAGTGCTGGGCACACCCCACTGCACATGTGGATGGACACGTTCCTCCCCCCCAGCAGCCTCACATCCTGCGCTTTTAGTCATGGAGAAGCCACACGTCACAACCAGCGCGTGAACAAGGGCATGAAGTCAAAGGGAAGAGGACAGAAGGGAATGCAGCATTCCACAAACACTGATCTGCTGCCCCTCCCTCACCCACATCTGAAGCACTCAAGAAAAGCCAGCTAAGAGCAAACATTGTGCCAAATTAAGTTGAGTCTCTAGCTGCCCAGTTCCCCAGACAGACGGGTTGTCAGATGGGTTGCTCAGGAGGAACACTGCTCTTGTGACCAAATTCTGCACCCCGAGCCCTCAGCCTGGAGCACAAGAGCAGAAGAAACCTCACTGCATGGCTAAGGATCACCTTTTGCAACCAACAGAACATAAGTCATACTGAGAGATAATTAGAAGGAAAACCCTACTGTAGTATCAGGAATCGTGGGTGGCTAAATGAGTAAGTATGTTAAAGAAAGGATGGGCAAGCAGGGACACTGAGGAGACCTTGGAATAAAAAAAAGAACAAGCTCACTAAAGCAGAAGCCAGTTCCATAAAAATCTGGAGTAAGAAACAGTTGTTTTCTTTCATTTGCTTTTCTTTGAGCTGCCACAGCTTCTAACACTTTCCAGCACTCGAAAATAAAGACTTGTTGCTCTGTTCTCCCCAAGGCAGGCTTTGAAAACAAATTTCCTAGTTAACCTGCCAAAGCAGAAGATGTGATAGCAGCTGAACATCCCTCTGCCCTGCTCAGGGGATGAC
Source organism: Dicaeum eximium (assembly GCA_013396995.1). Classification (NCBI taxonomy): domain Eukaryota; kingdom Metazoa; phylum Chordata; class Aves; order Passeriformes; family Dicaeidae; genus Dicaeum; species Dicaeum eximium. The sequence continues at coordinate 899,742 of VWZP01002299.1, read as the reverse complement.
TCAGTGGAAATCAGCCCTCAAGAAATGTGTTGCCATCCTTCAGAAAATACAACCAAATAGGAACAAATGCCTCACCTTAAAAGTCGTGACTTCCAAGGTATCCACAGTTCAATACAGGACTGTGTAACAGAGGAGCACTAGCACATTCTGGGGAAAACATACAGCTTATTTTTAACCCCTTTTTTCAATTTTTAATACAATTAATAAAAATATATCTCCAAACAGACTATAAAATCATTTCCTCAGAGCTTTAGAGTAGCACAAAAGAACAGGACATCAGCATGACCTAAGCAAAGTGAAGTAAGAACTGGTGAAAACAAGACCAACATTATAACTGTTCAAGACAATCAAGCACACTCCTCAAAGCCAAACACCAATTACCATCTGCTACAAGAACAGAAGAACACACACAAGCATGCGTGCAACGAGTTCCCAAACTTGCATCCAGTTAATACATCTAGAAGAATCAGGTACATGTATATTCCAATTTGACTTGTCACAAAAGGAGAAACTTATTCCACTTCAACATAAGCCATTTTTCCTGATACTTTAATATCATATGAAAGACAAAATACTGAGTCCCCCAGTAAAGCAACACCCTTCATGGAGTCAGTCAGCCCAAAGCTGCACCTTTGCTTTCCAAACTCACCATTTCTGTGAGTACTTAAAGGCAAAAAAAGCCCCCACCATTTGGGCATTATAGACCCCAAAATATTCCGAAAGTTCTGCAGTTCCCACTGTGTCTCTTCTGCTCTGTTAATCCATTCTAATGAAGTGATGCTTCTGGTTGCCATACATTTGCTAGTAACAAGACACTGAAGGCAATGTTTTCCCATTCTGTGAGTTGACATCACATGAGTCCACAAAAAATACAGGCTGACCAGAAGGAAACCTACCCAGGGCTCTCATTATCCACAAATGCTTTCATGGTTTCTCCTCTGCTGCATTATTCCACATCAATAAATAAACAAGGAGCAGAGCAATACCTAACACTGAGTAACATACCCAGATCAGTTCAGGGGTTTGCAAGCATAAGGTCACTTATGTTACCTGAGTTGTCACTGCATAGGGACATAGTCCTACAACAAAGGCAAGTAATAAAGTGGAATGAATTCTTTCAGCTAACTAACCATACACTAAAGGAAAACGGTAAGGTCATCCTGAAACAAATCAGGACAAGTCTCTACTCCCACGCTGTCTCTGCTATCAAGGTCCAAAATAATCACTCCATCTTGCTTCACTACAGCTCTGGGCTTTACTAAAGAATTGTGCAAAAATATTCGGGGTGAAAGATAACACTGGGATTTAGGTTATAAACATTGGCATTTTATTAGTGGGTGAGTGGAAAACGGGGAGCAACCATGTAAAATTGACACAGCTGCACAGAGGCCCAGAGACCCTACAAACTAAACAAAGCAGACTGATTTTGCTAGTTTAGATTAAAAGCATGGGGAAAGTTGTGCACAACATCCCAAGCATCTGAGTGTGGCAAGGGTCATCGAAAATTGTTGTTTATTGAGGTTTTTATTAACCTCTTGAAAGGAATTTCTTTCTCTCTTTCCAAAGAATTCCATATGAAACATTCCTGGAAGCATGAAGTAGATGTTTAAATACATGTATACACACATTCTATTATTAGGGTCCTTTGCAAGGACCTAATAATAGAGAAGTCCATAGTTATGTATAAGGCAATGATAAGAGACCAGTATGTAAAGCATGTTTTAAGGTATTTGCATTGCTGCCACAGTACTGCCATACACTAACTCAACACAGAAAAATCAAACAGGCTTATCACTTTCATCTCCAGAGAATTCAAGTGTTTGCTTCCAGTTATTCTAAATCTAACAAATAACAAGATAAACCAAAACATAACAGCAAAAACTCTTCTCCTGAATTCATCTTGTCACTGCACTGAGTACCTTCTAGAATGAGCAGCAGATGCCAGAACAAGCAAATGCCACGTATCAGTATTAGCTGCAGTTTTGTCCTCTCAAAAAAATTATAAAAACATTTTAAATTACTTAGGAATTGTTTGTTGCTTCATAATACAAAACTAACACTATACATAGCTGCAGTTTACTAAGCAGAGTATCCACATGGCAATTTCCAGTACATCACCATTATAAACTGTCACCACTAGAAAAACAAATAGACAATGTTTCTTATGGTGTTGGCTTTTTGTCTGTTACCTGCTAACAAACACCACAATTTACTTGTAAACAAAGGATTCCTCAGATGAAACATAGAAAGCATGTCACTGGAGAAGCCCTACATTTTAACCTCTAAGCTCAAGGAAACACATTCTTTTCCCAATTAAAAACACCACAAAGATCTGCTCAAAGCTGCACTACCTGGGACCTCCAGGGAATACTCCTGCTCAAGAACAGACTTTAACACAGACGACGTTTTTCTTGTGCACTTGCTCAACAGCACCGTCATTTTTCATCCAAAGCAAAGCACAGATTTAACATCCACAGCAGCATTTCTGAAAGGCAACTCATCTCTCCAATGCTGCTGCAAATTCCACAATAAATCACATTTAATTAGTTTGTGCCTTTTTTTTTTCCCTGGCTGTCTGAAATCCAACAGCGAGCAGGCTCCAACTTAAATTTTGCAAAGAGGTGCTTAGAATAAACTGATAAAAACACCAAGCACCACGTCCCCACTGGAAGCTGTTTGGAGTTATCTGCTCGCTGACACGCCAGCATTCCTGCCTGTAGATGGCTTTTTACCGCTGTGTATCCAGCGGCTCCTATTTCCACTGCCTTGTTTGAAGAACTTCCCTCTTCCCACATACCTTCCATCTCCAGGGACAGATCACACAGGGACACTAAACCTTGGCCGCAAACAACACGAGTTTTGATACCGCTGTTTCCAAAGGATCCTCCACCACTCAGCAGCGCAGAGAATCACCGAGGCACAAATCCTCCGGGCAACGCTTGAGAAACTCTTTGCCTCGCCAGTATTTTGCACAGCTGAGATTTACACAGGGCTCTGCTGGCTTCTGCTGCTATTTATTTTATTTGCTGTACACTAAAGGCTACTGCAAACAAACGGGATTTTGGTAACTTGTGGCATGTTGCTCAAAACAATTCCAATACACTGGGACATGGTGTCCAGACTTTAAACCCAACAGCCACATCCTCTGTGGAGTGACAGGATGCTCTCCCAGTGTGTCCCAAACTGCCACTCCAGGTGCTCCAAAGAGGTCACTCCATCTTCCCTGGTGTCTTTTCTTTGCAGGGAAGAGGCAGACTACAGTGAAGAGAAAAGCGATTTGTTTGATGCAGGTGTGTTCAGGCTCTGGGCCTTGTATTTAATTACATGTATTTAGTAGGCATTCATCCTCATACTACAAACATTTATTCATACTGTAAGTGTTGGTTCTGACAACTGACATTTTTGAGGGAAAAAGTCAATTATACCTAATAGAAAGTTCATGAGTACAACCACACACATGCAGAAGTTTGCTGCATGGTCTGTATATATTTTCTTGCACATATATGAACTGCAGAAGTTTGACCGCTTCTCTTTCTCAGAGGACATAAAGGAAACTATAAGATGAGGAGAAAAAAAACCCCTAAAATTCTCTGGTAAGAAAGAGGTATGATGGAGAAAATTCTTTCAGTTCCCTAAATACTACACGTAGGAAAAAAAGTGCCAGGATAAACACGTTTCAGAATGGAAGTTACAAACTTTTGAGACTAAAGATTAAATACTTGCAGTACGGAGTTACAGCTCTGAGCTTCTTGGCTATTGCAGAATATCAGCTTATTTTGGCTGCTAACTACCTTCATTTCTTATCCTTTGGCCAACTATAGGCTAACAGTATGAAAAAACCCTCTCACTGCTGTCCCAGCAGCAACCTCAAATCCAAACCAGATGAGTCCCAAAGGCACAAAATGAAAAAAAAATTTAAAAAAAGTAAAATATATCACCTTCCACACAGACTCATCTCTGAGCTGCATTATAAACATAAAGTAGCTAAAAGATACTGAGGCGGGAAGAACAATACACGATACTTGTGGGGCAGCAGACGTTTCTGCCACAGCAGGGTCCCAATACAACCACAAATCACAACTGCTTTGAAACTAACGAGAGGGAACCACAGAAGTGCTAAAGATTAAGAGAAAAGCACTAACAGACCGCTTCTGTGCGAGACCCGAAATGACCCCGGGAATACGGCCAAGAATCATTTTCTTACTGGTAGCACCGGCAGCGTATTCTCTGACTGCTGAGAAAGACACACGGGCCCCAGGTGAACAGGGCGAGAGCAGCAAGATGCTTCCACTCCGGAGGCAGCCCTTGGCCATTCCTGAGGTTTCTGGAAGCGATGCCGTGATCTGGATTTCCAGCCAAGCACACATTGTGTCACCCGTGTCCCGACCGGCCGCTCCCCACCAGAACAAAGCACAGACCCACACCAGAACAGGCACTGCCAGGCCTGGCACTCCCAAACTCTTTTAAAGCCAGCCCTGCTGCTGCAAAAAAAAAGGTTGAGAAATAGTGTTCTGCGCTTAAAAATCTGTGGAAGTCTGAAATGCCATTACCTAGCACATTGTTAAACTCGAGTTAGACTGGTTTGGCACCTTTCAGGAACGCTGCGGGTGAGCCCTGTGTTCTGCAGGGTAAGCGGTTCAGGGATCCAGCAGCTGTGGTTAGGGCACAGGTAACCGGGGTACGTGAATCCTGTCCTCACAGATCCAGCACGGAGTTCAAACAGCAAATAAAAAAATCCGAAATACAACAGCAACAGAAAAAACCCGCCAACAAGGAACTCCAATCTCTCCGTATCTCAGTTCCCCCACCCCACCCCGTGAAGGGGTAAGTACCCCTTTAAGGCCAGTACTTCTATATACTCAAAGGACACAAAGAAATGCAAATGAAATACAAAATTACTAATATGGAGAGAGGCTTGCCCCACGCCTTCTATTCTACAAATATAGATGGGATAAACGGGTCGTTACATTTAACTCCAAGCCGCACTACCTCCGCCAAAACCTTATTTAAATAGAACATTTCTGAGAACCGGGAAGGGGGGGGATGCAGCTGTGGTCTTAACCTAAGAGAGGTTAAGCTTTTAAAAAGGGTTGTTCTTTTTTACTCCGTCTGCTGGTCGCATGCCATTTTAAAAAGGTGTCTGGCAAGCAAAAATAAAAAGTTTCCAGGGCTTTCCTTCCCCAAGCCGCCTCTGCCAGGAGCCGGGCGGGGAGGACGGGGCCAAGAGAAGACGGTCGCGCCTTTCTCCAGCTTTTTCTCCAACATGCCCTCTGGATCCCGACGTTCTGGAGGCGGAGGAGCCCCCGGTTCCTCCACCTGCCCGCAGCCTCGGCCGGGCAGGGGCCGGCGGAGCGGGGCGCGGCTCGGGGGAGCCGCGGGCAGGCGCCCCGCACACACCCGCGGTGCCCGCGGCCCCGGGCGCTCCCGCACTTCTCCTCCGGGAGCCGCAGCGGGCGGGGAGGGCGGCGGCGATGACAGCGGCCGGGCCGGCCGCCCCCAGGGACAGCCGGGCGGTGCTGGAGCGCCCGTCCCGCCGCCAGCCCCGAGCGCGGCCGCTCCCCGCG
>VWZP01002299.1:746694-893740 GCA_013396995.1 Dicaeum eximium | reverse complement strand
CTCCCCGCGCCGTGCCGTGCCGTGCCGCCGGGGCGGGGGCTCATGAGGGGCGGGCACGGGGCGGGCACGGCGCCCGCTCAGCCCGCTCCGGTTCCCGTTCCGCCTCGTCCGCCCTCCGGGGTCCGGCCGTCGCTGCTTAGAACCGTAGAATAAGAGAATTAGAGAATCGTCAAGGCTCAGGGCGATCCGGTCCAGCACACCCAGCAGCACCGCTGTAGCCCCCAAACTGCATCGCCCAGAGGCAGCTCCAGACGCCTCTTTAACACCTCCGGGCAGTGACTCCACCACCATCCGTTTAAATGCCAGACCACCCTAAAAGTAAAACATTTGTTTCTAATGCCTAATCTGGATCTCCCCTGTCTCAGCTGAAGGCTATTTTCCTCTAGTCCTCTCACTGCAGGTGCGGGAGAAAAGAGCATCCCACAGCTGGCTACAATCTCAGGGACTTGTAGGGAGGGACGAGGTCTCACCTGATCCTCCTCTTCTCCACATTAAACAAACCCTTCCACAGCTGCTCCTCATAAGATATGTTTTGTAGGCTCTTCATGTACTGCCAAATATCACCCCTGAGCACACATCACCCACCAAGCCTCCCCCTGTCCACCCAGCCCTAGCAGGGGTGTGTGGTTGTGGTGGATGTTGGAAAGTTGTCACCGAAATGCCATTTCTGACAGGGTAGCCCTTTGCCCAAGCTGTTCTAGGCTGAGGTCAGTGCATGTCCCCATCCGTGTCCTCCCCTTGGTGCCTGCTGCGGGTTCCTGCAAAAGTAAGGCCTGTGCTCCATCACTGTGGTCATTCCCATCGGCGGGGAGCAAGGAGGAAAAGCTCTTGATAATGTTTTCAGGGCTAAAAAAAACTCCTCTGACTTATTAAATTGTGCAGCCCTAAAGAAGAGAAGTTTATCTCCTGGCTCTGGAAGAGAGCCCCAAGGAATGGTCATGGTGGTCATTCACCTCTCAGCCCTGCATCCAAGCCATGGGGGAATCATGACTGGAGCTTTAATCTGGTTTCAGGAAAAGTTTAAAATAGGACCTGGCCTTACCCCCACCACAGATCACAGCCGTGCTATGAAGGGGCTTTTGATTTAGCCTGGGTCCTTGGGGAAGCCAACCTTTCTCTGCAGGAGCTCATCGCCCACACGTCCTGTGCTCTGCCTTCTCTCCATCACTCTCTTCTTCAGTGTTACTTTTTCCAACAACTTTTATCAGTGATTGATCCACTTTATCCACCAGAGCAAAGTTTACTTTCAAAAACTGGAAAACACTCTGGAGTCTGAGGCAGCCCAGGTGTATTTTCTTCAGCTTCCATTAAAATATCAACACAAACGTTTTCCCTGTAGGGCTCCTTGATGTTCTGCTTCTTGCTGAAACACACACTAAAGAAAAATCAGTTTGGCATCAAGGCTGAGTAAAAGCATCATGGCCAAATAGGCTGGGTTTGAGGCTTTTTTGTACATGACTAAAACCCAGAAAAATGAAAAGAAAGTTATCTGAAATAGATAATTCCTATGAAAATAACAAATAGGCAATTTTCCCATGGGAAAGATTTTTCAATGTGGAATGGTCAGCCAGCACTAAGTATTGTTCATTGTTAATTGCAAAAACTTTTGTAATGCATAAAATCTAAAAGTAGAAAAATGTTTTGTTTCATTATTGACCCAAAACACGCAAACTTTTTGATGGTCCTGGAGAGATTTACAGATCAGATGAGATTAATTATTCACTGGGGTTTTAAAGATTTTACTTGGTCCCATAGACAGTTTTGTAAAAAAAAAAAGGAAAGAGAGAAGGGACAGTGAAGTCATTGGTTTAGAAGGGAAAAAATCACTGACATGAGTTGGAAAATGATGAACAAAAGATACAATTTTAATTGAAGAGTAAATAAACTCAAACCTGCAAACCCGGAGAAAGCAAAATTAAGAGAAATAAAGAAGAGGAAAGAAATGGAACCATAGGGCTGTTTTGTAACTTTTCTCTCTGATGGGCCAAAAGTTCAGTCCTCATCTGGAAAGTCAGAACAGGAGCCCCAGGCATGGGGACATTTCCAGTCTTACCTGAAACTGCAGAAGGGCAGACTCACAAAAACTAGAGCAAGGTCAGCCTGGACCTGGAACAATTGTTGTCTTCTCCTTGGAGCTCCTTCTATTAATCCCCATGGCCCTGATGAGCTGGAAGAGCAGATTGTTAACAGCAACAATAAACTGATTCAATGGAGCCTGGGCATGGCTCAGGGACAGGGACAGGGCAGGGGAGAGTGAAGCGAGGATTGCTTTCCATCAGAGAGTTCCTACATAAATAACAGATAAAACTATTTCTTTAACAGCTTACTCCCTGAGCCAGCTCATCTAGGAAGAGCATTAATCAGACCAAGAGGAAATGTCTCTTGCCACTGGAAAAGGAAAAGGATTAGGTTAAGTGATGACACAGCAGGGACAGACAAGTCACACTGGAGAAAATGACTGACCTAAACTATCATCCAAATAAATACAGACCAAAGTTATGAACTAATTTTTCAGTTTTGATGAGTCTGGGGTTTTGTTTTCAATAACACGCATATTTATCTTTTATCACAGTGAGATCTTTCTGTTTATTCAGGAAGCGAGTGGCGACAGAAACACGATAGCACGTCTTTTCCATCTCTCTTCCCTCATGTGCTGTTGCAGAGGAGCAGGATGAAGGGGCTGAGCTCTGTCCTTCTTTGCTCTTTCTCTTGGATCCCTGTCCCCATGACAGTCACTCTGAAGCCGCAGATGCAGCAGGACCAGACAGAACCCCCAACTCCTTTCAAGCTGGAATTGTTCAGCCATCACACAGTAACAATTTTGGCACTGGTGACTAAGGCTGGATCCAAATCAGTTCTAAATCCTGTATTCTGCCATCATCTCCATCAGCCATTCCCTCCTATTCGGTGGCAAAACCCAGAGAGGGGCCCATGTCTCTGACAATTGGGATGTGGCCTTGGAGGTCAGACATCATTGCCAAGGCTGTGAAGACAGTCTTTATTCTCTCAGGATACTTCCCCTCACATTTCTGATGGGATTTGAGTTAAACTGTAACTATTCCCACAAGCTGCATCTTCTGTATTCTGGAGGGCAGGCAGACAGAGATCTTGGCATCGGTGCTGTTTGACAGCATACAGAGCATGCTTTGATTGATTTATTTGCTGAATACTGTGGTGGTTTTTACCTGGGATATACTGCCCTCAGTCAGTTTTAACCCTGCATAGCACCAGCACAGAGGGTGGATGGCTCCACTCAAACATTGGATAGACTGTGGCTGCAGGAGCTCTCTCTCCATGTGCACTATCACATCTCTGAGCAGCTGTGGGGTGAGGACTCAGGACTCAGTGTCCTAACAGTTTACATTCATCCCTTGCAACAGCTCCAGGTTCACACTTTTTTTTTTTTTTGCCAGCAGCATCTTGGATGAAGAAAGACAGAAGTACTCAGGGAAATTGCCTTTGGTGACCCCTCAGGCTGAGAACATGGCCCTGAGGCATCCCTTACTTGGACCTCACCCTGCCACTTGAGAGGTGGCACCAGCGGGATGCTCAAAGCAAACGTGGAAGATCTCCTCACAGAAATACCCAGAACAAAATGATGTCTCACCTCTCCACCTCCCCCTACTTGTGATGACATAACTTACTCTTCTCATAGAATAAAGAGAAGGCCATATAATCTGTTCTTTTCTTGTTTTAAAATGCTTTTCTGTCACTATGCCTCACGAACCGATAAAGTTAGTGCAACTTAAACAATTGAGTACTCAAAATCACACAGTACAATCTGGTCATGGTAGTCTTTTCTCACTCTTTTATGTGACAAAAAAAAAAAAAAGCTAATGGCAAATTAGATTGTACAGATTTAAACACAATCATTTCCTTCAATCCTTACAATGCTTTATTTTCAATGTAGTGTCTGTGGAGACTGGCACATGCAAGAAAATGTGGGTAAGTGTATGTAGTTTATAATGGTCACTTTTACTGCAGGGAATCCAAAATTCTGCAGGACAGTCTTTCTAAATAAGTAGGGCATGTAAACATTAGCTGAACCAGGATTTCTGTCTGTACCTCTCTATTTAGAGGAAATGAATGCCAGTTATTCACTCAGCATATATTCACAGGTTTGCATTCATGAAGTGACTGACTTTGTACTCATGGTATTAATTAGCAAATTTTTCCCTTTTTAGGATAACACAGGTCAGGATTTCTCATGCTCAATAACATGTGAAGAAATTAAGCCCCAAAAATCTTATTGTTGGGAAAAGATCAAAGGAGTAACCTCTGTATGATTCTGCAATAAAATTTCTCTGCCTCTTCTGTTAGTGCAGTGCACGGTAACTTTGCATTGCATATCAGTGTGATAAAACCAATTACTTATTGAACATCATTTTATTTACATTTAATGGACAAGTCTTTAATTTGACCTTTGAACCTCACAGAGATTTTACCAAGCAATAAATACAGATACTACTAAACAACATATATGTCCAGTCAAACTCTACTAGAAGTCACAAAAGACCAGAGAAATTCACCAGCAGTTAGAAGAGGCTGTCTAAACACCCATGCCATTACTGTAAAGACATGATTTCTAACACCCCAGAAGTTACTGTTAGTCAGGGATATTATTCTCTTAGCTGTTTCTTAATCTTTACAAAGGCATCATGGAAAGAAAAGGTTCCTGCTGCCCTCTCTTCCATGAGAAGTGCCATTGTCTTCACAATTTGTCTGTTTGCAAGCTGAGGCCTTACACAGGGCATTTTTTACATTTTTTCGTCTACATTGGTTTTATAAGTTTAAATAAGTTCCTGTCTGCTAAGAGCTTCCAAAGAGCGTTGGCACTTCACCAATTCAAGAAGCTTGCCGTGAAGATTACACACCCGTGGTGCTTATTCAAAACAATAACTTCTGACCACTGCACCAGAAGAAAATACTCTCATTTATTGTCTCGTAATCATGCATCTCTGCAGTGTTAGTTCCAATTTTGCCAGCAAGAAGGATGTTCCTTTTGATATTTTACAAATATTTCAGCTAAATCTCCTTAACACTGTGCAGCTCTTTGGCTCGTTAGGTTTGCTTGGGGTTTGTTTTGTTGAAAGCTCTTGTTTCAGTTCAGGCTCTAAAGAAAACAAAGCAGTATTGCTCGCATTGTTAAAGCCAAAAGTAGGGCCATGGAAAAAAAAATGTTCTTCTTGGAAGAGTTTAGAGATTGGCATTCATGAAACAGCTGGAGATGAAACACACAGCACTAATCCTGTCCAGTTGCTCCTGGTCATGTTGCACATTCAGGAAATTCATAATTAGGTGGTTATACCCCCAGTGTTTCCCCTGCAGCACTCTTTACAACCATCAGTTTATCTTCTTGTCATTGAAAAAAAAAACCCAACAACAAAACCCACAACTACAAAGAAAGAAGAGGGGGAGAAAATACAAGCAGGAATGACTTGAAATATGCTTAATAGCTTCTTCTCCCTGTAAAAAAAAAGAATAAATCAGATGTTGTAATTTCTGCACATACCAGCAAACTTCTGCTGATCCATTGCCCTTTTCTATCACAGTAGTTTTCCTCTGTGCTGTATCTCCTTCCTCTTCACAGTATTTATTTTTCCAGTTAATTTTTTCTTTTCCCTTGCCAGTCATGCACCCGCTTTCCTGTAAAGGGCAGCCACACCTGACAATTTAGAAATAAACGCTTTAACAAGTAAACATTTATTTTTCTTGCCGAGTGGAAGCACTAGACATGGGGGCTTTATTCCTAGCTCCCACCAAGGTTTCTAGTGAATTCCTAGAGTAACTAAGTAGTTAACCTAAACTAAGTAGTTTCTGCTCTCTATTTTGATTTCTCTAGTGGTATCATGAAAGCATTTGGCCACACACTGGGAATCTTCATACTGCATGCTACAAATGGTGTTTTGTCAAAAAGTTTATCTTCATTTTAAATCAGACAAGGTACAACTTGAAGGATTTTTCTTCTTTTCATAGCTTAAGAGGTTTTTGCAGGGCCATACCAAAACACTTATGTTCTAGGCACAATAATGTATCTTTTAAATCCGACAGCCTTATCTCCTGTTAACTACACACATATGCAATATGGAGGTTTTTGTGTACAGGACATTCCATGAGAAATGTAGCCAACTTTGGAATTGAACTGTTACCAGTGACTCAGCAGCTTTTGCTCTGCAACAGCAAAGCATTCAATATAAGCTTTTTAAACAATCACGATTACTAATTTTTCCCCAAAGTAACTTGAAAGAAGACTGCTCAGATCACACTTCCAGTTAAAATTCAGGAGTTTCCATGCCTGCGATTAGGAAGCTACACCAGTGGCTCAGAGGTCTGGCTCTTCAGAGATAAAAACAAACCCCACAGCAATTTCATAATGCCTGCAGTGAATGCACAAATAACTTTAGAACAACAAGAGCCATAAGCCCCTCTGGTGCTGGCAGTTCCAGCCCCTAGATCATGGGATGACCAAAAATCCCAGCGAGAGGAGAGGGAAGAGCCAGCCCAGACTTGCTCCCAACCCTTCTTATCCAAGGGAGCCTTGGCCACGTTGCACACATTTGTGGTTTCCTCCTCCTTTCAGAATTTTGCAAAGTGTGTTTTTAGTCACAAAAGCGGCAAAAATAAACCTAACAATGCCTTTTTTCCTGTCTAGCCATTGGGGAGCATCTCCAAGTCCCTGGCTAGCAGTGTGGAAGCAGAAGGCTCAGTGCTTTTGGATGGAGATACCCAGTCATGCCCAGGTATGAGTCCTCTCCCAAAACATCATGGAAGTGAGACGGATTCCTCAAAAGCTCTATATATCTGCAATAAACTGAGAATCTTTATACCAGGTGTAAAGCCCCTATGAAAAAAATATCGCCACCTTCAAGTGTATTATCTTTAAAAAAACCCAACACTGAACGATTTAAGAGTTTCACATCAGATTCCTTTCCATCAATGACTTTTCCAAGAGCTTCCCCAAAGCTACATGGAAATACAGAAAATGTTACTTTGAAAAAACAGTCACGTTTTGAAAATTATTTACCAAGCTGCTAACTTTTCCAGACTTCAAAGGTGATGCCTGAGATTGTTTATCATCATGAAATAGATACATTCTTGAGTCTGGAATATAAATGTTTTGGTATGGCCTTGGAAAAACCTCTTCAGCTAACCCTGCCCCAAGCTAGAATGATTTAAAAAATAATGCATATTTTACAATTCTATTACTTTTTTATCTACAATAAATAGCCAGGCTTACCCTTTCAATCATGCCCTGTCACATACACTGTCACACCTAAATTCTACACACTTTTAACCTTTTTTTTAATAACAATGTTAAGATCTAGCAACATGCCCTAAAAATCAACAAAACCTGGAATTATTATTTTTTATTAAGGGAGGAGAAACTGCAACAAGGAAGGCAATGTAGGCTGTGTGCTGTGTCAGCTCCTGCCTTCCTGTGTGCACCCCAGCAGATCACAGCTGTGATTCACAGTGATGTGAAGTGGTGTCTGCATCAGCCCCGAGTCATTCCATGGCTGAGAGGTCAAACACGGCCTTAAATCTCACTTGAAAGCTGACCACAGAGCTGATACAGGGATGAAGGAATAATTACAGACTGTTAAAATAAGGGGGGAAAAAAAGAAGATAAAAAAAAAACCCAAACATTGGATTCTTCATAGGTTTCTGCTGCTGTTTTTCTTAATTCTTGAAGGTTCGTGTGATTTAAGCAAATGTAGAAGGGATGGGAGAGCAAATAGAATGATTTCCATTACCCACACAATGATTATGAGGCTTAATTGATGGGCATCTGTAAATATGCTTTGTGATTTCTGAAGGAAAGTTGTTACAGAGGAAAGGTGCCATTAAAAATGCCAGTTATAATATAAATCTTATGCCTTATACAAAAAATATAAATATAACAGACATTTTAGAAGCATTGACAAAGTTCTCATACACATATTTTGGATGTTTCTTTTTCCTCTCCTCCCACACTACTTCAGCTTTAAAAATGGAGTCACAAAATAAAGGAGAAGGTCACACTCTTCACCAACTCCTCACCACAGAGCAGGCAGTTCTGTTTCCCTTTGCAGAGCTGATTCCCAGTGCCCACACTTGGAGCAGGGCACAGCAGTCCCCCTCTCACCCCAGAGCTGTCACCCCCCAGCCAGGCTCTGGTTCTTGGTGCAGCCAGGCAGCACCACAACACCTGGGTTTCAGACTCTTGGAATGCCTTCAGCAATCCATGTGCTGTTCATTGGGTCCATTTTTACTACAGAGCTGTTTTACTGTCCCAAATTCACAAATATCCTCAGGGTCTCACAGTCTGCCCATGGCTTTTGTAACTTCCCTGGTCTCTCTCAGCTCTGCTTGCCGGGATGAGGATGGGAAAGGGCACAGATGGTCTCCCTGACCAGGCCACAACTCTTCTCCATCCCAATTGTAAGGCCATGGTTACATGAGCAAAAAAACTGGATCTGTGAAGTTTCAGATTTGTTCTCAGCACATTTATCCTGGAGGAGGCGTGTCTGTTGAAGTTGTCAGAGTGCCTGGTGCAGTTCATATCACTGTGACCCCTTTGTGGTCACCCCCCATCTGCTCTGGGGTTCAGCATAGAGCTGGGATGGAAGTGAGGACCAGGGCCTGACCTGGCATAAAGCTTGGCTGTTCAGAGTTAATCCATGAGAATTTTAAAAATAAACTGGATCTGGCAGAGAGTTTAGACCATGGAAATACTCAATCTCATATGGCAGCACTTTTTAATCCTGTCGTGTCCAAAAAACAAATGCATTCTGTTGTCACACTACTCCCTTCGTCCTTTGGTGTTTTGGTTCATCTGTGACTATAAAATAGGGATCTCAACCTATCTATAATGGGATTCATATAAATTCCTCATGAAAGTGTGCCCCTACTTGGAAGCAATGCTGAATTGATATTGAACATTTCTTCTGAATGGTACTAAAATCCTCAGAGATTAAACTGAAAATGCATCAATCCTTCAGAGTGCTGGGAGCATGTATTTATATTTAACTTAATCCTGAGATTAACATATTCAAAACAGACTTGGCAGTTCATTATGAGAGAGCTATAAAAGTACTCTGAAGTATTCAGAATAATCAAGTAAGCACATGCAGTATCAGGGGCCAAGATGGAGTTATTTGGGAAAAGCATAGTTCTGTCTGGCACAAATAACATCCAGTGATGACCAGAATGCTAATTTCAATAAATGCTCAAGAGATGCCCATATCTTACTTTGCATTTCTTGTATAATGGTACATATGGAAAGAGAGAAAAAGAGCTATGATTCTATTCTTTTTAGAGAAAGATTGGAGCTTCAGAGAATTTTTTAGTAACTCATCTCCTTTTACAAGCTTGAACTTGATTCTGGAAACTGCTCTGTTCCATTCATCAGTTGACTTTGTGACTCCATCCTAGTAATAAAAAAATTACACCTGAGTACTTTAAACATCATTTACTGAATCTAAAAAGAGTAAACGCAATCTGTAAATTATGCAACCGACACTTAAACTTAGATGTGTTAATCAGGGAATGGAGGAAACACAGTTAAAGTGAGCTGATACAAGTTCTAAATTTTCAATAGCCAAAAGATATTGCTAAAGAAGTGGAAAACAATAATTTTTTTTTTTTTTTGTGATAGGTCAATCCAGTGAGTGGGTCTGTTTTTGTTTGGGACACAAGTTATGAGAATGAAAGCTAAGCGAGAGCAGAAAAAATTTTAGATAGTAAACTTTTGTATAAGCCTATTAACACCTGATTGTTTTTAACACTAACAGACAGTATCAGTGGGATTTCTTTGAAGGGACAGTGTTGCAATCACCTACAGCTAAAAGTAAGAGACCATATGATGCCCAGAACACACAGCATGTGGGAAAACCTTGACAGGCCAGGGAACAGTAGACAAATGGGGTTTGAAATCTGGGATGAAACAAAGTGATCTTTTGCCATCTCCTGATTAATTACCTTGGCAGAAACAAGCTGCTCAATAAGATTTCTTTGGATGTAAGATGCAAACCTAAATTCATGCTGCATAATTCAAAGGCAAAGGCAAAAGCTGAGTTAAACCTGTGGCACTCCTGCATTGTTCAGAACAGAGACTGGGTTAGGCTGAGTTTTGCTCCCCAAACTGTGGCTCCAGCTCCAGGGTGATGGTGCAAAGCCTTTGGTAGGAATTCAGGCTTGAGCTCTTGCTGCCCCTCGCTGCTGGCTGATACCTCTGTGCTCTGCCCTCTGGGTCCTGCTGGCCCTCCTGGGGTTTGCATCAGCGCTGCCGACCTGGTCAGGATATTGATCTGGCTGTGAGCCAGCATTCCTGAAAAGGTTTGGGTTTATTTTCACTGCTCAAACCAGGTATCTCCATGGCTGGTTTCCAGTGGCACCAAAGGCAGGGGTGTGGGCTGCAGTGCAGAGGTAGGCATGGATGTAAGAGGAGGACAGGTATTTATTAAGCCAGCATTACTGCCAGGCACATGCAGCAACATGACTTTGAACCACATCTTGTCCAGGCACGTCACATTCCGAATTCCACTGACAGGAGACAATCCCCCTTCAGTTCATGTGGAAGGGGCTTATGGTTTAGCATAGGAAAAGCTGTATTGTTTCCTCTCTTGCCAAATATTTCTGAGCAGCTAGTGTTCACCCTATTGACAGGTGTGAAACTCTGCCTGGTCACTAATCCCTTACCTGCTCCCATGGATTATTAACTGCTAAGCATAAGTGTAGCCTGCAGCATTTTCTGTTGGGAGGAAGCCCAGGTGCTGCAGAATAGAGATCCAAACTTGCTGCAATACCAGGCTTACATTACCAATCTCCACACACCCTGAGTCAGGAAATGCTGCCTGAGTTCCTCCTTTTGGCTTCCCTGATGAGCACAGGCATGCACTCACATGCACATGTGCACAAACCACACGCTGTGGGGTTCAGGATGGCTTCCTGCATGCGGAGTTATGCAGCCCAAATTACACCTAACAGAGTTTTCTAGGGCTTAAGTGCTTCTGGGTGCTTAATAAAACACTGAGCTAAGGATCTCAGTGAAGTCTATGGCAATGCAGAAGGGAAGGGCCCCAGTTCCATCTCTGTCAGCCACCAGTTCTCATCTGCTCTGAAAATTTAGCACTGCTGTCTCTTGCTGTTGGGCTCTTGCTATCATGATCCTTATAACAAGGTCTTTTTAGGGTATGTAAAAAAATATTTTCTTTCCACTGCTGTTTCAGGAACATTCATTTGCATTTGCTTGCTTTTTCTGCACGCTGACATGCAAATGTCCAGAACACCTGAACAGATCTCCATTCAGAATTGCTCATGTTAGTGTCTAAGAAGCAGCTGAGCACCCTTCACTTTATGAACAGCTCTCTTTCTTCAAATAAAGCTGTAATTAATGCCTTATCAGGATAAAACCTCTGCAGGTGAATACTTTCAGAACTCAAAACGTCTGAAAAAATTAATACAGCAGCTTCTCTGAATATCCCAAAATCTTCAGAAAGAGTGAAGATGAAGAAAACCCACTGAGAACAGACAACAACATTGAAAGGAAGCCTGTGTGGAACAGTGGAACTGTTTGGAAGGGAGACTTCCCCAGGGTGAAATGTTACTTAGCTGCAGGACAGTTTGAAATGACCTGTCTGTGCTTAAACTCCAGATTCACCTCACCCAGACATGTTTGCAGCCAGCATCAGGCAGAGCCAGCATACTGGCTTCTCAGGAATCATTATTCTTTTCTTGCCTTTTGTTTTTGGAACTACTTCAGGATTAGCTGTGTACTCAGACCTAACATTATAAATGATAGCAGTAAAAAGTAAAAAACATACCTTATTTCTCCAATGCACACACTTGTTGGAGCTATTTCACTCCAATTAGGGAATTGCTCTAATGTAAGTTTTCCTTAATGTCCAATCCCAGGTTACTTGTTTATGTGTTTCAGTAGTTTCAGGAGGGTAGAACCTGGCTACGTAATTTTTCTGTATGTTGGAAGAAAGCACAGAAAGAAAAAGGGTTTTATTTTCCTCAGATTATATTAGTGCTAGAGTCTGCTAGCTGCAGACTAGTTCATATTTTATTTCTTCTTTGGGACCTGTGGATTTTCTTTGACTTCTTCATTGCACACCCAAACTCCTTTCTGGTGCACATGGGTTCTCTGAGGACATCAGTCACCCCACTTGGAGGTTGAGTTGTGATGGGTCAGTGTTTTGGAAGGACCATTCAAGGCCTCCCTTGGGGCTGCCAGACACATTCAGTTCACCATCTCTACTGGTGTTTGGAGCAGACAAACCAGGAATGAAGCCAGGACAGCGACAGTGATGAAGAGGATGTGATCACTTTGTTGGGTTCAAAAACAATGGATGTGTTTATCCACCTGGCAAGGAACTCCTTTGGTGGGCAGGAGTCAGTAAGGTTAGTTTTGAAGGTAAAGAGATGGGGTGAAACTGAGTCTCTCCTTTGGTTTTATTTTGTGGAATGAGAGGCAGAAACATTGCTGGAAACAGGAGTTTTTCTCACTGCTCCAGGGGGTGGTTTGACAGAGGAGACTTCCTGCAGAACAGAGACATCCTCCATACACCTCCCTCCTCCTCTCATTTTCAGCTTTTCTGACCCCTGAGGGTTTCTCACAATTCAAGAACCAAAGAGAAAAAAAAAAAAGAAAGAGGGACATAAAGCCTGGATTTTTAACACTTCCTTACAAACTCTTCTAACTGGGTTAATTTTGCTGCTATTAGGTTTACTGTGGTGTTTTCTTTCAAGTTTCATGGACCCTAGAGGCCTCTTCACCTGTGATATTACTGAGCCTCTTTCTTCTCAGGATTGTGTCTATCCAGTGCAGACATCTTTGGTTGTATTTTACCTACTACAAGAAGCAACATACCCAAATCATGGGTGGTATTTAGACTCCCACTGACTTGTTTGGGTGTCCCAATTCAAGGAAAATCTGCAAAAGCAAAGACAGCATTAGCCTAGTTCCTCTTGACCTTCCCTTATCTGTAGACAGAGACATGGGTCCTTAAACTCAGTGTTTAGTTAAAACATAACTGCTGGTACTGTTAAGTTGGTAATGAGGAAAATGAAGCAGAGATCAAAAGATTCGCTTTTTTGTGGATTTAATTTTCTTCCTCATCTTTGCGCTTTGGTCATAAACACTGCCATTCCCCCTCTGCCCTCCTGTTCCACACACTGAAGATTAAGTTGGGAAATATTTTTAGAAAATACATGAGTATACAGAAGGGAGTATTAGACTGTGACCTTATAGCTGCTTTTGAAGTTTTTGAAAGCTACATGGCAAACATTCCCAGCATTTCCAAATTCTCAGAAAAAGGAGATTCATAGATTGCTCTTCATTAATTCAAGTGTACTAACTAATTGGCCACATGTATGTTTATTCCCTTTCTCTCATGCATGCACACACAGAGCAAAGCCAACACATATATTCCAAGATGCCTGAAACAAATAATGGATCCACAGTATTGCCTCAATCTCTACTGGCATGGGAAGAAAAGTAAACAGCAAAACAGGAAAAGGAAAGCTAAAACTAGATTAAACAGATTGCTGCATTCAAGAGTGTGCAGTCAGCTGGGAACTTTATGGGAAAAAAAAAGAGAGTTGAAAGGAAAAGTTAAATAACATACAGTCTTCTCTTGTATTTTTGAAAATCCCTCACCAGCTGTGCGGTAAAATGCCCTTAAACTAGCATGCAGTATAAATCTTGGATGTACAGAATTAACCTTTCATTCACGAAGGTAAGTAAAATATCAGGTTATTCCTCATCACTGGAATTCAAATTAGGCTCAGATTGTTCAACAGGAGCTGGAAGATTACAGGGATAGAGAAAAGGAGATTCTTTGTCTCAGTTACAGGAGAAAAAAGAAGCCATGTCTCAAGATAAAGACATGTTACCAATGGAAATTCATGCTGCATGCATGTAACAAAATATGGTTTCAATTATCTGCAAGAGGAGGTGTGCAAAAATCAAGGTAATTTAAAAACCTGTCCTATCACCAAAGCCAGCAAGATCCCTCACTGTTTCTATCATTTGAAGCCAAAATCTCCTGCTGAATACTCTGGTCTTTTTTAATCCTGGTTTGGATTTGAACTTGAACCTTAGGTCCCAGAATAAATCAAACCCACATCTTTACGTGCTCTTTCCAGACTGTTTCTGATGATAACAAATAACCTGGCTTTGCTTCTGCAATGATTTCCAAGAGCTACAACCAGGAATTTTGCTACTTTTCTGACTGACTGCACAGATATACCTTTCCAGGTTGGCTGGCTGAGCCAAAAAAGAAACCCAAGCCTCCTTCACCACTGCTTTAGATTTTACATTTGGAAATACGAAACTATTTTAGAATAAAGCCTCTGTTGGGACAACCTATCATGTCAGTTAGGGAATACTTTTCCCTCCTGTCTGATCTTCCAGAGCAGTTAACTTGTCTGCAGTATTTCTGAGTTCTGCTGCAGCCTCATAAATGGAAAGAATTTTCTGGAGTGAAATGTGTTGCTGCCCACTAGGCAGAAGGCACAGAAAGAGACTTTTCAAGTAAGTTAAGGAGAAATGCATCTCTTGTTGCCCTGAGAGCAGCACCTGTAAGTAACCCTAGAGACTCTTCTCACCACAGTCTAAACACAAGATATTCTCCTATTATGCACCAGGGGTATTGTGTTTGGTCAAGTGCTGTCTTTCTGATAGAATGTGGTGCACAGGACACTTCTTCCTTAATCACAAAGTCTCCTCCAGGTCAGGAAAGACCTTTCCATTAGATTAGCTCAGTCTGGGCTAGTGAATCCCACAGGCTCACCTTCAAGCAGTTATGACTGAAGTTTTTCAAGAGCCAGATGTCTCTCATGAACTCAGACTTGGGCAAGTGAACTTCCACTTCCAATGATATTTAGCACAGGACATTACTTTATGTTTATCTTAACCAATGTCCTGCAGCAGCACTTGGCTAACTTGTTTCTAAAATAAGCTGCAGTTCAATTTCCAAGTGATGGAGATACAGATAAAACTATGTGGTCTCCAATGCTTCTGGACTCCTGTGGCCAACTTATAGTTACTTTTATTAGCCCAGATTCCACTAGATTGGGTCATGGTTGGTTGCTTAGGTCAATGCTAGGGTGGTTCATGATGTAAATATCTATAGATATCATCATAGATCATCAGATCTATACCTGATCTATAACAAACAGGAGATCTGAAGTTCTAGGACAGCCAATAGCTGAACCTTCATCTGTATTTGTCCAGTAAAGTAGAATATTTATTTCAGAAAATAAATTATGAATGTACATGTTGGTTTTCCACCTGTATGAGCCGTATACAGCAAAAATAATATCATGGAACTGGAAACACCCTTATCAGATTTGAAATCATGACATTACAACAGAGGGCTTCTATATATAGAAGCAGGGCAGTGGCTCTCTGGTTATCATTACATTTTATTTTATTTTTCTGAAAATTCTAGGTACTGATACCATAGAAACAACATTAAAACACTAAAACCTCAAGATGTAATGCTCATCACTGTCTCTCTAATAGATTTTACCCTTTGTGCTCTTCTGGGAATTCAGGGGATGGTGCCTATTTCAGCAGCTGCATCAGAGGAGGAGTTTGTAGCCAGCCTTGCCCCTTTCCCCAGCCTGACAGGTTTTCAGCCCCTGGTCCATGAATTCTCACCTTGCTCCCTGTCCCAGAAATGTCTAAAGATCTGAAAGTTTCCAAGGAGGGCTTTTCCCCTCGTGCTGAGCCTTCAGCTGGAATCCCTGTGCCTGGTGGAATGCAGGTGGCAGACAGCAGTCTGTGATTGCTTCAAGGACTGCAAATAGAGAGAGAAAAAAGCACTCAAAGAGATGAAACCCTGGTACAAATGAAGTCAGAAGGAATTTAGCTGTTTACATGAATGGAGCCAGGATTACCCTTCTAGCCAAGATGATAAGACCCTGAAGTTTATCTATACATTTACTCTTGTTTTCTGCCAGCAATAAACAGAGTAAAGGCTGAGATAAATGCTGTATCAAAGAAGCTGACTGAGCTACAAGGGAGGTTTCTCCAGGCTTCAGGCCTCAGGATTATCTTGCACAAAGCAGTATGTACAAGAGCTGTTGTGCAAACACTACACACCACTGTTTATTTTGTTTTATTTGTGTGTCACAGCTCATCATAACCCCTTCAAAACGCTGAGCGGATCTTCTGGGCAGCCGGAACCGCGGAAGGTGAACGGGAGAGCTCACTCCAACCACTTCAGCTGCCTTGTACAGGACTCTGTAGCTCATCTGATCTTCAGAATGAAAGCTGATTAAGGGCACAAACTAATCTGAATATGGACCTTGACAGACTGCAAGATCTGACTCATTTACTGTGCCATAAGTAACAATGCCGTAGCTTTGATGTACTGTTCGTCCATACTTTGGCAGGGAAAAGGTTCCCTCACACAGCTCCCCCCAACACCATTAACACTGGGCTGTTCTACCAGAGGCATCTGAGGGAAACACTGCTGGTTTTAAGACCTTACTGGTCACAGCAGTCTGTTCAAGAAGTGTTTGGACAATGATCTTGGGCACATGGTGTGACTCTTGGGGATGGTGATGTGCAGGGCCAGGAGCTGGACTTGATCATCCTTGTGAGTCCCTTCCAACTCAGCATATTCTCTGAGTCTGTGAACTCCCTGCATATGAGATAACATAGACGAAGCACCCATTTGTTTGAGGCTATTTTACTTGGGATCAGCCCAACTTTAATCGTCTCTTAGAAATCATCAAGAAGTGACCATGTGACCCGGAACCACCATTGATTATCCTAGAGAATCCTCACAAGGAGAAAGAAAACAGAGCTGAGGAGCCAAAAGAACATGTGCCACCTTGCTGCTGAGACCATTGCCTTCCTAGCAGAGCTGCCAGCTCACCTGCCTGCACTGCCACAGACCCATAAAGCTCTTTTCCAGCCTAAATGATTCTAAGATCATTGAGTCCACCTCTAAACCTAGCCCAGCCAAATCCAGAAGCTAAAAGGACACCAGCTTTCCTGGTTCTGATGGATCTGACATGTTGCAGGGTTCTTTCTTCCCATCATGTGGCCTGACACAAAGGGAAGAGACAGATTGACAGAGCTCTCCTACCCCCTTTACATCCTCCTGGAGACCTCTGCGTGGACACAGAGCCCTGGACTCAGCCCATGTGTCAGCAGCAGCCAGCCCCATTTCCCTTCTCCTCCTTGTGGTGAATAATCCCCAGCTCATACCAGGCAGCAGTAGACAAATGGAAAAATTTACCTCTTGGTTTATCCACCACCAGTAACGTAAGGTTTAATCACATATCCCCTGCCATTTGTGTCCCGAGGTTGGCACCTGAAACTGTACTGCAAGTTCAAGGCAGCTGTGATCAGCATCCATTCCCTGTGGGAAGTTCAGGAGCAGGAGGAGCCCAGCTGTGGCAGCAGGGTCATTTTTCAGTTCTTGCACTGTTCTTGGAGCCGGTGACTGCCCTCTCTTTTACAGCTACAAAGCCAGGCATCGGCGTGTAAATCAGCCGGCTCCTGTCTCACAGTCTGCTAGACAAACTCCCAGCAGAGGTGTGAACTTCCCCAATTAATCTTAATGAAGTGTTAACTTCAAAGCAGAGCTGAAGCCATTTCTAGGTTAACAGAACCTCACAGAAAAAAAAAACCTCCCAGCTTGACTCGTTAAAAACAGCTCCAAGGTGAGAGGACTGGTCAAATTTGGGAGTTATTCTGGGAGCTGGAAAAAATCCCACTGCAGGGGCAGCCTTTGCTCAGGCACCACTTCCATTGCAGTTGCATTGTTAGGACACCGAAGGGTCAGACAGCCAGACTGGAAAAACTGTACAGTGAATGCATGCTAAAAATATCACTGGAATGGAGCAGATGGAGCAAGATAAGGAGGCCTTGATGATAAAGGCTCTAAGGAACTGTGCAAGCTCTTTGAGCCAAGTGATGAACTTGATCACACTGTCTTTCACCTTATTCAGGTCAGTGAAATGCAGAGCAAGATTCAAATCTTGAGCCCAGATTTAATCGGTGTTTCCATAACCCTCAGTTACCCAGGGGTGCAGATCTTTTACCGCAAAACCGATAAAGTGGATTCCTCAAATTAGTCTCAGACACTTGCAGTATTGCCATTAGCTTTGCTAGCACTCTGGGTTATTGTCATATTAGTGCATTTGGAAGTGTGAATCCACGTCATGAACCCCAAATACAGGTCTCTTGGAATAAAACCCTCATTTCAAGAGCCTTGTACCCTTATTTTCCTGATAAAATGCCACAGAAGTGGAGCCTTTGCAACAAAACCTTCCCTTTCATGTTTCTGTCTGGTTTGCAGCCAAGAAGCCCACCTAAGAATTTGGAAAGAAGGATGCAATTTTGGGAATAAGGTTATGCTCCATCAGTACATATTCACTTCCTATCCCCAGCATGAACTGGTTGATCTTTGTGCTCATTTGTTACTCAAAACCAGGACAAATGCATTGAGCAGGTGTAGTTTTAAGGACCATATCAACAGACAGCAAACACCCTCCCTGGGAAAAGTGTCACCAGGTCAGACTTGAATGACTTCCACACTCAGGTACTCCAGCAAATGAACACTCCACTGCCTCGTTTTTAACTGTCAAAGGCAATAGGAAAAGCATTCCCTCCCAAACAATTGCATGGATCTGTTGGATACAGCCCCCTAAAGCCAAAGCTGCTCTGCTGAGCAATTCAGATTGCACTCTGGATGCAAGAACTTAAATGTAAAAGAGGTAGATCCTTTACAAGCTCCCTTGAAGAACTCTGACTCAGCTGATTACTAATTGCCAGAACACACCCACATCTGCCTTTTCTAGTATAAAAAAGAATAAAAAAACCCAACCCAAAAGCAAAAAAAAACAAAACCAAAAAGAAAAAGGTTAAATTAATCATTCCTGTTTTGAAAATTTCAAGAGTGAATGGCTGTGTTGCCATGGGTGCTGGTTTGTTTATAGTATTGTTTTTTTCCTCATTGTTAGCTACTGTGAAATACCATGAAACACGAGTTCACCTCCAGCATTGTACCATGGCTCTGACCTCTAGATACTGCCAGTAGCTGTAGTGGGGCACAACACAGAGAATTTTACTTTGCTAAAAGATGGATGTAGGTCAGATGATGCAGAAGCAGTAGTTCTTCCAGATCCACAAGATTTTCTGCCGTATAGCTCAAACCCAGCTCTGCTCACCAGGGTCAGGAAGCAGCTATTGCAAAGTTATTTCATGCTAGCAGCTGCTTTGTGTTCTTCTCCTTCCTCTGAAGTGTCTCATTAGAGAAGACAGACTAATAGTCTGAGCTTGGCAGCAGCAGACACAGTCAAGAGTGGAGCAGAGCAAGAGGTCCTGCTCGTTTTAGGAGCCTTGGGTCATCCCTGACAGGAATAGGAAGCAGTTATTTTAACTTACACAGTTATAAGGTAACTTATAAAAAGGGGTCTTTGCTCAGCCTCAGGCTGCAAGATCTGTTGAGCTGCTGTGGCACAGCCCAGTCATGAAACCAAATTTGCAGCTGCCAACAAGTTCTTTCCTAAGTCAGGGAGGCTTTATTTTTCCATTGGAATGGGAATATTGGTGGATATTTACTATGGCACACAGGCTGCACAGGCTGACAGAGCTCTGCATTGCTTTTCCTAGTCCTGTGCCAGCAGGAAAAGAGCAGTGGTGCTTGTCCCCACCAGGAACAAAGTGCTGATGCTGACCCACTGCCCATCACCTCCTTCCCAAGGTGGGTGTTCCCATGGAACAGTTTGGGCAGCACAGATTGCACTGTCCTCATTCATCCTTTAGAACTGAGCATACAGCAGTTCCAAACACAGTATTTTTCCCAACCAATCCAGTATCCAATTTCAAAGCCTGGTCTGTGTTGCATTTGCCAAAACCTGATCTATATCTATCTATCTATCTATACACATTAAAAAAAAAAATATATATATATATATATGGAAACACAATGGAACAGCTGTACTTGAGCTTGATTTGTCAGATACAGTCTATGCCCTTCTTAGATTTGATTTCAAACCCAATGTGTTCCTCACTTGGAGAAGACTGTATAGAGCCCAGAAACCAAGTACTAACAAAAACAATGACTCTACATTTTATGCATTGATTATTAATGTTTAAAAACTTTGCATTATTCCTCCTCCCAGTTTTCACTCACACAGTAACAGTGGGAGGGAGCTCACATCCCACAAGAGAGCAGCCCCTACTGACTGGGGAGAAGCTGGTGCTTCCCCAAATGCTGCTCTCAGGGCTGCCAAGGCAGATGTAAATAAGTGATGCTGCTGCACTTTCTCAGTCTGATTTGCATGAGAGAGCTTGCAGGAGTTTAAATCCACAGCAATGAAGACATGCTCTTGGACACCAAATCACCACAGCCACAGAGGGACAAGGTCTCCAGCACCCCTCAACTCACAATTAATTACAATACTAATAAGCAGAAGAGTGTGTGCACGTATGCTTGTGCCTGCATCCATTTCTGATGTAAATGTCATAATAATTAATAATAATAATTAAGTAAACTGTGACTCTTTGGCCCCAAGAGGGGTGACTAAGCAGTACAGTAGAGGTTTACAGTGTAAAATGATATACAGGAGGAAAATAAAACCCAGTTGTTCACATTATATCACTTTGAGAAAAAATGGGTGTCACACAGAGGGAGCAGATACAGGTTTAAACCAAACAAGATGTTCTTCCCATCATGTATGGAACTCCTTGCTACAGGACACTGTGGATGCTAAAGGTTTGCATGTGTGGTACGAATTGTTTTCAGCCTTCCATGATGTGGCCTGGATTTTAACAGACTGTGGAAAGCCAGTCTTAATGGAAATCATGGACAATCATGTGAATCCCTTCCCCTTGCATCTCTGATCACACATTTGTCTGGCAGGGACAACAGCAACATTTATGGAAAATTAATGGCAGCTGTATCATTGGAGAATTAAGCTGCTGAAAATAAGACCACCAGCACCAAACTATCCATTCTCTCTCTGTGGACCACTAATGATATATTTACTAAGGTTGCTGAGCCATGGGAACATACAGTCCTGTACTTAATAACATGAGTCATTCAAACGGAAATTTTCTGCTCTGAAATTTCATGGCTCTAATTAAGAGCATTAACAAAAATCTATACTTGCTTCATGCTTTTTTTGGTAACATCTTCATTTTGAATATTACCTGTATGATATTTCCATTTAGAAGAATCATAGAGGGTAAGTGTTGCCAGTTCTGCTTGCAAAAAAAGGAGAGTTCATTGGCCTAAATTCATGTCAAAATTTACAATTAAGAAAATGAGTATTTTTCTTGTTTTTTTTCCTACTGATGCAGAAGTGAACTCTCCTCTTAATTAAAAGTGCCATTGCCATAATGGCAGTTGAGGGTGTTGAGACTTTTGTTGTGTTATTAACTGGGGAAAACAAAGTGCATAGAAAGGTCTGAGGACTGGGCCTTTAAAGAAAAGCCTGGGTTTCTATGAAACTCAGCAGAAATGGATGACAGTCATGACATCTGTAAGAAAATGGATTTGGCTTATCAAATCCAGCACTTCATCTCCATCAGGAAAAGTCTCTCAGAATGGGGAAGGAACAAATGGGAGCGATGGACTGCAAGTGACACACTGCAGGGACAGCAGTGACAGCAAGCCTAAAATATGCTGCAGGAGACATTGCTGTCTTAGCAACTCCTCATGGAAATGGCAAGGCCAACAGCTGCCTAGAGATGGAAGACTCATCCAGACATAAAGAGAAGTGACCTGAACTACTACTTGCGATTTGATCTGCAATCAAAGAAAAAGATGTGGTTTGTATTGGGAACAGTCAGTGCTGTCACCTCAGTGTTTGCTGCTCTCTGGGCTCCTGGTTCCAGGCTGATGTGTTCTTCCCAAAGAAAAATCATTGCACCTCTACAGAAAATAAAAGCTATGAAACTATAGTTATAAATGAGCACGGCCATGGATCAGCTCTGATTCAACAGCTCCTTGTTAGCTTGCACTTGCTCATTGCAGCTTTCCCCTCAGCCTGCCCTGGCTCCTGGAGAATACAGTGAAATGCAGTTTATATTTTTAACCAAGGCAGTTTTCATCTCTGATCACATTACTACCAGCTCACCCTGGCAGACTCAAACACAGTGTCATAGAACAGCTTGGGTTGGAAGGGACCTTAAATATCATCATTGGAAGGGACCTTAAATATCATCTAGAACAGCTCAACTTACTTTTTTAATTCTAGAACATCTCAGCTTACTTTCCTAATTCTGGGCCAAGCTGTCTGCACATAAAAACAATTAAGATAATGAAGATAATTCCCACACACACCATGTTGTACCTTACATCACATCCAATCTTACTCTTTCTGTCCACCAATAGTTCAATATTCTTCAGTACAGTCAGTGCTGTCAATACATTTTCTGGGAATAGTTTTATACACTTGTGGTAAAAAAAGGTGGTGCCACTTCTTTTCCATTTTTCTTCCACCACTTCCAGCCACCAGCTCAGTGTTTTTCTTTGAGACTCAGCAGTTTCACACACATTCAAAATACTGCAGCCATGCTGTGGTCAAAAAACATAAAACCAGGGCATTGCTGTTCTGGCTTTTCAAAACTGACCCTTTTCTGGCTTTATTAATAGAACTTGTCTTAATTGCATGAATCTCTCAGCTAGATAATTCATCAAGGAGGTGACTCCTGATATGTGTGTGATTTAATCTGGGTCTTGGAATGAGCCTCAAGGACTCCTCAGGTTTATGGCTGAGAAAAGGAGTTTCATGGGGATTCATGTAGGGTTTTGTGGGAGCTAAGGGGGCCAAGTGGGAAGAGATCTGGGGCAAAGTGGCAGAGCATTGGATACTGGCTTTTAGCAGTTTAGTAAATTGCAAATATCAAAAAATAAAAATTCATGCTTTTTACCAATTTTCCCCATATTAGAATTTGTATAAATTACACACATTATAGATATCTATTATACACAAATATAAAATACTGTCATCCTGATTTGTCATTTAAATATAGATAGAGCCAATGAATCAAGCCCTGAAAGAGACCTCTTATTTTCCTGCTGGGAGCTGAGTCTTTCATCCAATTTAAAGTCTTTTTATAAGTTAGCTGCTCTGGAAGGCAGTCTCCAGGACTGCTCCTCAGCTCAGCAGCACTGTTCACATGGTGCATCCATCACTCGACTTCTCTGCATTTTGCTGAACACCACACAATGTAAAAAATCTTTGCTTTTGCCCATTGTTATGTGATCTTGGTCTCCCACAGCATCACCCTTGTTTCACCACAGCCACGGTCAAGTTAGGAATAAAAAATATCCTTTACAGGAACATTTTTGCAAGGAAAATGAAAATTGTATCTTGAAGCCTCATTTAAAGAGATTAAATAAACTGTGAAGTTTGTCACCTGCAGATGCTGCTGCTTCTGTATTCTTACTGTTTGAAAAAAATTCTCTTTAGAGATAATCCTTGATTTCAAGAGACCATGAGCTTGAATCAAGTACTCAAATCTGGGGCAAGACTATTAGAAACTCCACAGCCCCAGCCCTGAGATATGAGCAGCAGGGCTGTCTGGAGTGGGAATGGAATTTATATCAGGGTGATGGTGATGTAATTTGGGACAGCTCGGATGTCACATGAAAGGCAAAGAAAAATAAGAGACAACACATCCCCAAGCACAAACACAGACACACAGATTAGCAGGGGCTTTCACCTCAGGAAATCATTGTGGCTCCCTGTTCCTGACAGTAACATGCCTGCAAATGTCACCCAGCAGCAATGCATCACCCCACAGCAGCCACAGAATGCAGAGGCAACCAAAAGGGTGATGAGGAAGAGATTGCCAAATACTTTTGGAACAAGTCAGGGATTGGGCCTGTTGGGAGAAACATTATGCAATCAAGTAAACAGCTTTTGCCAAGAAAACCAAGACTGAGGGAGGAAGTTGCCTGTGCCAGTCCTGGCCACAGAGGAGAAGGCTGTTTCTCTGGGAAGGACAGTGAAGTCAGATTAAATATTTACTTCTCCTCCTTGTCATCTTCCTTCTCTACTTAATGTCCCTGACAACAAAGTTGGTCTCAGACAGCAAATTTCACCTGGTCCTCAGAGCAAAGCTCCCCTGTGAATGGTGTGTGGCTCACTGAACTGAATTTTAACAGGTATACATGGCATGGGAGAATAATTACTCCAGAGAAGCTCCATTTTCTTCTTCCCTTTTACAGCAGAGCTCTGTTGTCTGCCACTGGAAGAAAGACCTCTTTTATCTTTATTATAGACAAACAATTAGAGATAAAAAGGAAAAACCACACTCCCAGGAAAGGCTAATTCCATTCCCTGTTCTCTGTGAGCACATCCACTCTGCTCACTGAAACAAGAGCAGGGTTGGTAGACCATGGCAAAGGATGCACCTTGAGATGCACGGGAAAAAGCCACAGGGTGTACGTCCCTCCCAGGAGAAATGAGAGCCTCCATGGACCCAGTGCTGGGAAAAACCTCTGGAGTTTGATCTGCTGGTGCCCTGTGTTGATGAGCTGACCTGGAGCCCGCAGGCTGGAGAGCCACTGTCCCTTCTGGGGACACTCAGCCTCGGATGCTGCGCCAGCATTGCCACCGGCAACCTCCGGTCTGCGAGGAAATGAACTCACAGCAGCCACTGGAATAATTCAGGAAAGCTTCCCATGGGTTAGCAAGGATGGAAAACCATTAGTGGCCAGGGGTGAATGAGAAACAGTGGCAAACTCTGCCCCGGTGTATGGATTAGCAGGATTAATCTGGTCACTGGGGCCATGTGCTGCTCCAGGTGGGCTGAGGGAGGACTTGGCTCCACGGATCACTCAGAGTTTTAATAGGTTAATACTGGCAAGTTTATTTAATGCACTGAGCTCAGTTCCTGTTGGCTGATGTTCATGTTGGCACAATGAGGCTGATGAAAACACTGTGCAGATGTCCTCTGGTGATCCAGTCCCTCCACAGCTCTTGCAGCTATCAGATAATAAACTCTTTTTCCAAGGTGGCTCCGGCTGGTGATTCACTACAGATTCCTTACACTGGTTCTCCACTTCCTTTTGGAATGTGTCTGGACTCCTTGGCTAACTCACTTCTTTCTTCTCCACCACTCTTGTCATTGGCCAGTCACAATTTCTCTGGGATTTCTTGCTGCTTGCAGAGAGTGGAGCTGAGCTGGGAGCAGGGGGGAGGCTCTGTGACTGGTGATCACATCTCACTGCTTTATTTTAAACTGCTACAAATACTCCAGCTGTCTGGAATTTTTCCTTCCTTTTCTCTTCTTTTTTCTTTCTTTTTTCTCCTCTTTTTCCTTCTTTTTTTTTTCCTTCTTTTTTTTTACCCCCTCTGTTTTCTTCTGTCTTTTTCTTCATTAGGAGCTTTTTCTCCTAATTAAACTTGTCTCCTATACAGCTAATTCCCTGCTAATGTTTACTATATTTTTATATATTATAATAAAGCATATTAATGACATCTATATTCATTACATTTATGTATGTATTATAATTATTTATTATTAATATAACTGTAATTTATATAACTATTAATACTAAAATGCAATGGCAAATTTGAGCCCCTGCCTTATTGAAGCTTCCATTTAGAATATCCAGAGCAAATATCATTTTCCCTATGGGAATTTAATTAATACTTGTCCATCTTTTTTCCTTTTTACACATCAGCTTTGCTATCTTTTCATGAAGTTCACATTTCCTACAATCATTGGTAATGAACAATAGGAAAATTAGGGGAGGATGTTGAAAATAGAGTGGCTCCTTATGGGTACCTGTTGTTCAATATTTAAGTGGAGGTGTGGAAAAAACAATCCATAGGGAGATGACTCGCTGTAAGATCTTGGAAGCATAAGGAAAAAAATCAAACCTTTATTCTCTGAAGAGTGGTGGCATCACATGGTGGGACCACCCTTCCAGTTCTCTTGGCAGCAACCTCTACCAACATCAAGTCCAGAACAGATTTTGGCTGCCCTGCTTGACCCTATATATGCTCTTTTCCAGTTCAGGAATAAATTCTGAGGTTCTGAAGCATTTCAGCTCTTTACCATTGTTCTGCAAAGGCCTGTATCAGTGGGGTGGAAAGCAGGCTGTAAAAGGACACGTTGGAAGCAGTTTTATGCCTGGAAGGAGGAGTAAGTGTTTCACAGCATTCAGACAGCTCCTCAGCCTGGGTGTGTTGTCAGCTCAGTGCCCAAATTCCAGGTTTTTCTCTGTATTTTCCTTTCCATGGGAGGGAAATTTGCATGTCTGGGCCAGATTAAGGTTACACTGAGTGGTGTAATCAGATTCTGGGGCAGAACAATCAAGGTCCAAGGCCACGGGACACCCAGAGGTGTATCCCCACAGCTCAGCTGAATTGTCACCTGGTAGCAGCAGCCCTTCTTGCCTGTTGGGGACAAAGCCCTTGATGTGATGTGCAGAAGGCAGGCTGCTCCCGTGGTGCTGACTTTTCTCTGATTTTCAGCTGCTGGAGCATATTAAACAAGCCTTTTCCCAGTGTTGCTCTGCTTCAGTTGCCATAGGGATGCCTTGTGCCTGCGACTGGCAGGGATCTCAAGGCCATCTCTCTGGTGATGTGATGTCTGCTGTCAGGGAGTGAAAGCCCTGACTCATTTGCATTTCACAGCTACAGTGATGTTTATTGCCAGCATTGGAGCAGAAGAAAAGAATGATTTGTTTTACTTAATTTTTTTTTCCTATCAGGCCAGTTAGAGTTCTATTTTATATTCCCCTTTAATAGAAGTCAACATGGATCAAGCTTAGAAACTCATCATCTGAAGCAAGAAATGCAGTGGTGACCTTCTCTGCAACCTAAAGATGTCACACAGATTTCCAGGAAACATAAAGCCTGAGGATTGATCTGTGCATGGAGGGAATCAGAACTGATCTGTGCATGGTGGGTGGCAGTGGTCAACTGTGTGCTTCAAAAGGCATCCTCAGCATTAGCCATTTATCTGCAAGGGAAAAGCAGCCTTCCCTCCACTGTCTCGTGTCAATCTGCACAAGGACATGGTGACAGCATTGTTCCTTAATTAAAAATATTTTGGGAGTGAGATGTGATAAATAGGAACGTCTAAGGAGAGAAATAAAGTGAATATTTTAATAATCATCCGAGCTAAGTGTGAGTTGTGATTCAGCAAACAGTTCTGGGGGAATTTGTCCTTCTTTTTAAAAAAACCTATCTAGATAGAAATAGAAATGAAATCTGTAGCACTTTTCCTTGTCACAACTGACCATGCTGCACTTGGCACTACAAGAGCCATGGACTTAGACTGTCTTCATCTGCAATAGGGTGAGAAGTGGGGGATTGTTTTAGCAGTGTTGAGGAAAGGAATTAATTCCCCCTTGATGCCTCCTCCCCAAAAGTTAACAGTTAAAGTGAATTTTCTTCTGCAGGACCACTGCACACAGGAAGGGCAGGGACCAAACTGGGAGACTGAAAAATAAAAATCAGGGGAAAAAAGTCTGAGGACAATGGACACGTGCCTGTTTGCCCTGTGGCATTCCTCTGACACTGATTTTGTAGTGATTGTGACTCTGAATGTAGAGAGTAGACTGTAGAAATCTTAATAATGCCTTGTCCATGGGAGGCTGAATGAGTTTTGTAGTTGAGTGGTTTTAGCTGAGCTTTTCCTGGAGGAACAGAATTACAAATTGACCTATACTTTCGTTAGGGGTTTGTCTTCCACATGAGCCCCTGCGATGATGGAGAGGACAAAGTGTAACTGGAAGAATGGATACTATTGGTGACCTCTGAAAATGTCCTTAAAACAGCTTTCAGATTGAGTCTCCAAATTGGCTTGGCAGAAGATAGGGCTGCCTTCCATTCCTTGTCCATGTGAGCAGATTTCAGACAGACTGTGCCCAAACTACAGGGCCAGTGGTGCCTTCCAGTTATGGGTTACATCCAAGCATTCTACTGTCTTCCTCTGTGTTCAAATCTCCATGGAAAGGAACGGCAGGAAAGTACTCCCCATGCAGGTTTCCAGCTGAACGAGACCCCACGAGTAATCTTTAAAGAGTATTTCACACACAGTCTACACATTACCAGAATGAGCACCACCCCATCCCTCTGGTGAAAACAGATGTCATCATCTCTCTGTCACTCCCTGCTGGTCCTAATCATTGCCTTCTCCCCTTGGATCTTTCCACTGCTTTTCTACTGCATTGTTATCTCTCCTTTTTCCTCTTCCCCATCTCATTTCTCCTCCTGCTCCACCCTGCTCCTTCCCTTGCTTCCCTCACTTCCCTCAGTCTTTACTCCTCACATGGGTGAAAAATCCTAATGGAATAGGCACATTTTGGATGCAGCCAAACAGGCAGGAGGAGCTGGCAGAGGATAACTGGATGTACAGACGACTTCAGACGGTCACAGTGCTGCCTGTCAGCAAGAGGCAGGGAGACAGGGGAACAGGGAAAGGCAGGGAAACAGGGGAACAGGGAAAGGCAGGGAGACAGGGGAACAGGGAGAGTCAGGGAGACAGGGGAACAGGGAAAGGCAGGGAGACAGGGGAACAGGGAAAGGCAGGGAAACAGGGGAACAGGGAAAGGCAGGCAGACAGGGGAACAGGGAAAGGCAGGGAGACAGGGGCTGCATCTCACGGCAGAGTAGGAAAATGATGCTGTACCCATGAACGCCTGCCAGGGCTCAACTGAAGAGCTTCAAAACACCCACGCTATCAAAGGGGTCCCACAGAATGATTCAGAAAGGCAAAAAGCTCTCAGGCTTGACAAATAAGATTGCAGAGTGACATCCGTGAGAAGCGACAAGGCTGAGCGCAGCGTTTGGAACTTCCCAAGGCTCTGCTTGCCCTGCTCCTGGTGCTCTGTGTGTGTCACCTCCCTGAAAACAGCCAGGCCCATGTGAAGCAGGAGACAGGGCAGAATAAACATTTGTGTAGTGAGTGACTCACATAGAAACAAAACCCTTCTTGCAATTAAAGGCCAGGAAAGCATCCTAAATCCCTTTGACTCGAGTGTCTCAGGATACCCGGTGCAGACCCACGGCTGCTGACCGCAGGCACTGGGCTGTTCTGTGCACCCAGCCTGCTCAGTGCTCAAATAGAAAACTTGGGAAAAGCATCACAGCTTTCCATTGAGAGAATGCACATCTCTCTGAGAGGCCCATTTACATTTTTAACCCCACTGACTGCTGACGTATTTGCTCTGAGAGCGTTCTCAGACAAACCTGGGAAGCTCGGGGGCGCAGAGCGCTCCTGATTTCGTGTGCATTGCTGGCACTTGGAGTAGACATTTACCAGCAGCTGGGAGCTTGGAGATACAGCATCTATTCTTTCCTTTCACATTTGCCTACAGAGCTGTAAATGTCAAAGCCTTTCAAGTGCCCCTCAAACAAAACGAGTTAGTAAATCAGCAAATGTGGCACCGCACACGCTCATGCGGTGCATGTTAAGCTACTGTATTTCATTCACTGCTTTATCCGATGGCTCCGTGAGAAACAGAGCTCGCCCAGGCGCCGAGATGCCTTAGTCATTTTGTTTGTTTTTTCACATGGCTACTGTTCTTGTTTTTTGTTTTTTGGTTTTTTTCCTTTTTTTCCAAAAGCTGCGTCAGATGTGCTTAGCATTCAACTGAACTCGATACATTGGATGAAAAGGCCATTTTCTCTTCACTGATGAAATATAATTGAACCCACTTATAATGAACTCACATACCAAATAATGAAACTCCATTTGTGTGACCGGGGCTCTTTTCCGAACCCCACAATTCCCAGTCCCCTTAGGGAATGTTTTATGTGCTTTTCCACCAGTTTCACTGAGATCACAATTTGGCACATCGGCTTTTTGCTTTGTTCTTTATTGTCTCTACACCAGAGAGAAAGCAAGTTTGTAAAAAGAAAAGATAAAGAGTAGGAGCAGTTTAATTAGCAATCAGTGTTATTTGAAAACCATCTCTTTAGCACAGTTTTTCCCAGTCCTGTGTTTTAGCATTCCACTTCACTGCAGCTCCTGGTTTCCTGGGTGTCTTCTTCACCTTCAACCAGTTTTAAGCCAACTCCTGCAAATTCTGCAGGAAGCTGCCAGTTTTGGCACAGCCCTGCAATCTATTCCCTTAAAAGCTGTAAGGGCCTTGTTAAGGAGCAGAGCAGCACAGGGCAGACACTTGTATTGTGTCTTTGGGGCTCCCACAGAGATAAAACTCTCCCTTTGGTTCCAATATGGGAAGATGTACCCAACGTCCTTTACGTGCAAACATTGTGGATAAGGAGAGTACTTAGCCAAAAAGTCTCTGTCTGACCTCATGAGCGTATCTGGAGAATGTCAGAGCTGCTGGCTGAAGATAAGGAAGAAGGCTCAGCCCCAGACAGGGAAGATGTGGAAGGAAGGGTGGGCTACCCTGTCTATACATGCTGGATTTTAGGAAAAATAAATTTATTGTGCACTTATTAAAGTCTGACTGCCTAAAGCCAGGCATTTCTTTTCCTCTGAGCTCTGCCCCAGGGGAACTGGTATGTGAGGAAATCAAACCAACTGAAACAGTCTCAGGTTTTAAAAGGAGTGATGTGTTTTTCCTAACATGACATTAACCTGGAAAATTTGTGAACTTGTTAAAAAAATCACTAAGTTTGACCACACTGCTACTGTCTGTTGCCATCTGAGCATTTCCATCAGCAGAGTGGCTGATAATCTCCAGTAATGTGGGAGGGAGTTGCCACCAGAGCCCAGTGGTCCAGCAGAGCCATGGGACTTCATCATGGGATCATTTGGGGAGAGGTCCTGATATGTGGCTGTTGTCTGCCTTTGGTCTCACACAGGAATGAATCAGTTTGGCTTCATGCATGGTGTTTAAAATCAACATCATCATCAGGTTTATTTGTCAGGACCTCATGTTAACATGATGCCCTGAGCAGCCTCACCTGGGGCTTCAGCCCCACCTGGCCTTGGGCCCTATTTAAGCTCAGCCCAGGGCCCTTTCCTGTGTCTGAGCTGTGCTGCAGTTTCTCTGTGGTTCTTGGGTTGCTGCTGTAAGTAGTTCTGAGAAAGGGCTTCACTTTTTTGAGCTATTTGTGAACCAGAAATAGTAGAGAGTGAATTCTGGATTATATGGCAGTTTATTCCTGCTCTGAGAGGGTCATTCTGGCACAGACAAGGTCTCTGAACACATTTCTGTGACTGTCACCCTGCTTTCACTGACAAGTGACATTTCTAACCATCTAACTGGGTTTTTTCCCTGCTATAAAATTTACTGTTAGCAAACAATGCTTTTGTAGACATGGGCTTTAAATTCTGCAATGAACAAATAATTCTAGTTCAGGGGAAAGTCCTCATCTTCCCAGCTGAAGCACACATCTCTGAGTGACTCTTATCTGTGTCTCTGGCTGGTGACAAACCACGTCTGTCAGGCTGAAGAAGAGGCTGTACCTCTGCTGAAGCACCATGCAGGCTGAACAGAGCTATTGTCAGTGTGTGTGAGACAGCCTGGGAGGGGAATAGGTGACAGAGGATGGGGAGGTGTCTGGGAAGTCCTCTCTCTTCCTGGCTTTAGTCTGGGAAGGTGGATGGTTGCTGGATGCTGGTTTTCCAACACCTGGGACTACAGAGGTGGCAGCACTTGACAAGACTCATCTGATTTGTTTTTCTTGGGCTCCTTGGCTTTTCTGAAGTCTCACTTTATTGGTTCTGTGTCTAGCTGACCCCTCATTGTGCTGAGTTTCAGATCTTGTTGAGGCAGGTCACATCCCTTATTTATCACTCTCACCTTCCTTTGGAAACTGCTGAGAGGCTGAGTAGGGTGAGTTAATACCCAGTTGGATTTGCTCTGCTAAGTGAATTATAACTAATATCCATGGAAGGAACTTCTTAGAGGTGCTGCTGAGATAATACAAATGCAAGTGGTGTACAAAATAGAGATGAAGACAGAGGCAATGCCCAGCAGAGAGCTGTTACCTGGGAGCAATAATCTACCAAGGTCTGTGCCTGGAGGCTTCCTGGTTTCAGTTTCTTACTACAGTTAAATCAAGTTTCAGTGGAAATCCTGATGGCAGCTGGTCTAGCTTTGGTGAAGGCCAACCTTCTTAAAATTAGTGCTGAGGAGAATATCAGCTGCTACTGCAATCAGCAAAGAATTAAAGTGTGAGAGTGAATAAATATTGCTCCTTTCTTAAAATTAGTTAAGTGGTGTACTGCAGCCTGGCTCCTGAGGCCCCTGGGGCTGCAGATAGGCTCCTCTGCTGATGTCCAACCCCCTCGCTCCTCACCAGGAGCTGGAGTGACAACTCTCACTTGAGTTTCAAAGAAAATTGCACGGCACTTCAAACTGGGAGCTGTGAGTGAGGATGGAGGCTGTTGGTTGTTGCTGTGATGAAACTAATCCAGTCCTAGGGAGGATAAAGGGTTGCTTAGCAATACTTCAGCAGTGACTAACAATGCTTTACGAGGCTTTTACTGTTGACTAAGTCTTTAATAGTGGCTCAGTGGGTTTTTTAGTGGAATGTCTTTACTATTTTTGTAATGGTCTCTCCTCTTGAGAAACTGTCAAACTCATCATGTATAATGAACAGACAGCAGTCAGCAAGCATTTGATTGCTGCTCATGTGTTGATTTTTGGCCTGGCCTCATTTAGATTCCTTATCTCTAAGTTCTCTTTCCCTAGGAGTTCTTAAATTAGCTACAGAGATTAGATTATTTAAGTGCTTTTCATATAAATGCTTCCTAGTCTGTTTGTTTTGCCTATGACACCCCTGTGTCCATGTGGAAGCTCATTTTGGGTCTTAAAGGAGAGATGTAAGATTGTCTGAGCTAGTCCAGAGTCACATCTTGTAGGAAGCTTTATCATGGTATTCTGTAAAGCTCTTCAGCAGGGCAAGATGTATATTGTTCTGCTTAATATTCATTGACTGTTAAGAAAAGTTGCTTTCTTGATGGCAAGAGGCTGCTGTGTACCATGCAGTATATTAAAATAATTCCCATTAAAAGGTGTACTGAGGGCCAGGTGTTCCACTCATGGTTTTGGGGTTCAATTGCAAGCACACACCAAATAAATGCCTCTTCCTCTTTCCTGCTGAGGTGTCTGAGTCATGGCTGTCACTGTAGAAAAAGTGTAGTAGTGTTTTGAGGAAAGGATAATGCATTAAGGCTGAGGATTGCATCTGGATTCTTTAAGCATTCCCCATGGCCATATCCATGCTTTGGAGTTGATGTTATCAGGGGAAGCAGTTAGCAACACAGTAATCCCCAGCAAAACACAGCTCACATTTTAGCTGTGCTCAGGGACTACTGTGCAAGCAAGTGCTGCTGTGGGACCTGAGTGTGCCCTGTGGTGAGCCCACCAGCCAGACCCCTCAGCACAGAGCCAGAGCTCTTGGCCCCAGCTGGGGATCCCCTCAGTCAGTGCTGTGGGCAGTGTAGGGCTTGTGGCAGCATGGTGGGTTTCCAAATATTGGTAGCCAGCATTGATCCAACAGCCAAGCAGGAATTTTCCCCCCAGGAGCTCTGCGGAGAGCAGCATGTGGCAGGGCTGCCAGGGCTTTAGCCAACCCACCAGGTGGGATACAACAGCCCTACAGAGGATGTGGAATTCTGGATAACTGTGTCTCTGCAGCCTGGTGAACATGGCACTGCTATAATATTGATTACTGTGAGATGGGATGAGTCTCTGGTCTTGTGAACACCAGTACAATTTCCAGGACTCTGGAGGATGCTGTCCCTCAGTCCTTTGGCTCCAATCTTTGCAAGCTGGGAATGAAGAAAGAGAAGCTCAGCACATTAATGGAAGCTCCTGGTGCTTGCTGTGTTCTGAGACTGACTTTTTTAATTAGCACAGGAATTTATGTATCTGTCACTATTCAGCTGGGAAGCCGAATTCCTTTCAGCACTACTGGTTCCATTAACTTATGGAACATAATCTTAAACTTCAGCACACTCAGGAAAAGTGGAATTGAATGTCTAGGAGCTGAAGTGGGACCCTGCAGCACAGCCACCTTGGTTTGAGGTATGAGGCACAGCCTGGTGTGGTTTTGTGGGCACCCCAGGTGAGCTCTGACCCTCTGATGTGGTGACTGTGCTCAGCTGCAGAAATGATGCTCCTGGTGTCCCCAGAGCTGAGCCAGCTGCCCTGTCACCCTTCTGTCATCGTGCTGAATCACCCAGAGGAGGTTTGGTGGTTAAACACTGTGGAGCACAAAGTCACCTCTGCTCTTTGAAGTTTCTAGAGGCGAGATGAAGAAAGCTCTCTCCTTGTGAGTTTTCTCTTAGGTCCATAGTGTAGCTGTAACCTCAACAGCACTGGCAGGGAAAGGGAGAATGGGGAAAGACTTTGAAGTTATCATTTATGTTATGAGCCCTAACTTGAATATTACCCCAAAATTCAAGGCTTTCCAACTTGTCAGAAATTGCTTGAGATCTGAATATTGACCACTAAACCCATGAGTTAACCACAGAAGTGACCTGGATAAATGTCATCTTTGATCCTTTAACAACAGTGTCAGAGCCTCAAGCACAGCAGAGAATTAGTGGTGACATTTCCAGTGAGCTCCTGGTATCTGAGTCTCCCCAAGAGTCCTTCAGGCTTTTTAGAATGGGAAAGGCATCTTCCAGGTTAGATTTAAACAAGAGAATCATCTTACCACTAACCTCATACCACTGTTACTTAATGATGTGTGCTCTGTGTATCAACACAGACATTTCACTTGTATTTTATTGCTGGTATTTTTATAAGGTATTTGTCTAGCTATCTGTGGGAATCCTTCAGCAGAGAGCTATTCCTGCATGTCTGTCTTTAGACAGTCTCATGAAATCAATGTTTTGATGCTTTCTTGGTGTGTGTAGTCTAATAAAATCCAGCATATTCATCTTTTCTGCTCACTTTTTCCAGACCTGTCTTTCTCAGTGGCCTTCAGTGAGTACAAAAGTCTGACACTGGAGGTTTATCTGAGGCTTTTCTAAAACCCTGCTGTAGCTGACTGCAGTCATTCCACAATATTTATTACCTGAATGTAAGGCTTAGCAGCTGTGAGAGGAAGGGAAAGCCACACAATAACAACAATATGTGTGAGACTTAGCACATTCCCACCAAGTGCAAACTTCCACTTTGGAAGAACGATGATGATTCCTAATAAAAGCAAATTTGGGCTAGGTTTCCTAGTGTAAGCCTCCTGTGACCATCTGGAAGCCTCACTTGGCAGAGCTCAGCAACAGGGCTGTGTGCAGCCACGTCAAGTTCAAGCTCCTTTTGGGTTCTGAGGCTTGTTTTTCTGTTTTCTGTGCCCTCCCTAGAAGTGTGAAGAGAAGAGAGATGTCTGCACCTAGCACAGGGTAACAAAAACCTCACTAAACTTTGGAGATGTCTATGGGGTAACCAAACTTGGATGCTGCCTGAGGTTTAGCTAAGGAGTACCAGGCTTTATGCTTTTTATTGACCCTCACATGAAAGGGTTGAGAGGCTGATTTTTAAATTAGAAAGGGCTTTTTTCTGAAGTATTTTTAGGAAAGGCAAGAAAAGGTGTACAGTCTTTCCAAGAGAAGCATACAGGTAGGAAGGGACAGGAATTCCCTCATAATCAAGCATTCGTTTTTTTACAGAGTTCTCCTATGCACACAGAGGAACTTCCTTCAGAGCAGAGGACTAGACACACAGGGAGGAATTCTAATCCCCCAAAGGTAGGAAAATGTGCTTGAGGTCTGCATTGTTTGTCTAGTTTTTCATATTCCAAGTCCTAGCCAAGCTGTGCTTGTTTTGGAGCTGGCCCACTGGCTGTACAGTGTCACACACCTCTGCCCTGTGGCTCAGAGCATGGGCAGGGCAGGAGCCCTCCAAAAACACAGGCATGAGTAGTTTGCATGGTTTAGTGAGCTGAATCATCTGGCCTGGGGGTCAGACAGGCAAGGTGAAAAGAAAGTGGTAGGAATAGCTGACCTGGACCAACATAAGCTAGGTGGGTGACACTGAGGTGTTAAAGTGACTCAGGTGCACCGTGACACCCTCAGAGACAAATGCTGGGGTGGGATCCGAGGGAAAGGCTCAGACACCAAAAATGCAGTTTCTGATTCAGACAAGAGTCTGTGTGGGTCTCAGCTACTGAGAAGAAAATAACTCTGCTATGGCTGAAGCCAGGACAATATCCTTCTGCCCCTGTGGCCTGGCTCAGCATTTGGGGCTTTGGGCTTTCTGTAAGGTAAATGGATTCTGCTGCACATGGGGATTTGGCAACTTGGGGTTACTGGTGTGAGTGGGAGTTTGCCCTGGGAAGCAGACACCTATCACAGGCACCACTTGTATTGGCACCTTGGTCTTCTCTTGGGTCTGAGCTTCCATCAGTGGGCCAATCCTCAGCTCAGGGGAGGCAAGTAGAAGGCTTCAGCAGGATTGAGCTAAATCTCCTAACTGGCAACTCTCAGGAAATAGAAATTAAGCCAGTTTTGCAGTCACATTGTTTGTGGAGTAGGTGTGTGTCCTTCTCCTCAAAGGCTACTGACACAACAGGGAAGTTACTGTAACAGTTTTTAGAAAATATATAGGGTAATGCCAGTGTTTTAAAATTATTTTGAGTGTGTATGTTGTTTCAAAGGAACTTTACAAGAATTGGCTCATTGGATTCTTATTCATCAGCTACTGCCTTTAAAGACAGGGCTTTTTTTTTTAAGACAATGTGGCCATTAACTAATGCCTTTACTTTTCTTTGATCTTTGCCAGCAAAATTTTTTTCTTTAATTTCTTCTGTAGTCTTTCTCCCATGTACAGTTTTTGGCACGCACACTTATTTGTTTTTCGATTGGTTTCCAATTAATTATCAGAGGCAGTTTGAAAAATTTCCATCCAATATTATAAAAAGGCCATTTTTTTTTAAAGAGCTGTAAAGTCAGCCACACAGTTTCCTTTCATGTGGTTTGACTTTAAACCTGCAGTGCCCTGAAGGTAAGAGATGAGGAGATGAACTGCTCCCGAGCTCTGACGGGCATTTGCAGTCACGTCGGATGTTAACAGAGCAGGAAGCACTTTGTCAATAATAAATCAGGTGTCCCAAGGAGGAAAAGCCTGACAGGGGCTTCAGTGGTGTTTTGTCTCCTTATTAGTACCTGCACAGTAGGATTAATGTCTGGTGTGATGTTTTGAGGCGAGTGTGGAAGCTTGGAGGTGGATGGAAGCATCAGGGTGTGCTCAGCAGCCAGGTGGGGGCTGGTGGTGGAGCACCCACACATCCCCAGCACAGCCACAGCCAGGGGTGGGCAATGTGAGCTCCTGTAACCTCCCTGCCCACAGGGAAACAATTGCACTTTACACACTTGAAAATATGTCCAATATTTCCAGGTCTTCAGTAAAAGATCTTGTTTGCTTAGGACAGCTTTCTTAGTGCTTTTCCTGTGTAAGGATGATTTGGCTTTGTTTATTTACATGCTGTTTTATCAGAATTAAACCTCTCCACCTGTGTGAGGAGCAGGTAGTCTCAGGTCACTCCTCTGCACTGGACAAGTCATGGCAATTGGATCCAGCCCTCCCCTTTACAAACCTTCACACTTTTCACCCTTCCTGCTCTGCCATTTAAAGTCACACAGTGACTGGGATATTTCAGAAGCCTCTTCCATTTCTCTTGGTGTGACCACAGCAGGAGCTGCCAGCACTTCATTTTTACTGTCCTGCTACCAAAACAGGCAACCATGGTTGGTGAGGCATTCATGGAGACACCTGAGCATCCTGTGGAAAACTGGGGTGCTGCTGCTGATTTCCTCCTGATGTGCTAAACAGGATTTTATTGTCTAGAATTACACATTTAGCGCTGAAGGTATTTTTTAAACAAACAAAATTACCAGTGTCTCAGTGCTGTAGCACTATCCAGGTCCTGATTTGTCCTACTAAGGGGGCATCAGGTTTTTGAAGAGCAGGAAAAGGGTGGCAGACTGGTCATGTCACCTGGAGCTGCTGTAGCAGAGTCTTACATGGCATCTTCATTAGAGCCCTGGTGGTATTAATTACCCAGAAAACCCATTTGTGGGCAATGACAGCTCGATCAGGAAGCATGCTGAACCGAGATGGAAACTACAACACTTGCAGAGAAAATGGCTTCTGTAAGCTTGCTGCCCCCAGGAGCAGAACTGCTGACTGGAAACCCCAGAGACTGCAGAGGTGATGGGGCAGGAGTGTGCTGATTACCTGCCATAAAGTCCTGGACTCAGCTGTGCACGCCATCACCTGCTGTAATTCTGCCTGACTAATGATTAGAAGTTTAGGCTCTAACTCTGCCATCTGCTCTGTGTGCAGATGGACACCTGCACTGGCTGCTGCTAGAGTAGGACCCACACTCAGGGATGATTTTTGTTTCCTGAAATGCCTCACAAATTCTGCCTTTCTGTTTTGGTAGAAATGTCTCTCAGCAGATCTAAGATTTAACCAG
Source organism: Dicaeum eximium (assembly GCA_013396995.1). Classification (NCBI taxonomy): domain Eukaryota; kingdom Metazoa; phylum Chordata; class Aves; order Passeriformes; family Dicaeidae; genus Dicaeum; species Dicaeum eximium. The sequence continues at coordinate 855,406 of VWZP01002299.1, read as the reverse complement.
TGACTATGACAGCTCAGGACTGTGGTTAACCAAGACCACTGAAAACAGCATTGCTGTTTCCAAAATCTAAGTAACGTTAATGTTTCCATAAACACCACACAGCATTTCCATGCAGTTTAGAAACTGCAGTTGAATTATGGAGAGTGAAATTGTAACACAGGCTTACGTAGGTCATTAGCTATCAGGGCTTCCAGACTTCCCTTGTCTGGACGAGATAGTATCTTGGCTTGAGCTGTAGTTATTGTCCCTCTGGGCAAAAAGACCTTGGGAGGTGAGGCTGGCTGAAGCTGCAAGGAACTTTCCTTTGCATTTCTCATTAGGAGCTGGTGGATGGAAAATGTAAGTAGTGGGATAAAGGATTCCAGGATGATGCTGCCCCTGAGCCACAGGCTGAAGAGTTAGGGAGTGCAGATTTGGGAAGAGGACAGCGATGTTTTTGTGGGAGACAAGATGAATGAAGGTGATGGGCTGTTTCAAAAATGAGTCAGAGCTGGGAGGAACCCATGACCAGGAATGTTTGGAGCCGCAGGAGTCAGGGACACAAGTCTGTGATCTCATGCCTGGAAGATGGTGCTCAAACCTGGTGGTGTAGAGGCATCAAAATGTGAGGCAGTGAGCTGGGACTGGAGTGCAAGTGCCAGCCTTACACACAGAGATCAAGGTTTTCTTCCTGAAAGGAATGCAATAACCCAGGTCTTTCTACTTTGCTGCTGTAAATTAAGGAGTTTCCTGGTGTATAAAAAAGCCTGTGTCTGAGCAGGCAATGCAAAGACTATAACTTGATTGCTTCAGGTGATATACTGGCATTCCCAGATGAAACCCACAGTTTGCTAGCACAGTTGAATTTTAGATCCCATCCCACTTGCATTCTTATTATCATCATATTTGTTATAGCACTCACGGCAGGCTGAGCTCAATAGCATCACCTCTGTGTCTGCTATGGGTCTGTGCTGAAGAGTTGTGTGGAGTAAGGGCCTTTACACGTTTATTTTTAGGCCAAGCATCTCATTTTAAGTGTTTTCCCATTTAGGTGTATTCAAGTGTCTTACCCTTACCTTCCACTTTTACTTTGCATATCTGCACTATATAAGTTTGATGCTCAATAAAATGGATACCACCTATAGTCAAACTTAACTGCATTGAAAGCAAATAGCAAAATAAACTTTCCTGCTGAGAGCCCTTAGCATCAGGGTGAGATAAGACTCTGTAGCAGCATCTTACCTACAAGTGGTGGGAGTGGATTAATCCATCCATTTTTGCATTGAATTCAACTGGAAGAACCTGTAGGATCTAGAGAGACCTTGCTGTGGAGGAGATGTTCTGTCTCCAGAGTCTGTATCAGCTACAATCACTTGTATTTGAAAATCTTCTCCTCGTCAAGGGCAGGATATTTCAATTTCTTCTCTGTCCAGAGCTGACTGCAGTCAGTGCTGCCCTGTGCAGGTGTCAGTGCTGACACTGGGCTGTGAGGTTTCCTTCACTGCTGTATCTTCCTGATGTGACCATTAAATTAACAGCTTCCTCTGAGGGAGCTGGAGGTTAACAGGATGTCAATTCATAGAACACATTTTCTTAATGCCAGCGCAGAGCTTTGTTTTCCTGTTAGTCACAGTGCCAAAACAGAAAGGTGTTTCTGCTCACAGGGGATCCCATCCTCAAACTGGTGTGACTGGTCAACACCCTTCCACTGATACCTGTGGCTTTTGGGGTCAGCCTTTGAGCATGGAACAGTCTGCCCCTCCTGACTAATGCAGAAATCATGTTTGGAAAAGCTCTGCGTAGAGCTGATTCCGTGCTGGGTGTTTTTTCCTTGTGTTTGTAGTTGAGCATTTTAATGCTGGTAATTATTAAATAGGGTCACCTGGAACAGCACAAGCACTCCAGCTCTTGCCAACAAACCACTTAAGCACCTGCTTAGAGGTAAGCACACACATTAAGGTAAATGAAGTTGCTTCTGGGCTTGATGTTGAGCAGATGTTTACAGTTTACCTGGATTAGGTAAAACTTGCTTGAAATCATCATCTTTTACCCTTAATGAGTGGAAATTAGTTTCTAGTATGAGAATTAATTTTCTGCAACAAAATATCAAACTCTCCTCATGCTGAAAAACTAGATGGAATAAGGTAAAATTTGGTTAAAGCTTCTCCATGCAGATCCTTAGAGCAATGCCATTCATTAGGAAGGAATGATGTTTGTCTAGGGAGAAGTTACTGCATATGTACTTCAAAATACCTTGTTGGGGCTTAAAATATCCAGGTTTAAAATTGCAGACCTGCTTTGGATGTTGCAAAACAATGTATGGGGAGACAATATCTCACTCTGAAGCAAACCTGACCTTATCCTGCTGGGAATACTGCAGGAGGGTGCAAAAGCTGAGATGGAGAGAGCTCCTGGGGTAGTGGATGTCCTGAAGTGAAAGATAAATGGCAAGAAACACTCTGAACCTGCTTCTCCCAGGAACACTGCTGCTGTGCTGAAGTGTGTCAGCATCAAAACAGAGCAAAGATCTTCCAGAGAAATCCACCACAAGTGAGCACTTCCACTGCCCTTAACTTTATAACCCTGGCCCTTCTCTTGGAGACTGTTTGGGGCTTTCATAGGGTGGAGTGTCCCCAGCTGAGGCACAGGCAGTGTGTGCTGGCATGTCCCCCATGAGCAAAGCTGAAGGAAAAAAAAAAAAGGAGGGAAAACAAATTAACATCAGATCTTGTGTGGAAATTATTTTGACCATTAAGGATGGATAGCCTGCCTTTTTGGGAGGAAGGCAGAGAGGGTGCTGAGTCGAGCAGCACTTGTGTTACAGGATCTGCAGCATCAGGCTTTAAACCAACTCATTAAAATCTTGATTTGAGCTGTGCCCACAGTGATGGAGGAAAGGGCCTGCTCTGCTCCCACATGCAGATGAGGATTTTCAGGACTAGAACTGAAACATTTGGCAAGTGAAGCTGAAGGTTACCTGTAGGCAGCTGTTGCTCAGCCTGGGGGTGTTTATATGGCTGTTTAATTGCATGTTGCTCAGTACTAAAGGAGTGAGACCTACATGAACAACCACAGCAACACAAGTGCTGCTGCCTCTGAGATAAAGGATCTTGTATGAGAAACAAATGCTTAACTAATAATACCCCAGGCCCTGTGCACTTTTAAAAGTCTGTACTTATCTCTGATAGGAAAGAAATGGTCTAGTTCTTAAAAATAAACCCAAAAAGCATTTGAAGGATGTTTTTTTCCCCCTCCATTTTTCTATTCTTTTCCCAGGTTACAAAAATAACATCCAATAATGAAATGAAAACAAGCTGAGTAGTTACATTCAGTGGAGGAGGGAAGAGGTAGTCACAGACAGCTGGAGCATGTCTGGGCCAGTGTCTCAGTTCCTTTCTTTCTGCTGCTTCAGTGCCCCTCCAAGAATGCAGACAATGCTGGCCACAACTGTTTCATATTTGATTTCCACACTTAAATCTGTGCTTGTTAAATGGAAGCCCATTGTCAGGCTGGCACTCATCCACGCTGCCTCCTTGGGTCCCACTGCAGAGCCTGCTGTCCAGGCAAGGATCCTGCAGGAATCCCTTCAGCCAGGATCAGGTATGCAAAGAGCACTCTGCTGGTTTTGTGCTGCTTGTGGCACTGCAGCAAAAGATTTTGGACTTCTCTTGCAGCCACATCCATGGACTGGCCTCATAAATCTTGGTGTGAGGGCAGACAGAGTGCTGCAGGGAAGGGATGAGGGTTTGGAGCTGCCTTAGGAGTATGGATCAATGGGCACTCAGCTGGAGTCAGTCCCTGGGGAAGGTGCTGGGAGAAAACACTTGGATAAGCAGGGCCTGATTCTGCAAAGGGCTGGAACCCTGCCCTGCTCAGAGAGAGGGGCAGATGGGGATGCTCTGGGTCTTGGTGAGGTCCCAGGGTGCTCTGCTGGGACAGGACCATCAGGGCCAGAGCTTTGCTCAACATGGGCAGGAGAAATGTTGTGTGTTGGGAGCAAAGCAGGGGCTGAGTAACGAAGGGTCCTTTCATATCCCCTGTAAAATACCAAGGAGTGCATGAAGATTATTAGTCTGATTATTAAGTTTAGGGGATTATAAAATACAAAAGCTGCAGATCCTTCTGGCCTTTCTCCCCCACCAGCTGGTTCTGTGGTCCAATACCTGCCTCTGCCCCCCTTGTGCAGTGTGACTTGTCAGCATCATCTCTGTGACAGGGGTGCCACAGCAGCAGGGCTCTGCCCACAGCACTTTGCAGCCCACTGCAGCACGGGAGGATGTGCTGTGCTGCCATGGGGTGTGAGGCTGGAGCAGGGGAAAGCACTGGCAGTGTTTTGATTCTTCAGGTGTCCCAGAGGAGTCCACAGCTGGGCTGTTGCCATGGAAACATTTATTTTAGGTGTTTTCCAGACTGGCCCCAAACAAAGGTTACAGGGAAGAAGAACCCTGAGGGGTGGCAGGCACAGAAGGTGAGATTTCCCTCAGGACAGCAAAACTTGTGATTATCTGAACCAACAGCAAACCCTCCAAGGTGAATGGGCTGGAGGAATGACAGGGCTGGAAATCAATGCCAAGCCTCATCTGTTTTTCCTCCTGCCCTCACCTCTCATCCTCCTGCCCTGTCAGGGTGCTCCTGCCTGAGGCTCTGCCAAAGCAGAGGTACCCCATGCTGTTGGTGGTTATTTTTCACACCTCTCCTGCTGTTGCTGTGTTTATCTCAGAGCTAGGTCTGCAGCTTTTGATGGCTCTGGGTGTTACTGGCAGAGCAATGTTGACAGTCACAAGGAAGAGCAGAAAGGCAAATCTCCAGGTTCTGCTTTCTGTAATGTCAAAAGCCAGCTATAGAACTTCCATACAATTTTGTCAAGCCTTGAAATTCAGAGGCCCAGGCTATGCATGCAAAAGGTGTAATGGGGCTGAAGGGCCAAATTAAAGGTTCATAAAATGATCCAATGGAATGAACCACATGGCTTCAGGGGTAGTTCTGATCCCAATGTCAGTGCATTCAGGACCTGTCCTTGCCCAGCCATGCCACTCTCCTGGCAATCCTCCTTCCCAACCATGACTGATTCTTATTTTTAAATGTGCAAATTGGAGCAGCTTCACAGAAGTCCTCACAAAACCCAGAGCTGCACAGAACACAGCCAGGCTCAAAGATGGGTGCAGTGTTTGCAGGGTGCGGGGTACCACTCATACCATGATGGCTGTTTGCAGAGGCTTGGGAAGCCAGTGCAGGGAAAAGGGAACAGGACTGGAACCTAGGTGGCTGATCCCAACCAGGGAGCAGTAGCAAGATGGGCCAAGGAGCAGAGAAGAAACAGCAGGAGCAAATTGCACTGAGGCTCCTATGATGCTCAGGATGTTAAAGGCAAAACTGGCTTCCCACTGAAATGGAGACAAAAGCATTTTATCACTTTTATGACCTGCTGAGTGATTATTTATTTTTAAAAAAACATGTCTTTAAAGAGTATTTTTGTATTTCTTCATTTCCATCTTGGATAAACCCTCTTTCAAAAAATATATTTAATCTTCTTTATTCCGTGTCCAAAAAAAGGATGTGATGGTAAGGAAAATTAGTAGCTTGCATGTCATGAACTTACTAAAGAAAAATGGAGATCTAAATTTTTTTTTTTTTTCAGAGAGGACCAAATCATTGAAACCATATTTTACTAAGAATACTAGAAGAATAAGTTGGAACAGGTATAGAGTTTGTCATATAGTGTTTAAGGACAATGGATAGCCTTTAAAATTTAAATTGCATAGTTGAATACAAAAAAATTCCTTGTTATAAAACAGAAGATGTGGTAGGAAGTGGGAGACTGACTGTGCTGGTGGGACATTAAATGTGCAGCCTCAGTGAGCCCTGCACAGAACGTGTGTGACCCACAATATCAACAAGAAAAGTGGCTTTCTTTTCAAATGCATCATCCAGGTTGACTCTGCTGCTCCCTTCCTGCCTCCTGCATGTCCCACCCTATTGATTCCTGGGCTTTCCCCCTGCCTGCTGGCACCCCCTAGCCCTGCCCTCAGCAGGATTTTGGCATGGCTGAGCTCAGCTCTGGGGTAGGGGGTGAAAAACTTTGCTGGGTGCTCAGCTCCCCTGGCTCTGGTGCCTCCTCCTTGTCCCAGCACATCCCTGCCCCGGAGGGGTTTGCTGTGGAGCCACTTCCACCCTCTGTGCCAGCTGAGAGGCTTTTCCAAGCTGGGGGAAGCCTTAGAAGAGCTTTTAGGAATAATTTGATTTTTCTTTGATGCAGCAGCTCTGCAGGTACAAAACTCATGCCTTTAGAGCAGGCAATAAGTGGCTGCTGTGTTGGAGCCTCTCGGGGAGCAGAAAGGGCTCTTCTCCACCAGGCTGGAATGACTCTTCCATGTTCCTCCCCTGTTCCTCCTCAGGAAAGGCTTTAAAAGGGATTGGATTGTGCACAGTAAAGGCAGGACCATGGTTCTGCTGGTGAGCACTCAAAGCCAGAGAGGAGGGCCTAGGAGGGAAGGCTAAAATTCACCTTTTCTGGACTCGGACAGGACACAGTGTCCTTGTTGTGCACCACATGGTCACAGAGGGTGTTTAGTGCTGGCTGCCAAGAGGCCACTGAAAACTGTTCTGTGCATCTCCTGCCTTTGCTACTGCATGCTCCTGAGAGTCCTGACCCTGAGGAACCTCAGGGCACTTGGAAAGACATGGCCATTCCCTACAGGACCTTCCACACCACCACGCTGCCACTGACCACCACCACACACCAACTTCAATTCTCATGCTGACAAATGGGGAGCAGGGAGGAAATTCAGGATGCCACAAACAGGAGTGCCTGAAGGAAACCCCAGGCAGTGCAGAAGGAAGGTTATTTCAATTTCTGCTTTATGCTACTTGTTTCACTCTGGACAAGGAGTGATTTTGGGGTTGGTTATTTTTTCCTGAGTGCTGCCAAAGGCCCAGCAGACTTTGTGTTATTCACCAGGTCCCCATCAGGGCAGGGCATGTTTCATCCCTGTCCTTACTTCAGAGCCAGTTTTGCCTGGGGACAGTACCTGTGACACACACAGGCACATGTTCATTTAAATACAGCAGCACTGGCCCTGCCTGGTGGGTGGAATCTCTTTCCCAGTGTCAGCATCTTGGACCCACTGTGTCTGTGCTCCTGACTTCAGGCTGGTGAAATTCAGAGCTGAATTTGTGCTAAAGGCAAAGTCTGTGTCCGAGATCACAGAGAACAGCACAATCTGGGCTGTGAATTCTGGTTCAACACAGGAGACTCTACCAACACAGAACAGCAGCATTGTCCTGTGGTTGTTTTCCATTCTGGCATGTGAAAATGCAGTAAGACCCAGGGGGGTTTTTGTGGCACTTTCCATTTTTGATTTAGGGAATTTGAAAAATACTTGTCTTGAGGCTGAGTCTGAAGTTATGATCTTGGCATGTCCATACCATTAAATTCCCGTGGATAAAAGCAGAAACATCTGGATTCATGAGTGGATGTTGGCTAAATCCACCAGAAAAAAACCAAAAAAAACAACCCTTCAGGGGATCCTACAGGGTCCTAGCCAGGATAAATAATACAACAAAACAAGAGTGCTATTAAGAGTAATTGTAATACTGAAGCTGAATTATAAGATGAGGGCCAAGCCCTTTACACAATCTGCTTTTCCAACAAAGAGCCCTTCAATTTACACTTAACACACATGTGGCTGATGGAACAAAGGAAAAGTTGAAGGAAGATGAAAGCAGTGCAGAGATTATTCAGTCTTGTTGGTTTAGCTCCAGGCACATCATTTAAATGAGTAGATGATCAGTTTCCAGTTTGTTTTAAATTTTTCTGGCAAGAAATTTTACGCTCTATCCCAAAGTTGGATGTGCTTAAAACTCTTGTGTTTTTGTTTTAAGAGTCTACCTTTTTTTTTTCTTTTTTATTTCTGAAGGCAAGACTCTGGAAGTGCTCTGCAGGATACACCTGAGTGCTGGGGCTGGAGGGGCAGCCCAGCTGTGTCACCAAGGGGGCGTTGTCCCTGTTCCCAACTCCATGGGGACCCTATGGAGGAACAGTTTGTCCTGTTTTCCCACACCTCTGGGAGGCTGAGCCCTGTCTTGCTGAGCCATGTGCTGTCCCTGAGTTTCCCAGCACCCAGAATCAAGGGAAGTGGCCAAAACTGTTGTGTCCCACACATTTGCAGCCTCTTTGGCTGCACCCTGTTGTACCAGCACTGCTTACCTGGTTTAAAGCTAGTGGATGGAGAAATGTTTGTACTGTTCTCCCCTTACATCTCCTCTTCAGGTTTTCAGGATTGGAACCTGCTGAACAGCACAGCCTCTCCCAGCCAGCCCCTCCTTGTGGGTCTCCAGAGCTGCCACCAGCTCCAGGCCATGCTGGAGGTCTCCCTGTGACAAAGTGAATGACACCCACAGCAGATGAATAAAAAGTGAGTTGTGAGTCCCTCAAAATGCCCCTAGAACACAAACCCTTCCCAGCCAGTACAGTCAGAGTTTCTCATGAACTGGACTTTGCCTATGCAGGTCTGCCTTGCCCTCACTGACCTTGCCCATCACTCTTCCTCATTCCTGGAAAACCTTGGATCTTTTCCTGCTCTTTCTTCGACCAATGCATCTCAGGGTGAGTTACTTCATTGTGGAATGAAACCCCCTTTGGTCAGGCCTTGTCCATCCTCCTCCTCTGCTGTCCTTTTCTTCCTGTTATCCATACCACAGCTGACCTGAGGGAGCTGATCTCTTGGTTCCACTCCAGCAGGTCCTTCTCCATGGCTAGGCTTTAGGTTGTCCTCCATGGAGTCATTTTTTGAGATGTAGTGGCACTTCCTGAAGGCTGCTGGGAGGCTTTGAATGGTGGGATACACACTTAGAGTGAGGCAAAACTTGAAACATGACTGGGAATACCAGTGAGGCACAAATGATGACGTTTAGGCTGCCATATGTCCCACAGAGGGAATAATCCTGTTTACACTGTAAGGAGTGGGAGTTCAATCTGCCTTAAAATAGCCTCAATGTATCTAGGAAATCCATAAAAAGGATACACCAGCATTTCTTAGGACTTTATTTTCAGCAGCTCTTGTTATTTATTTTGCTGCCAACATCTGTCATTTCCTGCACTGTGTCTTTCCCAGCACCCACAGGCTGTGTCTGAACTGAGAGCTGACAGGACCTAACACTAAATAATGGAGTGCTGCTTCCCGTTAGCATCTTGGCCACCAAAGTGAAATGGGGAAGTGCTTCTGCTCATAGATGTTGCAAAATATTTGTTTTAGATTAGCTGCAATCCCTGCCACAGTCCACGTTGGCAGCTGTGTCCCTCCACCCAGCTGGGAGGCAGCAGGAAGGTCTGCTGGGCTCTGGGCTGGGGACAAACACTTCAAGCAGCTGAGGAATGAGGGATGAAGCAGAGCTAAATTTAGGGCCTGAGATAAGAAAACACCTGTACCTTCAGGGTGCACTGTTGGTTTTATTTTGGAGACACAAAATGCACCTCGGTGTTGCGCGGCCGTTTGCAGATTGCACCGGCTCAAAGGAGGCTCGTGGAAAAAAAGGCTTTGATGTCTCCAGTAAACAAATAGCAGCGTTAAAAGATCTTCAGTTCTTGTTAGCATGCTGCAAACAGCTATGTTTGAAGAAAAATAAACATCCCGAGGTTGATAGAAGGGTAGGGAAGCCATAAAGTACTGCGGTCAAATCCTTGGTGCAAGGACGGCAGAAATGACAATGAATTCTTTGTCTTTTTGGATTAAGAAGAAAAGAATGAACTGTGTCAAGGCTTACCAGTTAGGTGGTGGGAATACATGACTATAAAACTCCCTGGATAAATCACTGCATTGAAATCACAAGAATAACACCAAATCCCTGGAAAATCAAGGACAGGATTCCCCTGGAGATCTTTCCCCAGCTGTTGGGGTGAGGTGGAGAAGATGCATCCCTCCTTCAACCCCCACTGCTTCCTCAGGGCTTCCCCTGCTGCCACAGGGCCACCAGCCCCTCTGAACTCCTGCAGCCGTGGGGCCTCATCCCAAAAACCTCATCAGCTTTTATGGTGGGCAAAGAGCCATTTTCCAGGAGGAGGCACCAGGTGGGATTTGTGCCCTCAGTGAGGAGGATGAGGATTTCCCAGCCATGCCTACCTGAGCTCTCACTCCTTAAAGCTGCTTGTGCTTGTCTCATTGCATCACTTAAAGCATCCCTTTGGAAATGCAAAAACTTAGGCAAAGGACCAAAGACAAGAACTGAACAATTATCACATTAGCAACCAGCACAACCTGGAGGATCCTAATTTACATTTATACCCCTTTTAACAATCCAAATCAGGGTAAGAAAGAGAAAGTTTGGGGGTTCTCTGAAAAGAGAAATTAAAAATCAGCAGGTCGTGATAAAAATCAATATGCCAATATTTACTGCAAATTTAAATCTTATCAAGAGCCTCCAGGGAGCCTCTTGCTTTAGTTTCATGTAATTCCAAGCATTTCTCTGTTTAAATATAGTTCACAGAAACTAGGAAACAAATAATTCAGACATAGTTGACTTTTTAATGCCTCTGTAGGATCACTAACGTCTTTCCTTTGACAGGACTTTTGTTCTGCCTACCAAAGGTCCATTCTAAATGGGTCTGGTGAGACTCCATCTGAAGAACCAGAGCTTACATGAAAAAAAAACCAGGGAAAAAGGCACAAATCCAGGGGGGAAGTCTTATAATCCCAAAGGTAATAAGTATCCCTCTGGCAACTCCATACAAGCTCTTTCCTTCCTTGTGGGACTCTCCCTGCTGGATTTGCAGGGAGGGTTTGTCACTAAGGCTGAGGCAGGGATGGCTCACAATAAACAGCAGCTCCTTAGAGACTGTAGCCATGGCATACAAGAGCTGTTTACCTGGCACCACGAGCACTATGCTGTTTGTCTTCAGATGTTCCTACAGAAACAGAAGGGTTTACACTTTGATAAATAAGGCTTCTTCACCCCAGAAAGGCTTTTTTTTTTTTTTTTTTTTTTTTTTTTTTTTTAGGTTTTTTTTTTTCCAAATGAGCTGCTCTTCCCTTTCAGCTGCAGAAAGCCTGTCCTGTGATTTCTGAATTGCTTTCTTACCTGCCTCCCCAACTCTTTAAACTGCTCCCCAGTGCAGAGAGACAGGGCTTGGTGACAGCAGCTGAGGGGGCTGCTCCCAGCACTGATCTGCCCATCCCAGCCAGCATCAATCCAGCCCATGCAGGACAGGGATGTGTCCTCCTGCACGGGGCCACCTTCCCCTGGAACAGTCATTATTGGTGTCATGTGTGTGTAAGAAGCTGACTTAGAGGAATAGGCTCTAGCTGGTAGTTTGAAATCAAATAAATCATGCACCTAATGCTGCTGGTGCCTTTTGTTGACCCAAATATGAAAGAGAAGGGCTCTGAGACCCTTGAGAGATGCTTTGAAGGTGGGAGGTTGCTCTGAGGATCTGTTCCTGGGCACAGTGAGGAAAGGCCTTTGGTGTTAGAGGGATTAGAGCAGGGCACCTCCCACTGCTGGAGCGTTCTTTCTCCCTACCTGCCACAGCAAATATTTTGATTGCAAGAGCCAAAGCAATTGTGTACCTTATCATCTGCAATCCTATCCTCAAGCTCATTTCAGAGCTGTCAGCTGCAGCTGGATGCTGCCATCAGCCAGGGTGGCACTGGGCACCCACGTGCCCCAGAGCATGTCCTGTTTCTCCTGAAGCAGACTGGAATGGGATGATTGTGCTCCAGGCCAAGCCCGTGGGCACAGCAGTGACACCTCGGGCTGCTGAGATGCCAAGGTCCCCTCTGCATGCTGGGGAAGGCAGGGTGGCAAATTCAGTAGGAATTTTGTAATTAAACTCACACTTCTGAAGATTCCTCTATACCAAATTTGACCCCTCCAGGAGGAGTCCAGCCCTGAGCTGATTTATGGCAGAGTGCAGTGGGCTGTGTGGAGCGTGTTTGCTCACATAACACCAGCCCCCTTTACCAAGCACTGTTTGATTTCTAGTTAAATTAAAATACAATTAGCAGGGCTTGCAACTTTTGTAAATGTGCCTGATCTTCAATGAAATTAATATTAATGGCTGTTCAGGGTGCGAGTCAGTAAAGTGACACGTGGCAAATTGCACATTCTTGACTCAGCAATGCAGCTTGGAGGATGACTTCATGCCCTGAATGAGAGGATCAGCATGCCAGATGCACTTGGTGCCTGACCCCTTTACAGGCTCTGAAAGATCACACATCACTTTAAAATGTCATTTCATGCATGCAGGAGGAAGAAAGAGAGTCTGATCTGGCTTCGTGTTACGAAGCTGCCTGTTTGACTTCGTTAGGGTGGTGTGAATGTCTTAATAACATGAAGCAGAGCTCTGATCTCTGGTCTGGCTGTGTGTTTCCAATGGACACCCTGATGCCTTTTTCAGGGCCAGAGTGGGTAACAATCTGCATTTTTTGCTATTAATTATAAGCTGTATTTCATTCTGACTCTGAACGAGCCTCACAGCGTAGCTGACAAGCTTGAAGTCCTCACTTCAGTCAGGCATTGAATTCTGCTGAATTGTTTTTTCTTGAGGCAAAAGCAGCAAATATGAGTATGGAATTAATACCTTTTAAAATTGTGATAGTACTTCTGAGCTACAAAAGTCAGGTGATAGTAAGACTTTCCGGCTCTGGGCCCCATTCTCTGTGATAGATTCAATGTCCTTTCTTTTTCCTTGCCTAACTGCTTGCTCCCAAAATCCTGCTGAAAAGAATCCAGAGTGTGATCCAGGTCTCTGTAATAATCATGTTCCCATAGCAAATGATATAATGGAATTTTGTACACTTGTTTTTTTCCCTCTCCTCAAGTGCATTCCACACACCTACACAGTCACACTAATTAGATCATGTAATAAACTTAAATGTGGCAAAAAATCTGTTCACAGGGGGTTGCAAGACAGCTGGACTTGGAAAGCAGCAAGTCATTAATTTTGTTTTGTTTGAGAAAACCTAAAGGACATTATCTTACTGAAGATGAAGCAAACTTCATGTAGTAGGAGGTGTAATCTAAGTAGACAAATTATTTCATTTAAGTAGTCCACAGTGAATCCTGAGGTAAAGGTTTGCTTATATGAAAAAACAAATCTCTGTGAGTTTAACGAAGTCATTAAAAATTAAACTTAAAAAACTAAACTAATGTTAAGTTAGACTTGATTAGTTTAGTTAAATTTAAGTAATCAAAACTAAATGAATGCTCATCCATAATGTATACATACAGAAGAGCGAAGTAGCAAGAACCTAACTTTAAGCCTCAGAAGTCTTTTAAATAAAAAGAGGTATCTGCATGAGATATGCACCTCAATCAATTTTTTTTAATAGATTGTCTTAAACTGTGCATAATACAGTAATACCTGCATTTGTGGGGAAATAGAGGTGGCAGGAAATACAGGAAAGCAGGGTCTGCTTTAAGACACCACTCACAGTGGCAACTTTACACTGGCACACTCATTTCTGGGGGAAGGAATAACTTGGAGTGCTCTGCCAGTTTGACAGCAGCGTTTCCTGGTAAAGAGATCAGCTCTGAGGCAGGAATCGCTTTCTTAATTTCAGTTCAGATGCTAAAAGTTTTGGCCACTGCTGTGTTGAGTCACATTTAAATCTGTACCTTTACTGAGTTGGTGCTGAAGCAGAAGCCCAGTGATTCTCCTGATGATCCAGGCACACTGGGAGCATTCCCAGGTGACTGAACTTCTGCAGAGCCAGCCCAGGCAGTGACATGGAGCTGACACAGCAGGGAACACAGGGGAGAAGGAGCTGAGCCTGGGCAGTGCTGTCATGGTCCAGGAAACACCTAATTTCTTCAAAAGACCATTAACAAAGCACACGATAACTTCCAGCTATATTCCTGATCAACACTAGATGTTGCTGTGCTGCTACTCATATAAACTATACATTAGCAAGGTTTTTAAATTATATTTACTGCAATTTCCTCTTTCCTATTTCTGTTAGTCACTATATCCTGACGCTATATGCTGGGGAATTGGCTGCTTTATTTTCCTTTTCCTTCTAAGTTTCAACTTTATTTGGATAATATCAAGTTTACAATTCCCCCTCGAATGCACATGTAAAACTTTACAAGAAAAAGCGACTCTTCAAGTGATAATGTGAAGCAACTCCTATATGAATGTCAAATATTTACTTAACTCTGCTTCTAGATTTTCTGCAATCCAAGGGGAATGACATTGTTAACAGGATGATTCCGGGAACAGACTGACAGCTGCAAGGCCACAGAGGGAAGTTTGTTTATAAGGGGACAAAAAAAAAATTTAAAAAAAAAAAAGTTTAGTCCTGCTGGGTTTCAGGCTTTCTACTCCCACGTGTTTGAGTGGGAGAAAGGACAAATCTTAGGACGTTGATTTCCCCATGGCAACAGAAAACGGAAATTACTTTAACCCCATCTAGTGACAGATGACTCATTGCTCAGCCTGCTGCTATGTTCCAAGCACTAAAACAATACAGCTGCAAAGAAAAGGCCAGCCTGTATTATCTCATAGGCTGAGCACCAGGCTCGTGGGAGAGGGCAGTTCTCTGGCTGCCTTTCTGTCGAAGAAAGGCAGAGCTGGAGCCTTTTGGTTGTTTTATTGTGTAAAGCAAAGGTGCCCGCGCGCTCTCCATCCCTGCGCTGCCGGGAGGCAAACCCGGGGTGTCCCCAGCGTGGAGGGGGTGCAGTGTGGGATGAGGTGCTGCTGGGTGTCCTATTGCTTGGTCCTGCTCACTCTGGATATCAGGGAATGGTTTGGGTTGAGAGGGATCCTAAAGATCATCTCCTTCCAACCAAATTATCTAGGGATAATTTCCACTAGACCAGGCTGCTCCAAGCTCCATCCAACCTGTCCCTGGGCACTTCCAGGGATGGGACAGCCACAGCTCCTCTGGACAGCCTGTGCCAAGGCTTCACCATCCTCACAAAGAATCTTTCTTTAATATACAGTCTAAATCTGTCCTCTTTCAGTTTAAAACTGTTCTCCCTTGTCCCATCTTGCACTCAGGGGTCTGACAGGACATCACCATGCATTTGGCTTAAATACAGGAATAGCTCATTCCCAAATGCAGCCTGGTGAGGGGGCAGCAGGGATGAGCAGGGTTTCCAGGCCCCTACCTCTCAAAAAGATATCTGATGGCAGAAGAGCATTCTGTATTGTTGGGGAAGTCATAACAATTCCCCCCAGGGTATGCTGTAATAGGAATATTCATCTTTGAAAGCTTATTCTGGGAGAAAGGTTGGTACCCTCTCTTCTTGCTGGTTTTCCCAAATCTTAGTGAGGATTCTGTAAGGCTCAGAAGTGAGGCTGGTAAGACTTACTGAGCCTCAGCTTTGTTTTGTGCACAGATATTACACCACTGCACGGGGAAGGTACAATGCTACCCCTGAGATGATAGAGTGAATAACTGGTCAGCTAACGTCACTTTATTCACCACAAACTGGGATCAGACATCACAATGTCAGGAAATCCAGGATCCCAGGAAAACATCATGGTGGGATGGTGTCATGGGATAAGTGAATCATTTTCTTTCTGGGAAAGACAGGCTGAACTGCTCGTACAATAACTGAGTCTTTACTCAATCTTATCATTTATATGCTGGTATGATTACCTTTCTCCTTCTAATTGATGAAAATCAGGTCCACAAGGTTCTGTTTGGACAGCATAATTAACAAAAAGAATAGCTCCATTACCAGGTTGTTCTGGAAACTAAAATCTGCCTTAGTGGCACAAAAATTATCTTCCTGCAGGAATCAACACTTACCAACGTGAGCTGCTGGCTAAACCCAGACCTTGAATGAGGGCTCCAGCAGCACACTGCTATCTGTTTGTTATCTGGGAACACCCTGGGTTGGCTCAGACAGCTGTCCCAAAGCCATCATGTCAACAGCAGCTGGACAAGGCTGCTCAGGCCAGCCCTGATTACTGGAGAATGAAGCAGCAAGTTCTGTCAGGGAAGTGCTGCTGGGCTGGGAGGTGTTATCTTCTTCTGATAAGATTTTCTTACAGTTCTGCTCAGTGATCTCCTACAAGGCAAAATATCCCCTCCCAAAACTGCAAGAGCCCCGTGAAACTGCCAGCTGTAGGGAAGGAGAATCAGAGATCACCACATCTTACTGGTGAAACAGCAATTATGACTATTCCTGTCTAAACTTACAGCAGCCTAGCAGAGCCAGAGAAGGATGTGGGAAATGAGATTAAATTCCACCTTTTGAGACTCCATCCATCAGCATTCTGGTTTAGAAGCCCATGAGTTAGGACATTGAACAAAAAGACTGTTCCTTTCAGAGAAGAAACAATTGCCAAAATGTCCAAGTAGAAAATGAGAATAACAGATCTAATATAGGTTTTTCTGCTTTAGTGTTGTCTCCACTTCTTTATCTAGAAAATGGCTACATTACCTGGAAAAAAAATTTTTGTATTTTGCTGCTTGAGGGGGAAAGAGCTAATTAAATTTGTAAAAGTGGAAAATAATGTTAAGAGGTCTTTGTAGGCCTGTGGTTCTGACTGCTGGTGTCAGCTTTACTGCCAATATGTGCAGATGGTAATGAATGAGCTACCATCAAGCTTCCTTTATTGTCCTAAGGCCTCACTCAGCTCATAAATGTCTTCACTGGTTATTATTTCCAGTTATTTAGTGTTCAGCTGGTGAGTGCAGCACTCCCACTGATGCTGCACCCCAAACCACTAAAGCAGGATAAGTAATGGCAGTTTTTCACCAAGCCCTCTAACCCACCTCAGAGAGACTGCAGAGGATGCAGCAGCCACACATGAGCCAGCGTCAGTGCTGAGACCAAGCCCTCCCCAGCTGAGTTATTTGTACATAAATGTGACTTTCTAGCAACAGCCTGGGCCCCTGGGACATGTGGAGCACCAAGCCAAGGCCAGGCACAGCCCCAAGGGGCAGAGTGTGCAGGGCTGCTGGCTGTGCAAGCAGGCTTGAGCGGGGTGATGGAAGGTGGTGGATTTCCCAGTGGCCTCCAGGAGTTTTGGATAATGCATTTAGGCTTTCCACAGAACACGCTGTGCAGAATTTTGCCCAGCCAGAGGACAGCATTTCTTCTCACAAACAAGGACATAATAGCCTTTTCCAGAATATAAATGACTTTCCCTATAGGAGCATTTGAAGCCGTGGGCAAGTGCAGTGTCGGCTCTGATTTACCAGCCCGATGCCTGTGCTGGGTTCAGCTCTTCAGTTGTCCATAGAAACACTTCCTCTGCCTCCTTCAGCCTGCAAACACTGCGGTGGCTTCTGGAAACCACAAACAACCGCTGTGCACTTTCTGTCAGTAATTCTTCGTTCGTACCACCGGGTTCTTCCTCCAGCTGTGTCCACATTTCTGCTCTGCCTCGCACCTCGTCCCCAGGCAAAAGCAGCAGGAACAGCAGCTCTTTTCCTCTGCCAGGCTGGTGCAGATTGGGGTCCGAAGTTTCCATCTCCATTTTGCAAACCTACTTTCTTCAACTCTGGCAGAATATTTTCATGCCTGTTAAGCCACAAGGGCTCAGCTGTGCCTGGCTCTCTCAAACCAATGCTCCCTCCTCAAGCAGCCTTCAAACCTCCCATGGAACCCCAAGGCTAGTTTCCCTTTGACTGGAGACTCCAAGAAATACCACCCTTTTCCAATTCTCATCATGGCTGAAAGAGTTTCTTTCTTGGCATCTAATTCTCCTAAACATGTTCAAGTTTTCCTACTGGAGCTTACTAATTTCCAAGCAGAGTTGCCTATAAAAATTTCCCTCAATTTCAACACATTTTCCCTTGCACTGGGGCTATGCAAACAGCTGCAAGTTGCCAGCTTTCCTGGCTCACCTTCCCAGGAAGGCTGCAAATTCATGTTTCCTGGGACTACAATTCCCAAAGGACAATTTATCTTCCCCCAAACCGGGAACCAAGGCTTGCTGGGTCTGTTACATCTTTTGAAAAGCTTCCTCCTCCCATGAGTGAGGAAGGGATGAGCCTTCCTGCTGCAAACTGGGAGCAGGAGGGGAATGCAGCAGAGGGCAAAGCATCCTTGTCAGCACAGCTCCTGCCCCATCACAGCTCTGTGCAGTTAGGGAAGAGCGTCTGAGGTCAGTGCCTCAGGGCACTGCTTCCACTTTCATAGAACTACAGCATCCCAAGCAAAAGTGGTGATTAAAGGTCTAGCTGGTGTTAAATTAAGTGTTTTTTGGGACTGCATGAGAATGTTAGAAATGCCCTCCTCAGCTGTGTGTCTCCACTGAAGTCATATTTCAGCATGTCTGCTCTTAAAAGACCACAAAATCCTCCTCTGTAGGCTCTGATCAGACACGTTTGTGGTTCCTGCTTGAACGGTGCTGCCAAACACCCCACTGGCTTCCTCCTCCCAGGGGAACAGTCTTAGGAAAAATTTTTAAAGGAAGGACTGAATTCCATGGCCCTCAGCAACCTCTGTACTGTTCCGTGTGACGTGACTCACTTGGTCACTTAATGACTCTTAGTGTTCCTAATTAAAACCGGCCTTTGCCCGGGCTATCATTGTGTGAGTGCTGTGTCCATCAGCGAAGTCATTAATAGTGGTACCACCCTAAACAACCCTATTGGAATGAGGGGCTGTAATCTCCTGAAGGAATCCCTGGGGGTTTTTTGCAATCAGAAGGCAAAGGTGTTCATTTTACAACATCCTGCTAAAGTCTGCTTTTCAAAAGATTGCAAGCTCATGACTTTGGAGTCACAAGGAGCCTCTCAAAAATCAGCAGAGTGTGTCACTGGCAGGTTAAAAGGTCCCAGGCTGGTGTTTGCAGTGCAGAAAGGCCAGGCTGGGTTTTCAGCAAGCCAGAGGAGTTGGGTAAAGAGCAGCATCGTGTGTTCAGTGCTTTAAAAGTGCAGCGGGATTTGGGGTGAAAACATGAAAAAGTAGCCACGGTGTTTCACGGTGTGCACAAGGCAGGGTGACTCAGCTGCTCACTGATAGCAAGTCTGCTGAAACAAATACTGACCTTCAAACAACCACTACATCACTATTTATCACTAATATAAATACCAACCTGAATACAATAAACCTAACCCTCGCCTTTCTTTTTCTCCACTGCTGTTTTCAGGCGGTTTTTCACTTAGATCTCTCCCAGGGGATCTCAGCATCCCTTTTCATCCTTACTGGAGCTTAAGGAGAGCTTTGCTCTGTGGGTTCAGGCCATCAAAAGAAAAAGGAAATGGAAAAGAAAAGCCATTCAGAATAAAGATGAGACAACCTTTCCAACATTTAGATTGAAGCACTTCTGAAGAGTTTATAAGAAACATCCCCACTTGCCACCTGTTTGCACAAAAATCAGTATTTGGATACCTAAATATGCCACAACTGTCTTGCTCAGTGATCGTGGAGTGTGCTCCCTCCTCAGTTTTTTCCTAGGAAGCAGCCTGGCACTGGCTGTGTCCCGTGGGAGCAGATGCTGTGAGCACCTGCCTCCCCTGGGACCAGACAGGCACCAGAGACAGCAGAAGAAAAGCAGAGCCATCCTGTCAAGATGTTTTAGCAAATTTGAAACACCCCAGTGGTTTCATACAGAGGAGCACGCTGTACCTGGGCTGGGTGTTCTGAGCCAGCACTTGCAATCCTGAAACACCTCAGCCTTCACTGTGCAGTCCCTCCCTTGTCTGCCTCTATTCACCCACTTCTAAAGTAGTGTGAGTGTCCTCCCAGCACAGATCTACCAAAAATGATGAAGAATGGCTGGCCAGGGTCCTAGCCTTGTCTGGTTTTCTGAAAAGTCCAGGAGATTTTTCCTTTCCATTTAGGAAGCTTAGATGCAGGAATATTATCCAATTTTTTTCTCTGAGATAAAAAGTCACTCCTTCCTACATTTAAAACAATAAGAATTGAACTACTTATTATAAAAGAAGAAGAAAAGGGCCAAGAACCACGTGCTGTTCTGTCCTGTGTAACACCAGAGTGACGTTGGAAAGAGGAAGCGCCTCGGAGCTGGAGCGGTGCTGGGCGATCCCGCGCTGCTGCTGGCGTGTCCTCACCCGCTCATCTCTCCACTTCACCCACTCGTGGGGCATCTGCGCCCCAGAGCAGCGGTGCTGCCTCAGAAGTGCTCTCTGAAGGGCTCCACAGGCAGCTGCTCCACAGCACGGTGCTGGGATCCCACGCTTTCCCACGGATTAATGCCCAAGCACAGCATTGGCATCATTCCTGGAGGCTTTGGAGGGAATTCAGCTCAGATCCAGGTGAGTGCTGCCTGCTTGGAGCAGGAGTGTGCCGGGGCTGGGTCAGTGGGGTCCTCATTTTGGGAATTCCACAGACAGCAGGAGGAAGTGATGTGAAGTTGTCCTCTGCCTCGTTGGCTTGATTTCATTCCCGACTCCAAAGCGTAGTTTTGCTTTAAATGGGGGAGGAACAGCGCTGCCAGGAGATAAGGGTGTTTGGATCTGGGATGGGCAGTTTGCTCAAGGCAGCCCTTGGTTTATTAAGTCAATGGCAAACACTGACATGCAGCTCTGAACCACACCCAGCAGCAGCCTCTGCTCCCCTAAGCCAGCCTGGAGATGGTTGGTTATGGGGAGGACCCAAAGATTTGGAAGCAGACATCCTTGGAAGCAGCTTTTCAGTTACACATTAATGCAAATTCCAAGTAAATGCTGGTCATGTGCATAAGGACCTGCCTGCAGAGATGCCAGGAATTGTGGTGTGACCCCCAAATAAATGTCAACCCCTTTATGAGCACAGAAACCTCCAGTGTCTTCAGCTGGGAACTGAGGGCTGTGGAGCAGATGCCATCCAAACCCCCCAAATTCATGTCATCTACCTACATACAGGAGAGCCAGAAAATTCCAGCAGTGACCTTCCTCTGGCCTTTCAGAAATAATTTGTTATTCAGGTATGCATTAGGGACTGACAGAAAGTTAAAAAGCAAAGACAAAAAAAAAAAGTAAAAGCTAAGTGTCCCACTTCTGGGTGTGCTGCTGTTACCAGCTGCTGTACGTGATCCTTACAATTAAATTGCTGAAGAACTGGTTCTGGATCAGGTTCATGTTCCCTCAGTAAGTGTGACAGAGGGTAAAATGGCAATCTGCACTTCAGGGCCACTTTCATTTGTAGGTTTAATACAGACTAACACTGAGGCTGTGTGCCATTGGCTGCTCAGTTTGTGACAGTTGTTCATATGTTTGTTAATAATTGTCAGAAATCTACAGCGGAACACTGATTGGCAGCTAAGGGGGTGGAAAAACTGAGTGAAATGAAAAAATGTCAATGTTTATTCCTTAAAACTTCCCTCTGCTTAAAGAGGACCTGATGGATTAGCCAGGCAAATGGGTGTTTCACTCACATTGATAATTATCCTTATTAATTACTCCACACGCTGATCCCAGCCCAACCTGTGTCCAGTTATTGCCTTCAGAAAAGCTTCCACATGAAGGCATCTCATCCTGTGCTGAGCATGCTGAGGTTTGTAATGCTCTGCTCTTCCCAGATTTATGGAAGGAATTAGAGGAAGGTGAGGATACACCCCCAGCCGTGCTCTTGTGAGGGCTGTGCAGCTCCTGTGCTGGTGAGTGTAACCAGAAATGATTGACTGGGCTCTGCTGGGACTTCGTGTGTCGGGTTCTGTCTTTCTTTAATTGTTTTGTGGATTTTATTTTTCACTCATTCTTCCATTTTCAGTTTTCACCCTATGGCAAAGCCTGGTTTTACGTTTTACTTGAACCGTGCAAAACAGCTGGAAGCTGGGGGAAAAAAGGAGGAATAGAGAATTATGTTACTGGTTTTAGTGGAGGGCCTGAGCAAACTGGGACTGATGGCAGCTTTGAGTTTGGTCTAAACTCTGGAAAGACAGTGCTCAGTGTTTTTGATTGCCTTTTTTGCATGTTTGCTTGGCAAATAGGAAAACTACTTTTTTTGAGAGTAGCTTTATGCTTCCTGATGGATTTTCAGCAGGGTCTTGTGTTGGGGAATGGGATTTGCTCCATCCCATGTTCCCCTTCCCTGTGTTGTGTGGTGCCATGGCATGTCCAGTGGGTTTTTCCAGCTCATGGTGTGTTAAAAGTCTCATGACTCATTCAAACCCTTTTTTCCTCCTATTGCAATCCATCCAATGGGCCACCACATAAAATCCTCTTTCCTCCTGCCCCTGGGCTCCCAGTGAGGCACTCCTGTGGGAGTCAGGGTGGTGGCTGCAGGGAACAGAGCCACCCTGGCTGCTAAAACCCATGGCCCCAGCATGGGGACTTCAGCAGAAGCACTCACTGCTGGGTCTGGGAGCAAGGTCTGGGAGCTGCCTCTGAGCAAGTCAGCTTCTGATTTACAGGAGTCACAACCTGGGGGGACACTAAAGCAACAATAATAATTGATAAAACACTGGTTTTCCATCACCAGCAGGATCAAGTGCAGTTTTCTAACAAAATTCTGAAGAGGAAAGTTTTGAAAGTTCTAACACAGCTCAGATATAAAAGAAAGCAAGTGAAAGCAGCTGCATTATTGATCTCTGGGTGAGAAGTGGCTGTCTCAGTAGGACTGTAGGTGAATTTTGAGCATTTAAGAGCAGAAGCAGCAGCTCCCTTATCTTGTTTGACCATCTCTCTACCAGATGCAGTTGCAGTTTGTCCAGATATTTGTAAGTTTTTCAGCATGAATACCAGAACAAACTGTTCTGATCATCTAGTCTGACCTGCAGTGTCAGGCAAACCACATGATTTATGGTTTCCTTGAACCAGTGTAGCCTTTGGAAGGAAAAAACCTCCTTTTATGAAAGCATTTTTAATGATGATTTTACTTCATCTGAATGAAGGACTGGTTCAGTGTTTGGATTTGTGTCAAATTCAGCATAGCCTGGTTCAGAATCTGACATTCAGGTGAATCCAAGAAGGCATTTTCACTTCACAAGAGTAACTTTCCAACATGAAAAGTTACATCTTGTGTATGAACAAGGATGTGAGGAACCTGGGGAAGCAGAATGTTGCAAAAGCGTGCAAAGAAGCTCATTCCTGTGATAATAAAATATTAAAGTGATGAGCTAATTCTGAGCATTTTAACATTGTGAGGGAACAAAGCTAGAGTTTAAATGAAAATATTCAAAACTAATACACCCACTACTTATAGGCACATGTAAGCTGACAGATTGTTTTAGATGCAGAGCATAACTGGAATACACAGAGCTAGCACCAAGCAAAAATAAGAATATAGGGAAAATGCAGCTATAGAAAGATATGTGTGTTACAGAAAGAGATTTTGTTGTGCCTTGTCTGTATGGGATCATACACAGTCAGAGCAGCAATGGGGGAAAAAAAGGCGTTTACTAAAGCTAATAAGTAAAATAAACTTAGAAGAGAAAGAACGTGGAATATTGTCAAAGAAGCAAACAGTAGTTCTGAGGATGATATATTTGCATATCTTTAACTAAAACAGAGGGGGAAGGTTGGAGCAGTGCTGGATCCAGAGTCACAAGAGCAAGGCAGGGTTGGTGTCCCGTGCTGGGAAGCACGTGAGATATCTCAGAAGCAAGTGAGATTTACACCAGATAAAACCAAAATTATGCAATGACTAGCACAATTCCTAACCCACCCCCCCCAACCTGATTTAAAAATAAATCATTAAGAGGAACTTCAATTCAGAAACTGTTGCTTTTAATGTAAACAAGGGAACGTGGGAACACAGAGATATAAAATCAGGGGGAAATGATTTAGAGAACAGGCACACAAGTAGAGCAGCATTATATCCTTGATATTCAGGGGGCTGGAGCACCTCTGCTCTGGAGCCAGGCTGAAACAGTTGGGGTGTTGTGCCTGGAGAAGAGAAGGCTCCAGTGAGACCTTGGAGCCCTGTCCAGGGCCCAAAGGGGCTCCAAGAGAGTGGGAGAGGGATGGTGGACAAGGGCATGGAGTGACAGAACAAGGGAGATTAGATCCAAACTGACAGAGGATGTGTTCAGATTGGTTATTAGGGAAAAAATTCTCCCCTCTGAGGATGGGGAGGCCCTGGCACAGGTTGCCCAGAGAAGCTGTGGCTGCCCCATCCATGGAAGTGTCCAAGGCCAGGCTGGATGGGGCTGGAGCAATCTGGGCTAGTGGAAGGTGTCCCTGTCCATGGCAGGGGGAACTGGACTATCTTTATGGTCCCTTCCAACCCAAACCATTCTATGATTCTGTGTCCAGACCAGATTATGAACTTTTACTAAAACTGGAAAAAATGCAGCTGCTTTAGTTTCAGCCAGCCCAGCCCTGCAAAGAGTAAAACATTTGTTACAGATTATGGTCCCTTCCAACCCAGTGGCTGATCCAGCCTCGCCTGTGGCTGATCCATGAGTGTAAATGCCAGGAAAGGGCTGGTTTGGGAAGGGGGGTGGTGGTGTTTGTCTCCTGAGGAGGTGATGGGGGCAGCAGGAAGCTTGGAGGCTTAAGAAGGAGCTCTGGGGAAGAATGACCAGAGAGATTGTGTGAAAGCAAAAAGTTGTTGGGGAGGGAGGACTGGCTGAGACCTGGAAATAGTTTCTGGTGAAGAGATGGGCTGGCAGGTGGCAAAAGGGGAAGGAGATGCCAGCTGAATGGTGATGGGGTGACAGCAGCACGTCATGTCCTGTGCCTCCCAAGGATTCCCCAAGGCTGAGCTGGGAATTGCTTTTGGGAAGTGTTGAAGCATTCCTGGGGCTCGAGCAGTGAGGTGCCAGCTCTGAAGATCCAGGCTCTGCAGAGAAGCCCTGGTGCAGCAGGAGGGGGCTGCAGTGGTGGCTGCCAGGGCTGAGAGGCAAAAAAAACCCCAGAGCTGAAGAGGCATCAGAGGAGTCTGTGGCAGGCTGTGATGCTGCACAGGGGAGTTTGCTGCTCTTTTGAGGATAGAAATGTCACCGTGGGGACAGGTTAGCAGGTGACCTCTTTGCCTGATGAGATCACATTAGATATGTGAAATTTTGAGATGTCAACGGATGTGGTACCACCCACACTGGATGCTGGTGGGCAGAGCCCCGATCTCAGCAGGGCAGGAAGTGCCCAAAGTGCTCACACTACAAGAAGCTAAAAATCTTTCAGCCTTGTGCCTAAGATCATTTATTTCCTCAAGAAAAATCCTGCATCCCAAAGTAATCTGTGAGGGGGTGTCTCATGGTTTTTGAGAAAGAGGAGCTGTTCCCTTGCAATAACACAAGGAAAAGCCCCTGATGAGCATCACCCAGCACAGTGAGTGGGGTATGTCTGGTGCAGGCTGATTCACAAGAACAGAGAGTTTTGACATTGCTGAAAGACAAAAAAAAGTGGTGCACACTGATGGCTGTCACAGGAAAGACTTGCTCCTTTCAGCGCCTTGGTACTGCAAAATACACTTTTTACAACACAAAGGTCTCTTCTCAGGAGTTTGAATGGCTGTTCTTAGCTATTGACAAGCTTGGAGTTAGCAAAATAGGCTCTTCTTTCTTTTATGTAAAGTGATAAATATAAATGTCCTATGATAAATAGTCAATGGAATATAATAAGTTCTTACACAAGTAAATGTGTTTAATTTTGTTCCCAGACAACAGCCACAAAGGGATGTTGCACTGAATGCCTCGCAGTGATAGAGTTTCAGTAGTGAGAGGAAATGAGATCTTGTTTCTGAAAGGGGAGAGAGAGAGGCTTTGTGAATGAAGAACAAATCTGAAAGGTGCTGCTTCTTCCCTCTGTTTAGTGATGCTCTAATATCAATACAGGGAATAACAGTGGAAGCTGCAGCTGGAGAGGGCACTAGGGGTCACCCCTGTCTTATCTATGTCATCTGGATTTAATTCTGAAGTAAGATAAATAACATGACACAAAACAAAGCCAGGCTATTCTGATTTTTTTTTTGTGTGTGTGGGCCAGACAGCTTGCATTTCATTTCTTCATTTTCCCCTCCTGCCTCCCTTCTGTCTGTCTCTCCTTTAAAACAAAGCCCCAGGATGCTATAGATGCAGTGGACTTGCATCAAAATTCCCTCTGTGTGGCTCCCATTTATTTAGAGTAAAGGTCAGGCAAATCACAAACACTAAGTCAGTCGGGCAGAATCACAGAGCAGCCTTGGCATGTTCCTGCAAGTACTGCAGAGCAAACTGATTGCAGCCATGAATGGCTCCCTTGTAGTCCAGAGAGTAACTCCTGACACGTTTTGCTCTGCCTGCCCAAAAATCCCATGCCTCAAGATCTTTCTCTCCCCCTTTCTTGCCCCCAAACAGCTAAGTGTCCCTAACTTCTCATGCAATGCATCTGATACCTGCATTTGGAGGATTTGGTGTCTGGGCTATGAAGAGAATTGCAAATTCTCTTCTCTGAGACTTCTTTTGACCTTGTGTCTAGGAAGCAACCATTGCTGTCAGCTGCATCTGCCATCTGAGCGTTGGAATTGTGTATTTTAAGGTGTGATGCAAGATGTCTAGGGGGTAAAAGTATTTCTTTATGGAGACAGATGATTTTTCTCAAGACAGACACACAAGATGTGATGAAGAGGCTGCACCCCCTCTACCAGCCTGCTTTTTTTGTCTCTAGTAATTGATGTTGCAAGATGCAGATCCCCTTTTCTCTGTAGATAAATTATGGTAAATTGTGGTGGGTTTTGTCACATGATGTGGTGGAAGTTGAAAGTTCATGAGAACTTAAGAACTGACCTGTCAATTTATTGAAAGAATCAGCTGCCAGGAGCTGGGAAACTACAAAGACAGAACTTCTGGCTTGGAAAATCCCTTTCCTGCAGATCCTTGGGGACAGGAAGAGCTGCAGAGAAGCTTCACCGTGTCCTGCTTGTATGTTCCTTCCCAAGCACCAGTTGTAATTCCCTTGGGATGACACCCTGGGGTTGGGTGGTGTTTAGCCTGCCCTGCCACACAAGAACAGAGACACGTTCTTGGATAGTCACAGGGATGATAAATCTGCTCGGAGCGCGTTTCTGTAGGGGCTGTTTCCGGAGCAGTGCCAGGGCAAATCCAGACCTGCCACCCAAGCCGTGCTCAGGGCTGGTGGCAGCACACACAGGACACCTCTGTCCCTGTCACTGGCTCCTGCCAGCTCCAGGCCTGGCCATCAGCTGCCTCTTAGCTTGGAGCTGGTTCAGTGTCAGTTCAGGTATCCGTGGGCTGCAGCAAAGCTATCACCCAAAGGTGGGGGAGTGCTCTGGCTCCCTATTTTAGGGTTTTATGTAACATCCAGCTTATATAAGCCTTTGTCTGTTAACAGAATGGGTGGAGCGTGTCTGCTCGGATTCCTCGCTAAAGAAACGCTCATTACTTAACGCTTACTCAAGTGCTCATTACATACTTTAAGAATAATTTACTTCGTTCCTTTCCTGTTGCTAATAATAACACAGCAACTTGACAACCTGTTATGGACAAATGATCAAACACGTAATTCTCCATTCAGCGAACTGCACCTTGGAATAAATGAGAAGCAGTGCTGTTGAGGCAGACGAGGGGAAACTGAGACATACCCAGGAGGTACTTAATGGGAAAATAAGGCATTGCCCAGAGGCAGAGGGTGGAAAAATGAGGCATACCCCAAACCCTGACCCTGGGCTGTGTATTGCTTTCTTCTTGCTCTGCCTCCTGGCAGGAGACAGTTTTAGGGTGCTGGTAGAGGAGGAAGGATGTTCTGGCCTTGCCAGGATGGTTTGGCCTGCAGGATGTGCCTGGGGACACAGCGCTGGTAGCACAATCCTCCTCTTCAGGGTTCCACCCAGCATTGTTTCCCACTGGAGGGAAACGAGAGGGATGGGCAGGCAGCAGCACTAAACACTCTGCAGCCCATGTCCTCATCCCAAAGCTGATTTGGACCCCAGGGACGTCCTGCTGGTCTCTGTCGTTAATTAAATACCTTTCCAGATCTGGAGTTCTGTTCTCCAGCAGGAAAAGATGGGCTGTATCCTGCTGTGTGGGAATGGTAAGGCATTAAAAGCTGTCAGATAACCAGACCCCAGTGGTAGAGAAGACCATGTAAATTGTTTTCAGAGGGATTTGTTGAGCTCACTCAAACCTGGCATTCACGTTCCTGCAGGGCTTTAAATAGAAAGACAGTGTGTGTCTGAGCTCAACACCATACGGAGCTGGTTTGCACTCTCTCCTTCCTCCAGATCCTGTGCTGCATCTACTGACGTGCTTGGCATTCCTTGAAGTTTTGTGAATTGCTGCAGAAAAAACCCCAACCCTCCTTTTTATTTTATTTTCCCCCCTTAAAGCCTTGCCTGTCCCTATCCCTGTCCCTGCACCGCTGCTCGGGGCAGCTGCCACACGGTGGCATCCAGGCATCTGTGGAACGATGCACCAGTGAGGAAAAGGGCGGGACAGCTTGGATTCGGGCATTTCCTGCCCAAAAGCAAGTTTGTGATACAAGAAACATGTATTATTTTAGTTCTGAGACGCATTTCTGTCCCCTGAAGCTCTGAAGGGGTGATACAGAGTGGAGATGCAGTGCTGCCGGGAAAATCAAGCTAGACGTGCTATCTCATGCATTATTCAATATATTTTTCTTTTTCTCCTGTTTTTTAATGTGTGTTTTTTTTTTTTAGTTTTCTTTTCTTTAATTTTTCATTTACCACTTTCATCCACCACCACCACCCCCCCCTCCCAGCGAGAGAAGGAAAAAAGCCCCAACCAAACCCAAACAGCAAGAGCATTGTTTGTGTTCCCATGGAAATTCTGTGAGAGGAGATGGGTGTGAAAGAAAACAGAAATATTCTAGCCAAATCTGATAAAGTTTGGATCCTGAGCAGCCCCCGGGGCTGTTTTGTAGCAACTGAAGTCTAGGGGTCCCACTGTCCTCTGACTGTGCAGGGGGGTTGCTGCTGTGTCATGGGAGATATTGCACTGCTGTGGAATTTTGCCAGAAAAAGCAAATTTTATGGGAGAAAACATGACTACAACTCCCAGGAGGCCACATGGCCAGTCAGACACTTGATGCTGAAGCGCCTTTCAATAAAACTTCCTCCCCTGCCTGTTCCCTCAGTTTTAGGAGGACAATAGCAGTCCTTGAAGGGAAGAGGAGGGAAAAAAATACTTGATAATGTGATTTCTACAAACAACTCTGCCTTTTCCTTTTGGAATGGTAGTCTTATGGGACAAAATAATAATTTTTTTTCTTTTTGGTGCATGTGTGTGGCTGAATGCCAGCTGGCCCACATTGGGCTGTCTTGGGTTGCTCCATCCTTGGCAGTGTCACCAGCAGCTGCCTCAGTGTGGGTGCACAGGGTTTTTCTGGAATGTTCGGTGCACACCTCCACGGGGCTCCCTCTCCTGCTGTGGGGTGAGTCAGGGCTGGAGCTGAGCACTGTTCTGCCCATCCCTCGTGCCCCTCTTGGGAGGATGCTGAGGCCCTTTCTCATTGCACTGCTCTGAAACGGCTACAGCAAAACACATTTCCAGTCTCTAGTGAGGTGGCACTCTGGGATACAGAGTAAAATAGCCCTTTTGTCCTAAGGAGCTGCAGAGTCACTGTGCTGTGGGGAACAAAAACCTTTGCTCTGCAGTCAGGACATCTTCAGCACAGGCTGGGGACAGGTGCAGGAGCAGGAGGCAGGGTGGTGTCCTCAGCTGGAGCCTGGCTTTACACACAGCCAAAGTAAACCCTCATCTCACCAAGGGTGATAAAGCTGATTCCTCCCCCCCTGGGGCTCTGCAGGTTCCTTCCCAAATGCAACCCAACTGGGCGAAAAACAAATCCTTATTTTCCCCTAGTTTCCCTCTGGTCCCCACAGCTTTGCACCAACATGACCCACACTTGCTGTCAGGGAGCCTCTCCATGGCTAAAGGGGAACTATAAGGATGAAAAAGGCCCTTTCAATGCCTGCAGATATGGAAGACACTCCAGACTCCATCCTGGCATTTGATGGTTGTTTTTTTTATAATTTTTCTATCTTTGATGTGTGGGTTGCTGTGAACAGGAGCACTGGGCTGGGGAATAGCCCATTATTGGTCACACTGTGAATAACACAGGGCTGGGGTTTGTACTGGTGCAGCTGGACTCATTTAACAAAGGAAAAGCAAAAGCAAAAAAAAAAAATCTCTATGGGTAAAACCCTCTGTTTAGGTGACATCTGTTTTCAACATGTCAGACAGATCCCTGATGTGGCTCTGCTGAGATCCTTCCTGCACTCCAACCCATTGGCAAAACTGTGTTTTTGCCACAGAGGAAGAGTGTTTTTCAGGTTGTGAAAAATGGTTTGAGAGGTTTGGAGAAGGTGACTGCTGTCACATGTTCACTCCTGTCTGCTCTCAGTTTGGCGTTTACTTTCCCCCTTTTTCAACCCCCTTAAAGCCTTGTTTTGTTTGGCATTTCTGTATTGTCCTGCAGCTCCCTGGCCCTCCCCCTTCTCCCTGTGTTGTGGTGTCAAGTGGTGACCGAGATTGAAGACAATGTCCTTATTTTAAAAGAATGCCTGTTTCTTTTCCTGCATCATCTTTCAGCTGGTGGATTGGGTTTGGTGTGCAGCAGCATTGGCTTTTAGTTTGCCAAGAGCCCTTTGGCAGATGTCTCTACATGCCTCATGTAGCCCCACTTTTGGCCACTTCATTGGGCATGGAAGTGAAAAATTTTAGAGAAGGAAAAAATATGAAGTACAACTAAATAATAATAATAATTTTTAAAGATTGCTAGTATGAGCACCTTGGTTTTACAGACTGCAGCAGCCTCAATCCCTGACTGTCACTCAGAGCACTCTTTGCAGCAGAATCTCACCTTAAATAAGAAAACTTCACACCCTTGTGATGACACCAGGCATCCTCTGAGGGATGTGTGGAAGTTCCTGAAGAATGAAAAGCAGGTGGGA
Source organism: Dicaeum eximium (assembly GCA_013396995.1). Classification (NCBI taxonomy): domain Eukaryota; kingdom Metazoa; phylum Chordata; class Aves; order Passeriformes; family Dicaeidae; genus Dicaeum; species Dicaeum eximium. The sequence continues at coordinate 824,728 of VWZP01002299.1, read as the reverse complement.
GAGAGCCAAAGAAACTCCCGACAGATAATACTGTGCTTCTCAAGAGCTCAAGATACTTTCAAGGGTATGTGCCAAGTCTCCACTTCATGAATTGCCTCCGGGACAGGGAAGGTTCTGGGAAGTGTAGAAAACCACTAATGGGACGTGGGCACACACAGTGGTGTTTCTGCTGGGAGAGATGATAACTGTGTGTGGAGAACCTGCTCTGTTGTGGTGCTGCAGAGGGGGGAATTTTGCAAAGTAGATGCCAAAATGCTCACCTTCACTGGCCACTCTCTTCTGCTATTGCTCTAACCCTGCTCACTGCCAACATAAACCTACAGCAGAGAGATTAAATATGCATTAAGTGAGCTAAGGTTTATGGATTTGGAAAGATTTGCCAAAAATCACCCAGTCATGTAGGGGACAAGCACTGAAATGAACTCTGGGCAGGAGGGAAGGGGTTTGTCTGCAGGGAAAGTTGTGTTTCTCTGTGTCTGGTATGTCCCTGCTCTTCATCAACATATGTGGAGAGGTGTGCAGAGATGGGAGGTGGCAGAGGTCTCCTGCAGCCCGCTGGCCTCCTGCCCCAGGAGCTGGGAGGTGAACAGAGGTGTGTGCAGAGAGGATGGCAGAGACTGGGCATTCTGGGCAGGTGGGTGCCCTGAGGGATGCTCCCCGTGCCATCTCTCCACTCATTCCTATTCCATATGTTTAGCATGAAACCCCTCTGCAGTGTGGGGTGATGTGCTTGTCTGGGACATGGCTCTGCCCCCTCTTTGGGGTGGAAATGGCAGTGATATAGGGTAACTTTGAATATCTCCAATTGCCCTGCAGGGCTCCACCTCAGTTTCCTCTCTTGCTTTGCTCTCTCCTGACAATAAGTGCTACAAATGTCAGTGCTGACTTTTTCCTTGCTCAGTGCAGCCAGCACTGCTGAGCCACCTTGACTCACAGCACTCCAAGATGCCGAATGGGGCAGTGTGTGAGCCCAGCCCCATGAGCAGAAGGAAACCGTGTTGCAATGCTATTGGGAACCCACCTTAGATTTCTAAGTTTGATTTTAGGTGTGAAGCACATCACTCACAGTAAACCCAGTGTAAATGAGCTGAGCCAGCGTGTTCAGGTGTGACCATAAACAAGGCAGGTGCTGCTCTGGTGGAGAATGTGATGCTGCAATATTGTACCACCAGAGTAGGGGACAGAGGCTGCCTCTGAGCCAGCAGTCATCAAAGTTGGGTTATTTATCTCATCTGCATTTGAAGACTGTGGTTCAGTTCTTCGTGATTTAAAGAAATAAAAATTAAAATCATTTAAGAAAGTAAAATATCCTAATAACCGTGCTGAAGTCTTGCTGTAGATATAGAAGTGGGATCACTGAGTTTTCTGGAAGAAATCGCCAAGATCTCCCTGTACAGCCGCAGCAGTGAGAGCTGCAGTGCTGCAGACAGATTTTGGGCGTTTCACCAGCACTCAGGGCTGGGTTATAGCTGGAACCTGATGGGAATTTTGCTTATCCGCCTATCAGTTCAGTGCTTCTGCGAGCACAAAAATTTCCTCTCTCGCTCAAAGATCTGCTTCTTTGCATATTAAAAAGGGCAAGTAACATGGTAAATGCAGCATGTGCAGGGGAGGACGGCTCGGTTCCAAACAGCACCGGACTGTAATTATTGGGTTGTCTTACGCTAAAATAAAAAGCATCGCATGTGCAATTAATAATTGTTAATTTGCACGGGTTTTTTCAATCTGTTTCCCTGGCCAAACGCAGTTTCTCGGTGACGGCAGGGAACTTTGGCTTCTCCCTCCGGAGGGTCCGGGCACAAAGGGGAGAGCCGTGCTCCTCTAGAAGCGGCACTGGGAGCGCGCAGGAATCTCAAATCCCCTCCGCACGCTGCAAAGTTGCACTGAAATAACCGAGTTACTCTCCTTTACCTCACTCCGCATTTCGCTCGGCTCCTCACGCCTCTCCGGGGAGGGGCGGGGGGTGCCCGTCCCTCCCCTGGGCCGGGTCCCGGTGGCGGGAGCGGCCGCGGTGCCCTCAGCGGGGCCGGGCGCGGGGCGGGCCCGGGGGCCGGGCCTGGGCAGCGCGCCCGGAACCCAGCGGGCGGGGCCGGCTGTGGGGAGGCTCCTTGGGCTGCTCCTGCGGCCGCTGCTGCCCCGCGAGGGGGACTGCACCCGGCTGGCTCTGGCGGCACCCGGCTGGCTCTGACGGCACCATGGGGCACCCGCGACCGCGGGGGCCGGAGGTGGGTGCGGGCGGGTGCGGCCGCGGGGGTGCCCCGGAGTGGGCGCCTGGCCCGGGGCACTGCGGTGACTTCAGAGAAGGGCGTCTGTTTTCAAGTGAATGCCCGGCCCGGGCGCTTTGCTGGGGCAGACTTTGCCGCAGGGAGGTGTTTGTCGCCTGTCGGACACTCGGGATGGTTTGCGCGGTTTTCGTGCTGTGAAATGGGTGGGTTTGGGTCGGTGCGGTCCTGCCCCGTGGTCAGCGCGGGCGGCTGGGCTGGGAAACTCGGCGGTGCGGTGAACTTCAGTGTCACCGGGGCTGGTGAAGCCGTGGCCCTGCCACGTCCCTTCCGCACTCGCCGTTTTCGGGTTATGGGCAAATCCTGAGAGTTTTCGGGTTATGGGCAAATGCTAAACGTGCTGACACAACCCGTCCTGCCGAGCTGCCGGGTGGGTTTCTTGCAATGAAAGCCTTCTCTGCCTGTTGCTGGTTTTCTTTATTTGGCGTGATGCTCTCTAGAAATCTTCAGCCCCGAGGTGCCTCCGGTCCGAGCAGGACTGTGGTTCAAATCAATGCAGCTCCGTTGGCTTTGGAAGCGTTCCCCGGGGTGAGCAGGCTCTGTGCACACAGAAGGACAATGCCCATTGTGTGCCCAGATCTCCGTGATCCCCACATCCCTCCTTTCAGTAAATCTGCACGGTGGCTCTCCAGGGAGGCTGTCTGGGGACAGGCACCGGCAATGGGACAGGTGGATGAAGCTCTGCTGGTTTGACACTGGTGGAAGATGGTAAGTGTGGATGTCACGGCGAGGCCGGTGTGCCCATGGCTGCTGGGACAAAAGCTCCCTGTTTGCATTCAGCGTTGTGTTTCGAGCTGCCTGTGTTTGCAGCTCGAGGGGTGGGAGCTCTCTTTCGAGTGTCTTTAATCGCTCAAGAATTCATGTTTTCCCTCCCGTGCCGTCTCTAGCAGTTGATAAGCGTGAGCTCTTGCCAGAGACTCGCAGGTAGCCAGGGAACTTAATTTCCAAACACCTCAGGATGCTCACAGCCCTGTGACTTGGGTCTCATGGCCAAATCCTGCCCAGCTTAGCCAGAAGTTATGGAAAACTCTGGGTTTAAGTCCGTGGGCTACTCTTCCTCTGCTGCTTGAGAGCCCTTTTCTCAGGGTCACTGTTAGCCTGTGATGCTGAGCACTCCCCAGGGATGCTGAGATCCCCGATCCGGGCTCAGGGCATTGCTGCAGAGCACTTGGGGGAAATGGCAGCAGCCAGTCCCTGCTGTGCACCTGCCCTGCCCTTGCTTGCAGCCTGGGGAGGGCTGAAAGAGGCCCTTTCTCCTGTCCTTCTGCCATGAGGTAGCACTAAGCCTGTAAAATCAGATATTTTGCAGTAGGGAAGTGTGTCTGGCCTCCCCCAGGCCTGGGGGTGCAGGATGTGGGTGACATCTCACAGTGTCCCCATGGCCCAGCTTGGTGCCAGGTTTGCTGGCTGGGATAATGAGCCCTGGATCTGCCTTCCCCTCTGGAGAGGAGGCCAGCCCCAGGCTTGGTCAGAGCTCCCTGGGAGACAGGGTCAAGGTCAGATCCCTCTGAAAAGACCTGTTAAAATTTACAGAGATGGCTGTAGACTGTGCTTCAGCTGACGGAATGAGAGGTACAGTGATTGAATTTGGTTTTGCCAAGATTTAACTTTCCTAAGTAGAGAAGATTGGAAGGTTTCACTTAAATACTCATTTGTGTTTTTAGTTTTATCTTCATATGTAACATCATCTTTTCAGGATTATTGAAAATTAGTGTTGAGGCTCTGGTCTTCCTGGAAAAGACTTGATAAATTCACTTTTCCTGGAGGCCATGATGCTCTTCTTATTTTGAGAGGCTTGAACTTCTGCCACAGAAAATGCTGTTGTTGACAGCAGTGTCTCCTGGACTCTTGCAGCTGAGAAAGAGTGTGCTGGTATCAGAATTACAGGTTCTTTAAACTGCTGAAGATGCTATTTCACATGTGTGTGAATGTAATTATAAGTACTAGGTCGGTGATCATTACTGGTGAAATTATTCTTTCACAAAGTGGGCTGCAATCTCGTGCGACTCCTAGGAATTTATTACTCTTAATAGTAAAGTGTAAAGGGTTGTGTCATTTTGACATTGTTATTCTTGTAATTTAGGAAGGCGCTCTTTCGACTGCAGGTGTTTCTGTGGTGGAGGAAAGATGTTTTAAGGGAGTCTCACTTATCTCCAGCAGCAATTTGAGAAATTTCTTACAGGATTAAGTGAAAGTTCAGCCAGCTGAACTTGGATTTTACTTATTCCTTCTCTGAAAATGGATTTAAAGCAGGTTATCAAACCTTCAGGGAAAGAAATTTCAGGGGAATGCACGTAAATGCTGGCATTACTACAAGTGTTATTCCTTGAAATGGCATCATAAGGAAGATACCAGTTACTAATGTTCATAGAGGCTTCTAGTTTTATCTTTTCTGTCTGTACCCAGTGAATACATCAAAGGAGAAACTCAGAGACTGAAATTGGAGTTTTGCAGGAAGCCATTGTGCTCTGTGAGGAGCAGCACCTTCCTCATGCCTTTGCTGCGAACAGGTGGTTCCTTAATTTCATGTTGAAACAGCTGTTTTGCAGCAAGGGATCTGAAATAATAATAATAATAAAGCTTTAGTGAGAACCAGCATTAGCCAGTGGCCCTGTGTATGACAGAGCTGAAGAAGCAATTTGATTTTCTTTTGGAGTGTCTGTCAGTAAGCACCTGGTCTTGGCTAAGGGTGAGGAAGGAGGAGGGTGAGAGCAAACCTTTACATGCCTTTTCCTCCTATTGTCTGACTGGCAATTATTTGATGATGTGTTTTTAACTTGCTCTCACATGCCCTGTACCCTGGGAGCTGCTGCAGGGACTGAGATTTGGTCATGATCATTTGCCTGACAGGAGTTGGGACTGAGTCTTTTTTCTTTCCCTTCACAAACCCTTGGCCAGCCTTTTTTTGGTGGTTTTTGTTTGTTTGTTTGTTTTTCCCAAAATAAGGGCTTTTTCAGTCCCTATTTAGGTGCTGCTTGCCATGCTTTTTCTGCTCTCTGAGAGGTGGGATGTGTGTGCAGCTTGTGTGCAGCCTGGCTTCTTTGCACCCACCTATGCAGAGCCAGACCTCAGCTCTGCTGAGCTGTAGGATACAGATAGATATATAGTGTCCGTTCAATTTTTTGTTTGTTTTAGATATATAAATAAGATTTTAACAGATATTTAGTCAGGTGCACCTGCCCTGTCCCTCACTTCCATGGACTTGTGATCATCTGATACATGTACATACCAGCTCTGCATTTGCAGACACCCTGGAAGGCAGAAAGTGGTGGAGGGACTGATGGAAAAAGCTCCATTTGCCGGGTTTTATTTACAAAATATTTACCGTGTTGCTCCCTCACCTGCTTGACAGAGGGTGTCCGGGGTGGCACAGGGCAGTCATGGTCCTTGTGATGGGACACTTATCCTTACCCTGGCTCCTGTGCAGGGGTGGGATAAACAGGAGTGAAATGTGGTTTTGAAGATGGTGAATTTTATATTTATATATATTTCTGTATTCGGATTTCAGAGTTTTCTCTGTTTCCACGCAGTAGCAGTGGGAGGTATCGCCGGGGGCATCGTGTGCCGTCGCCACTGCCCCGAGCACTTCGCGCATCCCTCGCTCCTCTGCCCACGCGCTGCGGTGGCATTTAGTGATTCCTGGATCCTTCGAGCAGATAAACACCGAAACCTGGGGGTTTACATAACAAAGTGGGAGTGGGGCTCGTGTCTGTCAGACAGCTCCGGCCCCCAGGCACCCATCTGCTGGTGTGGGGAGAGGGAGAGAATCCGACTGGTGGCTGCTGCTCCCACGCTGGAGGGCTGGGATCCCAAAGGAGCTGGGATGGCACCAGGCAGAGAGGAAGCCATGCACCCCAGAAGGGAGGCCAGTTTATTCTCAGAGCATTAAAACTTCTATTTAAAAACAGTTGTGGCTTGCACAAGTCCAAATAGATGCAGGTCAGGGCAATCTTGCTGAAAAAGGGTCAGGGAAGGGGGATGGGGCAAGTGGCAGAGGATCTGCTGCTGCTCCTGCAGGGAGCATGGTATCAGCTCAGCAAGGGTGACAGCCTGCCCAGGGCTTATTGCCAAAACAAGATGTGGGGCTTTAATATCTAGGTAATTACCTGACGTAGTCTTACTGGGCTGCTGTGCTTGCTTGGATATCGATAAAAAGTGTCTGAGAGTGGGGCTGAGTGGGAATGAACCCTGGCACACGGGGTGTGCCCATCCGTGCCAAGTCTACACTGAAGCTGGCTGTTTGTGGTGTTCATACCTTTGTGCTCTTCGGTTTTCTGCGGTTTGTTTGCCCTTAAATCTTCCCTTTTGCTCCCTGGGGACACAGAGTGGACCACACTGAGCTCCATCAAATAAAATGGTGCTACACCTCCAGTAGGATTTGACAGCAAAGTAGCCAGTTTGCATTGGTAACCTTAGTGTAGTAGCAGTGTCCCTTCCTCCTCTACCCTGTTTTCTATGGCAGAGGAGGAATAGATAAAATAAATGATCTTCTGCCCTAAGCAACTCACTATTTAGGGAGAAAGGATGTAATAAAAGGGAAGGTGTAATAAAAAAGGTGAATAGTGGTGGGGTGCACATTTGGCAGAAAAGAAAGAGCACCCCTGCTCTGTCCACCTGTGGAAAGCCTCTGGGAGGGTAGTTGCAGGGCTGAGGATGAGAAACCTCATCACTGTTGGCAGATTTAGTTGACTTTTCTGTCTGGGTGGGAGAGTCCTGTGCATGCAATACTGACAGCAGCAAATATTCAGAATATTCATGGTATTGAGATCTCTTTTCCTGGCTTACACCTGCTGGTGAAGAAAGAATTTAACTGCATTTCCTGGATTACGTTTTTCAGGTCAGGCTGTGAGTGTGCCTAATTCCTGTCTTGCGTGTTTCTTTCTGCCAGTGCAGTGATCCCTCATGTTCAGCCTTCACATGAGGGCTCTTTTTTTGGGACAAATAAGATAAGCCTACTGATAAGCACTGGCAGCAAGATCCCAGTGAGCTGGCGACCCTTTACATCTTCTTTGCCAGGGCTGGGGAAGGTGGTCCTGGCACAGAGGGTCCTCTCTTCTCTGGGCAAGCGTTCCAGAGTGCAGAGACAAAAGGCAGTGCCAGGCAGACAATGTCCCACAGAGCAGCGCTCTGACAGCCTCTGTCCCAGCCTGTGCAAGTGCCTGATTCAGAGCCAGTTGCACTTTCTGGTTGTCTGGCCCTGCAAGAACTTGCTTCTCCTTTCCTGCCGGGGTCTGCCGATGCCGTGTTCCAGAGCTCTTCCTTGCCCTGGCACTCACTCATCGCTGAACCCCTTCCTAGAAACCTCTCCCATTCTACCAGCCAGACTTCTGGCAGGATTTTATTAATCAGAAATACTCATTTCTTGTTCTTCCTGCTTGTCCCTGTCCCACCCAGAAAACACCCAGTGGTGAACACAGTGCTCGCTGCATTTGTACTGAGTCAGATGAATCTTCTCTCACCATCAGCTGGGCTGACTCCTGATTGAAGCTTCCAGGAAACCCTTGGGTGGAGAGGAAAATAAACCAGCAAGGGTAATTAATTGCACCCTTCCAACACTTTCAGTAGCTGAGGTGTTGTGGCCATGGTAGGACCTCGTAACTGCACCCCGCTACCTGGCTAAAGCCAGCCCTGCTGTTGGGGCTTTTCTTTATTTAGAAAGCAAGTGTTCCTACTCCCAATCAGCTTTGAATGTGGCACACAAGAGGTGAAACAACTGGGTGGTTTGCACTTGTATTTTCTCTTTTAATTCAAGTAAGATGTAGTTACATGATGCAGTTGACTTCACATGAAGAGCACAAATCTGTCCTACTTGTGGCTCTCTTGGGTGCACTGGGAGGCACCTGTGGCTCCTGGGGTCTTCCAGGGAGCTCCGCTGTCTTCTCTCTGTCACAGCTGAAGGGCTGCTGAAACAATTTGGAGAGCAGGCAGTGCATCATAGTCTTCAGAAAGAAGTATTTTGTTTTCTCATTTCTCTTTTGCTATTTATGTAGTCCCTGTGAGATGTTCTGAAGTATATTTTTCCATGACTGAGGTTTCCTGCAAATTGACTTTTTTTTTCTGTGTCCCACCCAGCGTTAAGTCTTACCAAGAAAGAATAGTAGATGACTCACAGTGGCTTTGAAATCTCTGTGGTTAGACCTGATCCTGCAGAGTTTTGGCAGCAGTTATGGCAAGTGAGCCATTTTGTTCACCAGGAGAAAGAGCTGGCAAGATGGGAGCTGCTGTCTGAGCCTGTTTAGCCTTTTTTACTTCTCTCCCAAAACTATTGCATTTCTTTCTGCCAAACAGCTTTTTTTCATACATGCAGACACTTTTCTGCAAACACTCTGCAAGCACTTTCCTGGGCAGCTCTGCTGCAGAAGGTCATGTCCCTTGAAGGAAAAATAGTTTTTAATTTTTGCCTCATTATGTGCAGAGGTCTGGAGGGTTAAGCTTGTAAGTCATAATGTTACTGCTCTGATTTCCTCTAGGAATTTGTGGGAAAAATACTGTAAAGGAGTTTCAACAAAAGGAGAATGAACTGCAGGGTGTCTGCCTTGCCCAGACGCCCGTGTTGCTTGTGAGGTGCTGGAGGTCTGGAGATGTGGATGGGGGAGAGCAGAGTGGAGGCAGCTGAGGCTTGATTTGAGCTCTGAGATGAGCATCATCCTTCCCTGCTTGCCATCAGTGGGCTCCTGTGCAGGCTTGATTGAGGCATTGTTTTTCCCCTCTAGGAAAGTGGGTAAAAAAAATTTGTCCACGGCATCTATTTTGTTCTAAGCAAGTTGTCAGTATTGTCAGTGCATGTAAATGAGCTATTTTGCATAAATTTGCAGGTGTTTAGTTGTATTTAAGAAAGAAACATAAGGGAGCTATTCTGTTTCTGCAACTTTATGCTTCATAGCAGACAATTTCTTATTGAACTTGCCTGGATTTGATCTCAGTCTGAAACCTCAGCCATCATTCCAGAATTATTTGAGAAATCAGAACCTAATTACTATAATTACTTACTCAACCTTAATTCTGGTAATGAATCAAACACTTTAAGGTATAGAAAAACTAACTTTTCACTAACTTGAGTACCCTGTGTCCTAGGTGCTGTTATGTTACCATGTCAGGAGTCCTTGGGAGAGGCTGGTTTGCAAAACCACCTGGAGCCCTCTGTGAGGTCTTGGGGACAGCATCACCTCTGCCCTCTGAGCTTGGCCTAATGGCTTCTGTTACAATTACCTCTGGGACTTCTCCAAGCCAGCTGTTTTCTTCTTGTGAACCAGACATTCACAAATAGTTTTTTTAGCTAGCCACAGAGAAGGAAAACGCAGTTAAAAACTTAATGTTATCCTAAATCCATGGATGAAGCTGTTGGGGAGCTGGTTGGAGATTTCTGGGTATGAAAGGAAGGCTGAGGGCTGGTGTCTGCCCGTGTTGGTGCTGGCTGTGCTGAGGAAAAGTAGCTGTTCTTGGAAATGTGGATTGGGAGCAGACATGCACCATCCTGTTGTCACCTCTGGCACCTGCTGTTGCTGTTTTTTGGGGAATAATGCCTGATTATACAACAGCCTTTTAGTGCTGGGTGTCCCAGCAATGGTGGGAGCTGCAGCCACTGAGTGCTGCAGCTTTAAGAGTAGACTGGAAAATAACTGAAGTCGAATGAGGACAGAGACATCAAATTCTTGTGGAGCTTATCAGCCAGAATGCATCAAACGCATTTAAAAGCGTTGCTAAATAAAACACTAAAAATCACTAGGGAGCTTCAGTTTGGAAAGGTGCTGAACCCAGGTTTGCAGGCAGGAGTACAAGCAGCATTTTGGGGTGATGAGAGTGTCTACACCACATCATGGGGCTTTGCACTTGTGGCTCCAGCCTGTCACTGACAGTGCTCTCAGGGTGGTGCAGGGTCCTGTTTGGGATGGGGAAGCAGTGGCTGAGGTGCTGGGACATACCCTTGCTGGGACAGCCTGGTGACACCAAGGTGCTGCAGTTCCTCTCACACCCATGAACCAGAGGTCATCCCACGCTTTGGGTTACCAAAGTACACCCCTGGCAGTGTGTGCACAGCCAGCAAAAGATTGGCAGAGGTTAATGTTCAGCATGAGCAGTCAAACAGGATTGGTTCACACTGCCAAGAAGGATCAGCATGGGACAACACGGTGCAGACACCTTTGTGGGCCTGGCACTGCATGTGGGTCCCAGCCCTTCACCCTGCACTTGGAGCTGCCTCTCAGAGGGACAAAAGCATCAGTAAAACTGTGGTGGTGGTCACCCTGCAGTGGTTGTCTTCGAGGCTGGTGGTGTCATGGGGAAGCCACCCTGGGAGATGAGCCTGTGCCTTGCACTTGCTAGGCAGGGGAGGGAGGTGGACTTGGCTGCTCACATGGGAACATTTGAGTTCTGCACTGTAGTGGGGATTACACTAACAGTAGTACTGTTTAGTGGGAGGATTGATTTCCTCCTCCATCATGGCCCTCTGCTCCCTGCCAACTGTTTGGTTTTTTTTAAATGGAAATTATTTGAAAGTTCCATTAGGGCAAACTCCCAAAAGTCAAGACAGTAGAAACAGCATTTTATTGAAGTGCTAAACTTTTAGTTAAACTATTAGTAAAAATACACAGTCTAAATCTGCTTCTCCTTGTTGCTGTGATACCCACAGGAATTTCTCATTTCTTTGAGCAGGTCACATAAAGGGTCAACAAAATCACCTCCCTTTGCTTTCACATGGAAAAAAGCAGGAGGAGAAAGAAAAGTAATGTTCCCATTTAATGGGAGCAGTTCAATCAGCAGTAGGGTGGCAGCAGGAACGGGGACATTGACCTCCTGCCACATACCTGTGCTCTAGAGCTGCTGCCAGGGCATGGGGCTGGGCTGAGATCCTGTTGCAGTTGCCGAATCCATCCTGGTCGCAGGCTGCAGTGCTTTCCCTGGAATTAGATTGGCTAGTAGGAGATGTGTGAAGGTCTGTGTTTGCATTTATCAGCTGCCACCTAACCCCACTGTGGGAGGAAGGGAGGGATGGATGGAGGTGTTGGGCTGCCTGCCAGCATGCCCGCTTGTCTCCGAGCTGCCGGAATTCCCTGTGGAAATGTGGCTTAGCAGGTGGCAGTTCCTGGAGTAGATCTGGCACAGGGAGATAGTTAAATAATGCTGAGTGATGTACAGGACATCAGTCCTGTAGATATCTATACATTTAGGACACAGAAATACGTGCTGTATTTATGTGATATGTTCAGCTATAGATAAGAGCTGCAGCCATGCATATCATTCTGTGAGCAGCGTGGTGGTCCCTGTTATCTGTGATCCTCATGGAGATGGTCACTCTAAGAGTCCTGTGCATTACACTATCACTTTGGCTAGCTCCTTGCTTTTAGGATTTTATATAAAGCTTCTGTGAGCTCTGTCTTGTGCCAAACTGTGTGTCTGTCAGCACCCAGAAGTGCTGCATGCTCTGGCCTTCCTGCTCTTTGCTCTTTGCAGCAGGCAGTTTTCCAGTCCCCTCTTTTCCATCAGCCCAGGACTCTGTTGAGCTCTGTGTTGCATCCTGGTTGTGTGTTTTGGGGATGCTGAGATGGAGCCAATCCCCAAGGTGCTGTCACCTGGTTCCCTTTGCCTGCCTGCAGCTATAGTGCTAGTGGGTCTCTGGGGGTGAGTAACCAGGTTCCAGAGGCTCTGGGCATCCCCTCTCCTGGTTTTCAGAGGTGTTATGTGCAGTGCTCCTGAATTTAGGGCTGCAGGGTGTGTGCCATGGACCACATCAGGGAGTGCAGGGCTGGTGGTGATCCTTGAAGGATGCACAGCCTGAGGTGCAAGTGCTGTGCTTAAACACTCTTGTCCATGCCTGAGGAATCCAAAACAAGGTGGTGAATTAGTATGTGTAGGGCCAGCCTTAATTACCAATAAATACCTAATGATCAGCTTCTTGGGGAGGCTGCACTTCCTGTGGCAGCCCAGGGAGCAGGGATGGTGCTCCTGGAGTGCTGCTGGGCTGGGGCAGTGGGAGCCAGAGCAACCAGTACATCAGCATGGGATCAGCAGCCACTGCCCGTCCGAGGATGTGAGGATGTTTGTGTCTGCCCTTTGCTGTTCTGTAAATCAAATAAAACAAGTCCTTGGGAGGTGCCTGACGCTTAGGCTGGGCCTGGGTGTGGGGACAGAGCAGCACGGAGGGGCTTTCTGGCTGAAGCCCTGGGTTAGTCACCAGTGCCTTACCTCATCCTTTCCCTTGACCTGCTTGGCTTTTCTATGTCCTTTTCTCTAGCAGAAGCGCTGCGGGATGGATGCTGCAGAGCCCTGTCCAGGGGCAGAGGGGGCTCTGCTCAGTGTGGATAGTGCAGCAGGGACTTCCAAAGATGAACCTGTTTTTTCCAGGCCATCCCAGGCTTGAAGCATCTCATGCCCTGTTGCAAACAGGCTGTGTGGATTCCTGTGACTTTGCTGTTCCTGTGGGAAGGCTGGTGGCTTGGCAATGAGCTTCACGTGGCAAGGACTGTGGAAATCAATAATGCAGAGCCAGGGAGCTGTGCTGCAGGAGGCACTAATTGGTTTCTGCTTTTATAGGTATTGCTATTAAATATGGGCACTTTGTGAGAGTAGTTGTTTTGGAAACAGTAATTTAAAATATTTTGGTTTTATCAGGATTGGGCTAAAGATAAGCAAATTAGGTCATTCAACATGTCTATTGTTGATCTGGATTTTTATTTAAGTTCTCCAGCTCCAGATCTTCCCAGTGTAGGAGCAATGCTTTGGTTCTTATTCTAGAGATGTTTTGTATGTTTAAAAAAACCCCAAACAAACCCTAATCCTTTTGCACTGCCCCTGCAGTATGAGCATCCAGAAGGGCAGATTTTCAGGAGGCGTCTGCATTTGCTGGCTGCTGGCTCCTCTGGCTGAGTGTTTTCCATGTACTGAACTGAAGAACAGGGTTAAGGTGTTGCTGAGCATTTTTCAACCCTTTTGTCTTTTAGTTTAGTAGTTAGGAAATGCAGCATGCTATTTACAAGAGCCCTGGGTTTTTGCTTAAATATTGAGGGAAGGATAATTCAGTGTGTGTCTACTTTGCTTAGTCTGAGTGTGGGGATTTTTCCTGGGCTGGAAATGCTCTTTGCAGGTCCTGGCAGGGATCCTGAGCACAGGGGACACTTCCTAACTGTGATGGAGAGCTGACCCCTGCCCAGGGCTGTGGAAGGAAGGTGTGCCAGGGCATAAATCTGGGGTGCTGACAAGCCCAGCTTCTCCTGTGGGAGGGAAATAACTCATCAGAAATGGCTCTTATCAGATGAGACTATTTCTCCAACACGGAATGGTCCAAGGCTAATTTTAGGTTTAAAATGGGATTAATTAGGAAATATTTACATGCAAAAGATTAATCACCACTAGACAGAGCAAAAAGCTATTGAGGGCATCGTGCATGGGAATTCCTTGGCATTTCAATTGGGGTCTTGGTACTCCTATAGCACCAAGGCTCCTGGCAGCAGCAGGAGGAGAGAGTGAGAATTGATGGCTCAGATTCTCTGGGCTTTGTTTTGTTTGTTTGTTTGTCTGTTTTCTGTTTAATAACCCCATGTCACTGCCCTGGTTTGGCCTGGGCCTCTCTGTTCTGCTCCAGGCAGCCTGGGAGGTTTTTGCGTGTCCCGCCACGGGTGCTGCTGCCTGCAGGAAAAGTCCAAGTATGGGAACAGAGGTCACTTGTCACAGCCCTTGCCAAAGGTCACTGTACTGGAAGAGATGTCATGAGAACAGGAATGAGATAATTTTCAGGGATTATAGTGTTTCTCACCATAGGGATAAAAGTTGATAGAGAGCATCAAACCCTGGGAGGCATTAGCAGGAAATGTCTGTTTTTCCTAGATGTCTTTTCTCTTCTCTGCTTCCCTCTTTTTCCAAATTAAGTTTTTCTGGGTTCCATAGCTTTGTGTGGTCCTTTTCAGCATCAGAACCTCATTAAGGAGCTGTGGTTGTCTGAGCTTGTTTCAGATCTGCCACAATACAGAATAAACTTAGGCTGACCAAGTTTTAGGTAGTCTGTGCTATTAACAGCTGCATACATTTTCACATCAGGACGTCAGTGTCTTCAAAACACAGAACTGTTCATGAATATTTACAAAAATATGTATTTTCTGCCTTCCAGTTTCCATGCCTTTAAAGCTGTGCTTTTGTTGTCCTGTGCAAGTAGAAATAAATTGTCTTTAGTGAAGGCTGAGATGGTCATATGATCCCTGAAGTAATAACTTGGGGTTAAAGCCTAACCAAAATGGCAAATAACAAGTAGCTATTGGGCTTGCAAAGTTGCAGGATGGAGCTACAGGTTTGCAATATATTCATAAGGGTTCGGGGATTAATACAGTTAATTTATATTTTTTTAGTCATTGTCCCTGCAGTTGAAATCTTGGCTGACTCTTGGTGCAGTCTCTTTTCCAGTGTATATATTTTACTAGTTCAAGAGGTTTGGGGCCCATGTGCTGTGGGGACAGCGTGGGACAGGAGGCAGAGAGCTCAAGTGGTGCTTCCAGAGGAAGTCCTTAATATGAGAATTGAGTTGGACAAAGGCAATGTCAGCAGTCTTTATAGGGTTTTAGCATGTGTTTTTACCTCTTCCAGTTTTAATCATCTCCTTTTTTCCTTGTCTGTTCATTCTTTCCAATGTTTCCTTTACTGCTGGGTCTTTTAATTGCATTTTCCTTCTTGCTGCTTTGCCCAGGCAGACTTTGAGCCAGGTAAAGCTGGAGCAGCACCTTCCCTCTGTTCAAACACTGGTTGCCACACCAGCTCCTGGCTGCCCTGGCAGCAGGTTTGGGATGTGGGCACTGGGGTGCAACTGTTCCCCTGCCTCCTCCAAGCCCTGGGGCTCTGCAAATCCCCCCTCAGGCAGTGCCATGCCTTTGCCATTAGACAGGGCTTTGTCTCTAGTCTCTGCTTTAAACCAGCAGTTAAACTGAAAGAGAGTAGATTTAGATAGGTATTAGGAACAAATTCTTGCCTTTGAGGGTGCTGAGTCGTTGGTTGCCCAGAGAAGCTGTGGATGCCCCATCCCTGGAAATGTTCAAGGCTAGGTTGGACTGAGCTTGGAGCAGCCTGGGATAATGGAAGATGTCCCTGCCCATGGCCACGGATTAGAACTGGATGATCTCTAAGTTCCTTTCCAACCTAAACCACTCTGTGATTCTAATTCAGAGCGCTTCTTTCTTGTTCACCCTGCTCACAGCAGCCTTCTGCAGGGTTGCAGTCTGCTGTCACGTTTCTCTGCCTTCTCTCAGTATTGACACTGTTCTCACAGGTCAAATGCTTTAGTTCTGAGTCTTCTGTGTTCTGCACCATCTCTTCCTTCCTGGCTCACAGGCAATAGTCCTGTTTGTGCATCTTGGCACAGGTTTTGCTTTTGTTCAGATTGTTGGTTCTTGACTCAGTCAGACCCCGGTTTTTCTCTTTTGGTTGTTTGGGTTTACTTTGAAAAACATGCTGCTTATTTTCTATCTTGAATGGCAACAGCTGAATACTGAAATGCAGCACTTACTTCTCAGGAACTTCATGCTATTATATGCAGCCTCCTGTGATTTGCTGGCATCATTTGAGTTCAGTGTTTATAATTCCCTTCTCTAGTCCCTCAGCAGTGCGAGCAGTGAGTGGCAGTGGACAGACAGGGCCTTCTTGGTGTAGCCCCCCTAGTTTGTGGTAAAATCCTGGATATCCACGTGTGGTGCCTGTTAGCACCCAGCCTGTTGCAGATTAACCCAGGCATTCCTCAGCTTGCTCATGGGAATGTAGAGTGTCTGCATGGAAACTCTGCCGAAGGGGTTAAATAGCTCTTATGGAGCAGAGCCCTAAAAAGCAATTTGGCAAAGCTGTCAGAGGGATGTGGCATGTCCTGTCTTTCCAGCTGACCCCAGTGCCACCCACCCTGCCCAGTGTTGGGTTTGCCCTGTGTCCTCTGGCTCTGCAGCAGCCAGCTGTGACAGGGAGTGTGGCCACTGCCCAGGTTCGTGGAGCTGCTGACAGGGCCACGGGGAAGTCACATTTTCCCCCTCAACCGCAAAATTTGGCTCTCATCTCATTAGGGGAATCTCACTGCTGGGATTGACTCAGGTCCATTGAGTTTGGACCCTGCTTTATCGCAGGATTTGTCTGTGCCAGCTGTGAAAACAGCTTTAGCTTTAAAAAAAAATTCCTGAGTTATGGAGCCCTGCTGTGGTCCCTTGGAAATAATCATTGCATACACTGGTTAATTGTTTATCCATTAACCAACTGTGTCAATTAATCTGACTAAGAGCCCAGCTGTACCTGGCACAGTGGGGAGGAAAGGAGGAGGAGGAGGGAGGATGAACATCCTCTCTCCCTGCTGGCTCCTCTCTGTTGCTCTTCCTCCAGCCCTCCTGAAGTGGTATTTGCTGGTTTCCTTCAAGAGTAATTGCTGGCATGGCACTTGCAGAGTGTGTCTGGGCTTGTGATCTCTTTGACCATGGAAAACTTCTTTTGGAAAGGGCATTAAGTTTCCATGAAGTAAAAGCATCTTCTGATGGAGAATAAAAACCCCAAATTCTGTTTTGTTTCTAAATGTGAAGCAGACAGAAGTACAAAGCCAGATGATGCTTTATTTCCAGCTAGAAATAGGCAAAAAAAAAGTTCTTTGCATGAAGTGCAGAGTGGGAAATAGGATTTTTATGTGTGTATTAGTGCAAAGTGAGGCTCTGGGCTCCCTCCTGCCATCCCCAGGGTTATTTGGGAAAGCCTGGTAGCATGGCCTCCCTTGGGAATGCTGTTTATTTATGCCTGCTTTCCAGCAGAAAATCAAACATCCAAAGATGGTCTATATCAGGTGGAATGACTTCACTCCAAACAAATGGAAATGTACCTTATGCTCTCTGAATAATTGAAGTCCCTTGCAGTACGTTGTTAGAACAGGAAAAGTGTAAAGCTTCCAGGAGGGAGAACTGGCTCTCCATGAAGTGGTGACAGGGGAGGTGTGGGCCAGTGCCAAATTCCTGCTGCAGAGAGCTGCATGGGCTGGGTAGGGTAACATCAGTGGGGTGAGAACAGTCTGATGATTGAAACAAAATAAAATATAGGAATAATTGTAATGAAAGGGGAAAACCACTGATGGAAACAAGTGATGCATAATACAGTAATGGCTCACCACCCCCTGACCAGTGCCCAGCCCCCAGCAGCAGTTGGCACCTTCCAGCCAGTTTCCCCAGCTGATATCCTGGGAATGGTGTCCTGTGGAATGGAATATCCCTCTGGCCAGTTTGGGTCAGCTATCCTGGCTGTGCTGCCCCACAGCTTTTTGTGCACCTCCTGATTGTCAGAGAGTTGGAAACTGGGAAGTCCTTGAATTAGTGGAAGCAGAACTTAGCAACAACTCAAATATCAGTGTGTTATCAACATTCCTCTGGTCAAATCCAAAACACAACACTGTGCGAGCTAAAAATAAAATTAATTCTGTCCCAGCTGAAACCAGGATGTTGTCCCAAAGTTCAGTGTATCACTGGGAAAGGAGCTTCCCACATATGTGTTCATATCTGAATTATTTGTGCAGATTTCTTGGAGTGACCTGGGGACCAAGTGATCCCCTGGTCTCGTTCTAAAGCCTTCTGTGCTCTGGTGGCTTTTCCTGCCACTGGTGGAAGGTGGCAGAGCCACCCAGGCCCTCAGAGCCCTCAAGATAAAGCTGTTGGTTCTACGCTTACTTTGGTATAAGAGAAGTGATTGACCCAGTTTTTCTTGATTCAAGTGTGCAAATGGATTTTTTTTCTTGCTGAAGGCAGCTGCTTCTAGCATGATTTTAGGCATACATAGTATCAGCCTTATGTAGTAATGAAATAATGGACTTGTTTCAAGAGGAAACAATAATAAAGAATGTTCTTTCAAAAGCAGCTAAACACATGATTTATTAAAATGTTAAATTATTTCCAAGTTACGCCATACCAGCTCTTGTTGTGGACCTCACTCAAGAATAATTGCACAGTGTTCTTTGCAGAACTTAACATCAGAAATGTCACACTTTTTTGGAAAAATCATTCTTTAACACAATGTAAGAGCTTCCACAAGGATAAATGGGCATCCTTGTATTGGCTTCTGTAAAATGTTGCCAGTTTGTCCCATCCATATTTTTTCAGTGTAGCTGTCGAGCTGTGACATTTATTGCAGAGCAGGACAAAGATTGAAGGGACTTTTTATCATCATCAGGGAGATGCCCAGGAGCTGGAGCCTGGCTGTGTGCAAGGACCAGCAGCCAGCTCCACAGCCCCATGGTGAGATGCAGAGCCTGGAGAAGGAGGGGGAGGAGGGGAAAGAGGGTATGCAAATACTCACAAGCAGGGAAGGCTTGTGCTAGTGTCACTGGCCATGCCTCATATATTGATCTACTTTTATTTCCTTATTTTTTTTGCTTCTTGCTTCCCCATTTTTCTCATGACTCAGGCTTCTGGAATGGATGGGTGGGAATAAAGGTGGGAAGTGCTGTAGTCACCAGTGCCCAAACACTTCTAAGTGCCGCTGCCTGAGTGCCTTGAGCAGGCTGCAGGCGTTTCCCTGGCTGTGTCCCCATCCCAAAGGGACAGTGGGCTGGTCCCCACAGCCACCTGGGGTATTGGAGGTGTGAGCACAGAAGACATGGGGTCCACCTCGTTGCTCCCAGGCTTTCTGTGGGGATCAGGGTGCTCCTGACCCTGAAGAGGAACCTTTAGAATTGTAACTTCTGAGCCTGCTGCAAGGATGGAGCTGTGGGAGAGCACGAGGCACGCAGACACCACAGGTGGTTGTGTAAGGTGCATAGAAATAGAGGAAATCTTAATAATGCTGGGAATTTCTAGCACTACTTCACTCAAAGGAAGAACATGTAGCAAAAACTCCTACTGATTTTCTGAGTGAGCTTTTCCTTCATGTAGTCTGACCTGGGAAATGCAGCGCCAGGTGAATTAAGTCTGGGATTTGGCCAGGCAGTGATATGGTTTGTAGCTTTAGGGCTGAACATTTGCCATTGAGTGTGTAGGATGGGGATAGTTGGGATGAATGTGGGCAAAGGGATGGAAGGAAGATGTGTCCATGCATTGCCAGTGGTTTCCTTCAGCCTTGTGTTGCAGAGAAGGTGGTGACAGCTCTGCCCTGTCTCTCCCCAGCGCCCCGCGGCTCCTGAGCACAGGCCCCTGAGATGTCTCTGAGAGCAGAAAGCCATGCAGCCACATCCACGCTGAAGAAGCTCGCTGCAGACATGAGCAACATCATTGAGAGCCTGGACACCAGGGAGCTCCATGTGGAGGGGGAGGAGGTGGACGCGGAGGTGCTCACTGACCCCAAGGGCACCGGTGAGTTGACACCCATATGTTCTCATCCCATGTCCTGCCTGGGTTTAACAATCTATTGGCAGGTAGGCTATGGCCTCAGGGCTTTTGCCAAGTCCAGCATTGACCCTCATGTAGAACCAGGAGGCTCTTAATACCTGAGCTTCTCAAGTCAAGTCCTTTCTGTGTAACCTTGTCTTCAAGCTCTCTTTAATAAAAATGGCTCTCTTTTGCTGGAATTAATGCTGCTGTATCAATGCTCCCATGTTAAAGCATTGCTGTCTGCTGGCTTTCACACCCTTGTGGGTTGTTACTGTTGAGCTAACAGTTTTGTGGGGTTTGTGGTCCTTGCAGTGTGCATTCCCTTCTCTGCCATCTACCACACCCATGGGTTCAAAGAGCCGGGCACGCAGACGTACCTCACGGGATGTCCTGTCCGAGTGCGTGTGTTGGAAGTTGAACGCTTTACTTCCACTAAGAAGGTCAGAACTTCCAGAGATTTCGTTTGGTTTCTTTAGAGCTGTATTTAAAATGCTGTTTGTGCGTTAATTTTGCGCTTGCTTGTTCGTGGGCTGAGGAAGCAGCAATGCCTGTGTCTCAGAAAATGCTTAGGAGAGAAGGTTATCTGTCTATTTATAAAACCCAATAAAGCAGAACAAGAAATCAGAGACACAATAATCCTTAAGTAAAGCTGAATAAAGACTCTTTAGATGAGCAGCTGCAGGAAAATGGCTTATTTCAAAACTCACATCCCATGTGGTGGTGTTCTCCCCTGCAGGTACCAAGCCCCAATGTTTACACCATCGAGCTGACCCATGGAGAGTTTGTCTGGCACGTGAAAAGGAAGTTCAAGCACTTCCAGGAATTTCACAGGGAGCTGCTGAGGTACAAAGCCTTCGTGCGCATCCCTATCCCCACCAGGAGGTGAGTGTGCATCCCTGTGGACATGGTGGGCTTTGGGAGATATGATCTGTTAACTTCTAATGTCTTATCTGTTTGGCTTCACTGCTCTCATCTTACAGCAAAGTTGCTGTAAGGAGGAGAGGGCAGAAGAATTCAGTCTCCAAGAATATTTAGCAGTTGTAATAAAAATATTTAATCTACGTGTTTAGCAGCCATAATCTAAGTGATGCAAACATCTCTCTGCTGACACAGAAAACATTGTCTCCTGGGTCATCAGCTTTTGAGCTGGATTTGCCTTGAGCTTGGGCAAGGGTTATGATAATGGTAATGGAAATTGCTGGAGCTTTGTGGCTTTCTGACAGTGTGGGCAAGATGAAGTATGGGGGTCTCTGGCCAGGCTGGCCTTGGTGCTTGGGATGGCTGAAAATATAAGAGAAAAGAGAGAAGTGGTCTAAGTGAGTGAGAGCCTTCTGATGTAGAGAAATGTTGGGATATGATAGGAAAGATAAAATTGAGGGGTTAAGAGCTGGACGAACATAAGGCCCCAAAAATAGGACATTGGCTCCTTTTCCATATGAGACCAAAAGGTGGCCCTCAGAAATCAAACTGATACTTCTGCATTGTGTTTCAGTTTGTAAGACACTTGGAGCACACTGGCTTCTCAGATAGTAAAAATAAAGGCTTTGCAGCAGAGGGGTTATGTATCGAGGCATACAGACACTTGCAGCACTGAGACTTGATGCTGGGGTGTGTTCTTCCTTCCAGTCACACTGTGAGAAGACAATCCATCAAAAGGGGAGAGCCCAGGCAGATGCCGAGTCTGCCGCACACTGCGGAGAGCACGGTGCGGGAGGAGCACTTCTCCAGCAGGAGGGTAAGTGCCCACCTCAGTCTGGGGGCCAGAGGGATGCTCTGAGGTGCAGAGAAGCCTGGCAGGTTGCTTGCAAAGCCACACACTATCAAAACCCTGGTTTGTTATCATTACAGTATTTTCCTTGACAAAATTTGGCTTTGACAAGTCCAGCTTTAATGCCAGATTCTCTGCTGTGCAGTGATGAGGATGGCTGCTCCTGGGGTTCATGTGGGCAGAGCTTTCCTCTGCAGTTGAGGAACACCGTGATGCTGGGAGTGGTGGCTCCCCTCCTCCCACCTGCTCTGATTTAAAGATAGACAAGGCAGTTTGCAGAGTCAAGTTGCGTGATGGAGGCAGCCCCGTGGCCATCAAAATCTGAGAGATTTCAGTGCCATCCCCCTCTGAAAGAGGAGATGACAGCCAAGCTATTGATGCTGAAGTGGGTAATTTTAGCCCAGGCACACGTGCTCTGTGTAACTTCATCAGATGTTAACAGATGGGCCCTTCCATGGAGAGGGTGGATGTCTTCCTACCTCTTCATTGCAGCTTTGCTGCTCGCAAGTTAAAAACCCCGTGTTTGTTCAGGCTGTGCTTATCGTTGTTGTTCTGCTGCTCCCTCGCTCCCTCCTGGGCTTTGTGCCACTGGAACTTCAAGGCCCAAAGGATTAGAGGATTATGACTTGTGGCTGTGCCATGCAGAAACCCTGCTGTTCACAGCTTCTCTGATGTGTGGGAAGTTTGAGGAGAGAGATGTGGGTTTAAAAGAGGAAGAAAACTGTTGTATAGATGCTTTTTATTTTTTTAGCTCACATTTCCTTTCAGTTTGCTTTGTGTCCTGTAGGACTCTGCCCAGTTTCTCATGCCCAGACAGTCTAATTCTTTCTTTTCCCTTTTACCATGAGGATGGTAAGAGATTGCTTCTCCCATAATGGTTTCTTCTCTTCTCCCCTCCTGGCTGGGGAGGACAGGCCGAGCCACTGCTCTCTCTGTGTCCTTGGGACAGCACAGCATGGTCCCTGTGTAACTCACCCCATGAACCTTCTGTTTTGGTTAAACAGGCTCTCTCAGTTGCATCTGAGCCTGTTTTCTCACAAAGCTGATTCCTGTGGGTCAGAAACAATGGGGACTGATTTGGTATTTGAAATTGTTCTGAAACTTTTGCTCAGTCACAGAAGTTGACCTCCAGAGTGACCCTGCCATGGAACAGGTCTGCTGGTGGAAGGTACAAACACAGAACTATGAACAGTAAACAACCTATGACCAGACTGTTTATGGTGCTGAGCTATGATATCCAATGAACTATGAATTGATTTATTTATCCACTCAAACTGAAAAATGGCTCTGATTTCTTGATTGCTTCCTAATGCCAGACAGTTGGATTACAGGAATTTTCAAGAAAAACCTCCACATCCTATCTAAAGTTTCAACATTTTAATTGTAGAAACAGCTGGAGGACTACTTGACAAATATCCTGAAAATGCCAATGTACAGGAACTACCATGGAACAGTAAGTAGAAATTAGTTTGCTTAATTATCTAAAGAATATTCACTCTACAAGTGCTGAATTCATTGGAAGAAGACATGCAGCTTCTGCAAGAAACATTTTACAGCTGTTTTGTGAGCATTTTGGGTTAGCTGATTTACAGATGTAATATGATTAAAACCAAAGGAATGACTCATTTTAGAGGTTGCTGGTATAACACAGTGGTAACCTCCTCAAGCTAGTTCAGTCCAGACAGCTGGTTGTACATGTATGATGTAGTGAGATTCTGTTTAATTCTGCAGACTGTGTAAGATGGTAAGTTAAGGTTTTAAATACTTAAAAAATTGGAATCCAGAGCATATTTGTAATTGCTCCCTCAGTCTGGGCTTTGTGTGTGGTTCTGAGTGCAGATTTGTCTCAGGTTTCTATTCTGTGCAGTTTCCCTGGACATCAGTGACGTTGAGTTTGTGTGTGTGGGATACCCAGAGAGGTGAATGAGTATTTTGTCAATTCCAAAGGGAGATGGTAGTTGGCTTATTTCCCCAAGTCAACACTGTTTGAAATGAGGAGAGATGTCAAATCCAGCTTCAGGCCTATTTTAAGGAAAAATATTTCTTTTGAAATTCATCCTCGAATGTTTCTTCAGAAGTCCTCACCTGTCAGCTGCAGCTCTGACATCTCTTGGGGATGGTAATTTATTTCCCCTTTTTTTGGCTGCATAATGACTGTGTTACTTCATCTTTTGTATTACCAGCAAAATTTGATGCACTCACTGAGTAGCTGCCAAGTTTAGTGACATTTTTGAGCACAGAGTGATAGCTGGGAACACCTGGTTTTCAAACAAGCCAAAAATACAGACTGAACTTTGGGTTTCTGTAGCAGCCACTTCTCTTCCACTTCTGCTGTTGTTAGATATTATTCTATTTTGCAGGAATTGTGTTGTGTAGAGATGTTGGGCAGCTCATAGCTGGATGTTGTGTATAAAAACTTAAAAACTGTGTGTGCCCTATTGCAGAGCTCAGTGTTGAGCACTGCTTGTTCCGTGGGACAAAGTTCCCATTGGGGTTGGCCATCTCTGGATGGCAAGAAATCTTCAGGCTGAGGCAGCTGCATTCCTTAGAGTGCTTCTGCAGGGGACAGGCTGTGGAGCTTAATTCCAGTGCAGTGAAGAGCTGTGTTGGTCTGCATGTGGAAAAGAGTCATCTTTTGTTCTAGGAGCAAGATTGGGATAACTTGGCAATTTTGATCAGTAGCATATGCAGAGCGGGGGAGAGTTATTTTACAGTGTGGATCCATCTTGTCACTTTAAGGCAGGCGTTGCCTTTTTAAAATATTTTGGAACATTTCTGCTCCTATGAGAATGTCGGTGACGCTTTGGCCGGGCTGTGGTTTGAGACAGGCTGCACAGGGGGGGCTGGGAGAGGAGCTGAGCTACCCTGCCTTCCCTGGCAGCTGTGGAGTGCTCCCTCCTGGGCTCAATCACCCTTCTGTCCCCAGCCCCTGGAGCCAGATGTCCCTTTTGCACATAAATTCGCAGTTTATTGTTGGCTGTCACTGGATTTGGCCAGAGAGAAGTGTTCAGGGAGGGTTTGCCGCCCGTGGTGGCAGCACGGGTCCTGCCAGAGATGCTGGAAGAAAGCACAGGGCAGGAAGTGCTTCCTTTAAAACAACCCCCAAACAACCCCCACCATTCTCAGATGAGACTGAAGTGAAGATTTCTGGCTCTTTCCCTGGAACTGTATTTGTCCTCCTGAGAACAAAATGAGGGCTTTGCTCTTCCTGTGGTTGAGAAGTCTTTTGCCTGGATGCTGACAAATACTGTAACTGTTTTAATCTTGGAGCACATTTGGACTCCTTTGTGTTCCTCTCATCAAATCCATGCACTGAGGACTTTTTTAAAATCAGGCATGGAGTTGCAAAGTCAAGCTGAGACCTGCCTGGAGTGTAACCCTTGTTCGTTGTGAAGAGCCTGGTTGGGTCAGTAGCATCTCTGAGGAGAAGTTTTTTACATCTGAGCTGCACAATCTATTAATTTGCTTTCTTACTTGTTTTATTTTGCATTTATGGTTAATTTATTATTTGCCAGTGAGAGCAAACTGCTTTATACACTGTCTCGAGGATGTGCCATGCACTGAGACAGTTGAGCCTGCAAGTCAAGCTTGTGGTTTTGCAGACCTGAAGTCTCTGGTTAAAGGATTAGGTCCACAGTGATTACATGGCATTATAGAGGTTGTATATCGTCTAGCTTTTTATATTTTAATATTTAATTTTTTTTTAAGTTATTTGATTTATGTGATTCAATCTCATGTCTTCTTCTTCTTTCCAAAACCTTTTTATAGTACTTTCGGGCTGAAGTGCTTTAAGACAATTACCATTAAAAAGAATGTTGTGGGGATCTGAGTGTTTTAACTGTTCCCACTTTTTTTTCCTGAAAGTTGGAAATTGGAGGAATATAGCCTCAAAATGTTGAGGCTTAATTGGATTCTGTTTAAAAACTTTACTAATTGGACCTTTGCATTATTTTTGTGCAAGCTCCCATACTTAAAAGATGCCCAAGCAAAATGAAAAGTAAGATTTGAGTGGAATGTGTGTATGTGTATAATGTTTTGCATGAACTTTAGAGAGAGTAAAAACCTTGTCTTAATTAAGAACACTGAGAAGTGAGAGTGGCCACTGGTTTGCCTCTGATACAGCACTTGGATCTGCAGACCTTTGTGGAGGCCCCCACCCAACCCATCAATATTTCTAGCTGTTGCAGTTGAAATGCAGCACATTTGAGGTTTTTTTAATGTATATTTTGTATAAGCAATTTTTTTTTGTGTGTAAGAAATTGTGCTGAACAATATCATTCTGAACAGTGTGTAATTCATGTTATTGCTAGTGACCAGTGCTAATCAGCTTTTGATGCATTTCTGAGCCCACTAAATAAAGAACAAGAGTCAAAATGAAAAAATACAGCATGGAGAAGCTGAATCCTTTCTGAAATGCAGATGCTCTGTGAAATTTTTACTTACATAAATCATGCATGTTCCACATTGCTGGCAGGACATGATGGTTTGAACACCTTGCAGCTGGTTCTCCACCTTCTATACTTCTTGTACTCCTGCAGCCCATCACTCCCATCTGCCTTTTTTTTTTTTTTTTTCCATTGCCACAACAATGTCATTGAAGCTGCATTCTCCAGGCCCATATCTCATACCAAAACCATCCTGCTGTGGGTCACTCTGAAACCAGAGTGGGATGCCAGCTCCCAGGGAGGCAGCTGGGCAGCGCAGGAATTCCGATGTGACGGAGATGAAAGCTCCTGGCTGCCCTCCTGCCTCTCCCAGCCTTTCTGTGAATGACGAGCACCTCAGATGAGGCACTGTGACAGTAAAAATAGCTAATTGGAACAATAAATCATTCCATCAGATGTTTTGCACTACGCTGGGGAATTTTCCTTCTAACTGCGGGAATTTATTTAAGGTTTTGGTTTTTTGTTGTTTTGATTTTTTTTCCCCCACAAACCAATGCTTGATCAATGTGTTGGATGGCCTCCTGTCGTTGCTGTTCCAGAGACTGCTTGGCTGAAGAGGAGGTTGCTGTGCTGCCAGACAATCTTTCTTTCTCTTTTATGTAGTGGTAGTTCTGTTTCTGCAAGTACTTGTTCCTCTTTGTTTTCCTTTTTGCTTCTTTGAGGACAATTATTTCTCTGCATGCAGTGCTCCTCAAATTCCTGCCAGCTTTCTGGTTCCAGCCAGCATTTTCAAAGGGGTTTGACATTTAGATGCTTTTTTTGTCTGTGTGCCCACTGTGTGAGAGAGATGTCTGGGTTTCTAATTTGTTTGATAGGAAATGCCATGAAGAAGTTAAGATGGGATCCAGACAAAGAACTGACCTGGTAATCTGCCTGGGACCTCTGATAAGGGCTTGTAGGGTACACTGGATTTTTTCAGGTGCTTCCCAGCCTGCTCTGAGTATCGCTGCAGAAACAGCTAAAACATTTGTGATGACAGTGGCCCTTTCCTTGGAGTTGCTGTGGCTATGGGTGGGTGTATCCTGAAGCTGGTACCAAGGCTGCCTCCTGTCCCAGCTGTGATCAGGAGCATGGGCTGAGCCCTGGACTGCAGCCCCAGCAGGGTTCATTGCCAAAATGTGCTGTTAGAGGTTCCCTCTGGCTTGCTGCCTGGCCAAAGAGACAGTGACACCTGCTCTCACCCTGCCCTGGGCACCTTTCTGCACTTGGACAACTTGATGTGACAATAAATTAGAAGTGCCTGGGTGCAGACAGAGTTCTGCCATGCAAGGTGACCCCTTCACAGGGCTGTGCGTGCCCCAGCCCTGTCCTGCACAGGACACCCTGGGAGAATGTTCCTCCCTGCTAAAGGGGCCCAGGGCTAATATCCAGCAGACTGCCAGGAATGTCCTGCTGTGCCAAGAAAAGCCTGCTTGGTCGAAATTGCCCAGTGTCCTATTTTTAGAGGTGAATGTAATGGTGCTGAGCTTTCTCACCGGCTTTGCTCGCTGTTATGTTCCCTGCAATCCCTGCTGAAGCAGGAGGAGCCATGAGGAGGCAAGTTCCTCTTTGGGATTTGAACTTGCTCTCCTCCTGCCCCACTGTGGTTTTCCTGTGGATTTTTGGTTCCTGGAACCAGATGGGCAGTGATGTGTGTCCAGCACTGACCTGCTGCAGTGGCCGTGGAGGATGCTCATGGGTTGTAGGGCTGAACCCTCCTGTGGTGTCTCCATGGGGTAGGGGGCTTAAAGGGGGCTCCCAGCTCTGGGCATGTGTCCTTATTTCCTTTCTGTGAGGGTCCCTGGAGGGAGGAGAGGATTCAGGCAGCCAGCCAAGGTCACACAGACCCCTGAACAGTGTCAAACTTGAGTCCTTGTTTCGGCCAAAGATCTAGGAGGGAGAATACCAGGGAGTTCCTGTGATACATTTGAGTTTAATTGTCATGAAATGTGTTCTCCAAAGGACATCTAAACTAAATGAACACAAAACTCAACAAAATACTTGCCTTGGTCTTCTTGAAGATGCTTAAGTGATGGTGGATAACGTTTGCTCTGGGTGTTCTGTAGGTCTTCATGGCAAGCCACTTTGATGAAGCAAAAAATTGTGTGGATTTCAGGGTTATAAAGAGGGGGGAATCTCTTTTTCTTTCCCAGATGGAGTTTGTTGGAGTCAGCCAGCTGTCATTCATCCACGACCTGGGACCGAAGGGCATGTGAGTTGTGAGCTGTCTTTGTGAGTTATGATTCACTAACAGCATGGCTTTATACATAAATACTGTTAAAATTAATAGCTTTCCTTTTTCAGCACTAACTGACTGGGGAATATTTTACCATCTAGATAGGAAAAATTATTACTGTTCAGACAGAAATGCTACAATTTGGAGAAATGTTTTTGAGAATGGGCTGCTTTACAAGACAGCACTTACGGGGTTTCCACCCTTCCCTCCCTGTTGAGCCACTTAATTTTCTGCTTCCTGTGCTGTAAACTGAGACTCTGTGCTTCTTAAAGCTCTACTCTTTTCTTCTGGGGGTGTTACTTTTGCCCTTCATCCAGCTTTCAGAGCACAGCAGAGGGGCTGCTTGGGCACAGTTGGAGAGCCAGCCCTAGGCACAAGGGCTGGGAGTTCAGCAAGCACCCCCCAAAATCCCCCCTGCACCTCCAGGTGAGTCACATCCCCCCCTGACCCTGTTCCTGTCCTTGCAGAGAAGGGTTCATCATGAAGCGCTCCGGGGGCCACCGCATTCCTGGCCTGAACTGCTGTGGCCAGGGCAGGATGTGCTACCGCTGGTCCAAAAGGTACTGCTGGCAGAGGTGGGGGTGCCACGTGCTCCCTGGGCACACAGAAATTACCATTTGGCTTTTTCTCCCAAAAAATCTGTGGGAGAGAATCTTGCTTTTTTTCTGAAACCCATAAGTTTTCATGTTTGGAAGGGCCTGTGGGCTATTCCCTGCCTCACCCTTCTGCATGGTGGGGATGTTTTTTTCCTTTGGAGTTCACAGAAGGGACATACTCCTCCAGAGAAAATCTGGGATTTCCTAGAGCTGACAGAAATGGCAGTGACCTCCCAGACTGTGCCCTGCTGCAGGAGCACAGGTGGCTCTGTGCCTTTGGGAGGAAATGTGGCTGGTGACCTGCCCTAGGCAGATTTCAGCCTGGCTTTCTGAGCTTCCCTTCCTCAATTTACAAAATGAAAATCAATTAATTGAAACACTCTTTGCACTGCTTCAGGGCAGGATCAAATCAGATGTGACCTGCTGCACTAAGGAGCTGTTTGGTGCTATTAACCTCGGCATTAAATACATTGCCTCTTGTTTATTACTGCAGGTATTGAATCCCAGTGTTTTCTCCTGTTCCCATGTCCCTTCCTGCTGCAGACAGACATAATTTGCTGTTCCCATCCCTTTACCCTCTGTGTTAGGTCTTGGTGTTGCCTTGGGCTGCAGCACAGAGAGATGTGTGCTGTGGGGGAGTACCTGTGTTACCAGCCAGCCTCCAAAAAATGCAGGGTTATTTCCTGGCTCACACCCTTCCCAGGCAAACCTGTCCATTTGCAAATCCAAACAGCCCATGTCTGCCTTACAGCAGCAATTTCTTACTCAATGGAACTTCCTCAGGCATTATGCACATTTGGATTTTAGCATCACCCATGGGCTGTCATTAGTTTTATCTTTAATAGTTCTGTTTTCCAACAAAACCTGCCTGCATTCTTGTGAAGAAAAAGTCCTATTTCTGCACAGTCTTTCCAACATTTTGTAGTTTAGATTTCCAGAAGATCTTGATAATTAGGGCGCAAGGAGATAAAGAAATGACCTTCCTTCAGGTGAAATCATTAAATCATCACCAATTCTTTTTCTTTTTTATGGAAAAAATGCCTTTTTCCCTTGATACTCCTCAGTTAACCCTTTCTAGTGTTGTCCAGAGCTCAAGCTGTAGTGGGGACATCCAGCTCTGATGGATCTCCATTTTTCTTTAGAGCCTAAAAAAGGGGTAGGAGAAGTGTTTGAGTGGGATTGTGTACAGAATATCACAAGTGAGACACTAAATTCCCACCTTGGCCCACTGGGACTGATAGTTTATGCATCAGTAAATAAGCAAATAACAGTAATATCTCTCAGAGAGGGTTATTTAAAGGAAGGATTTTAGGACATGGAGGAGGATAGTGGGGTGGATCTGTGAATGGGCACAGGCAGGAGTCCTCAGGCATGTAGAGCTGCCTGGGAAAAACATAAGGGAGAATACTTGGAAATACACCCTGTGGGATGTTTAAGAGTGAAATTATGGGCCAAATAGAGAGAGGAGGTTATTTTGGCACCAGATGAGAGGTGATGCCAGGTAACTCTTTCAGGACCCTGAAAGCAAGAAAAAAAATATTACAGGATCTAATAAAAATTATGGGAAGTAGATGAGGAGCTGAGGCTGTTACTAAAGATACAAGAATGAACAGATTTTTGCAGTGTTTTGTGCTGCTTTGTGTGTTTCTGAGTGTGCAGAAGAATGAAGCAAAGGTCTGGTGATGGAGACCTGTGTGGGACAGAGGGGGCTGGTTACCCCAGCTACGCTGCAGGGGGAGAAAAAATTAGAAATGCCATTCACAGTAAAAATGTGTTTTTTCCCAGAGTTGCCTTCAGGCTACAGTATTTATGTAAAACCTGCCGGTCATCCCTCCTCATGTGTTTCTAACAGGGTGCCTGTTGCTTGGCAATAAAAGCTTTCCAAAATGCCTTGTTCATATATTTTGATAGGAGTGAAAGTGATCCTAGCATCAGAATTAATGGTAGAAATGTCAAATAACTCCCATATAGCATACCAGCTGAATAAAAATCAGGAATAGAACAATGCTTGTTGCACCTTGCCTCGTGCTTGGAGGTTTATGACCAGGGAGGTTCTCATGGGTTTTGTTAAACAAGGAAACCTGTATTTTTAAAGACTCCTGTAAAAAGGAATTATTTACATTACTCTAAAAGTCCTATATTGAATTAAAACTCATTACCCAAGTTCATAAAATAGACACTTTTCTGCTCAAGAAAACCACCCCCTGGTCTAGCTCCTGGGAAAAATTTTTACCATTTAGTAGACCTCCCTGATAAATGATTTGCACGTGTTTTGAAGAAGCACTTTTCCATTTTACAAGCTCTTTTTGTGGCTCATGTTTTGAGGCCTGGCAGTGTGAAATCCAGGTGACGTGGTTGCTGTGTCCGTACAGGTGGCTGGTGGTGAAGGACTCGTTCCTGATGTACATGAAGCCTGATTCAGGGGCCATCTCCTTTGTGCTGCTGGTCGATAAGGAATTCAACATCAAGATAGGCCGGAAAGAAACAGAAACTAAATACGGGCTGCAGATCGACAATCTCTCCAGGTAAGAAAACAACTTTGTTATCCCTTTTTTGTTTTCTTTTGCTTTTTTAAGGAGGAATCGATGCTGCTCTGCAGGAGAGGTTAACAAGCCTGGGTGGCTGCTGCTGGTGTGCTCAGACCTGCTGGGGTTTTGGCCCTAATGCTGATTATTTCCCATGTCTTAATGAGGCATTTGGAGCTTCTGTTTGTCCATCCCTGTGGTTATTGCTGAGGCCTGGGGGCACGGTGCATGCTGAGTTGCACAGTCTGGGTTGACAGCAATTGCTTAGGTAATTTTTTAGGCACTCTGTTCTCTTTATGCTGCAAGCAGGGATGTTTTCTTCTGCATCCCTATGGAATACTACTCCAAAAACACGCTAGTGGGGGATAAAGAGATATTTAATGTTTTTATGTTAGCGCACAGTATAAATTCATCTCTTAAAAAATACAACATTAGCTGGCTCCATCTCCAAGTTAAGGTGGTGCTAATAATTTAAACATGGGTGGGTTTTTTAGGCTTGGCAGTGCAATACTGTTAGTCATTCAGAGCAGCTCAGTGCTGTGCATTCTTTTGCAAACAAAACAGCCAAGTCCCTACTTTTTTGTATAAATAGAATATGACTGGTACAGATGCATTTACCAACATGGACAGGCAGCGAGGAGCAGCCCAATTAAACGGAAATGCCTTCAGCCTCCTGCCCTGTGTGTTGTGTGTTGTTACAGGTCACTGATTCTGAAGTGTAACAGCTACAGACATGCCCAGTGGTGGAGGCAGGGCATAGACGAGTTCATCCGGAAGCACGGCAAGGACTTTCTGATGGAGCATCGCTTCGGCTCCTACGCGGCCGTGCAGGAGAACACTCTGGCCAAGTGGTGAGCCCCTCTTACCTGCCTGCCCTCAGCACCTCTGATGGGCAGAGCTGGTAGCCTTTGGTAGCTCTAGGACTGGNAAAAAAAAAAAAAAGAAGCTTTCTTCACCAGGGATGGAGTAGCAGTGCTGGTGGCAGGAGTTCTGCGTCACAGCTGGTTGTGTTTTGCAAGTCAAGTTCTGTTTAAATCCAAATGTGTTGGGTATTTGTCATTGTAAGGATAAAGAGAAGAAAGGGAATCAACAAATGCAGAACTGGGCTTTATGCACACAGCAGCCCCTGAGAAATCCTTCTGTCCCCAGTGTAACCTGACTGCACTAATCCATTCCCAGAAGGGCCTCAAAAACTGGATTCTACCTGGAAACAGACCAGTGCTTTCCCTGCAACGTCTGCCTTGCAACAGCCTCTGCCTGAGTACTTCCTATAAATCAAAGGAAACATCATTCCATCATCATTTGCTGAGAGACAAATCTGGCTTGCATGTCAAGCAGAACCCAGGAATATTGTGTGAAGTTGGCAAAAGTGCCAAGAGGCACTTAATATTCCCTTATTGTGCTGTTTCATCAAGCTACTGGTAGCAGCATTGAGTTCTCCCTGTGTGTCGTCCTGATTCTGGAAATTAGGATTGTGTTTGTTTTCAAGAAGAGAAACGTAAATGTCATTAACACAGAACCCCATCGCTCTTCAGCTGTGTACTTTGTTTAATGAAGGGGAGGAGGCATAACTCTGCCCTCTGTTTGCCTTTGCAGGTATGTCAATGCCAAGTGGTACTTTGAAGACGTCGCAAATGCCATGGAAGCTGCTAAGGAAGAAATTTTCATCACAGATTGGTGGTTCGTACTGCCGTGTTTGGGTGTTGCCCAGCTGTCTCTCCGGGGACGCTCCCGACAATGCGGCACTGTTCGGAGCCCTACAGTATGGCAGCTAGCCCTGCAGCCAGATGGTTTGGCAGCACACCCAAACTTCTCCTTGTGGCGTATTCAAAGGCCTTTTCAGGAGGGCTGGCAGCAAAAGCACACACTTCAGATCAACAGCTTGGTTGTCTCCCTCCACGGAAATGCCTCAAACTGCACCTGAACTGCAAATGTAGTGGCTTGAGGGGCTCCTCAGGAGTGTAAATAGCTGCAAATCTGAGGGGCATGGGTGTCTTTCAGTGTATCAGGGAAAAAGGATGCTCAGCAGTGCTATGGGATCTGCTTTCAGCTCTCCCTCACTGCCTTGGGAAGCCTCATGCCAGTGGTGAGAGCATCTTGTGGTGTGTCCTTTTAGTCTGCTCTTAAATGGGCCAGATACAGGAGGAGGGGAGTTGTGTCACCTTTTCTGAGCTGTGTGTCTGCCAAAGGGCCTGGCTCTGCCCACTTGTTGCCTAGTTAGTGTTTATGCAGTGCTCTGGTTCCTGTTCATGGCAGGAAAAGGGTGCTCTCACAGACTGGGCAGAGTCTCTTGGCTGGGTGCTGGTTGTGGCTGCCCATGTCCTGCCTTTCTGGAGGTTAATCTGCCTGAGCCAGCCTGGACCATGGGCATGGGAAGCTTCCAAGACATGACTCAGATTTCCTGTTCACCTTAGGCACGTCTCTGCTCCTCTTTTTCTGTCTGTGGAAAGAACCTCTGGCTGCTTATCTGCTGCCTCTGGGAACTGGGAGAATTAGTTTCTAGGAGGAAGTTATGAGAAAGCTACATACCATGTTAGCATTTGGTGGGATAAATCTGTTTCCTGCCATGGCCACAGTTAAGCCTAATGCTCATGGATTCCCCCTATGCAACATCAGGTGGCAGTTCAAGAGCATCTTAATTCAGACCCATTGTCTTTTCCTTAGTGTTTTATTCAGACAATTTTTAAAGTGTCAATTCTAAAACTTACCTAAAACTTGATGTATAAGATAAAAATACGATGCAGCAATATGCTTTATCCAAGCCCAAGTTGCCATGCTTGGTACAAAAGTATAGGAATTAAATTCTGTCACCTTGCTGTGCAGGAGTTAGATGAGATTGCTTAACTATTTCTTGTAATCCTTAAAGCAATAAAACGTCCTGTTGAGAGATCCTGTTGCTTTGTCTTTAGGCAGCAAGGAAAATTCAGCACAAATCTGTTCTGTTCAGATAGTTCAGGTGCCAGGAGAACTGAAATCCCATTCTTACTCATTTTTTGTGTCTGCATATTTCTTTCAGATCTACCTTGGGGTTTTCTTTTGTTGCATCTTTCTTTCACAGAGAGAGTCCAAATTTCCCTATTCATACATCACTGTTCAACCTGGTCTCGTGGGTTGTTGAATATGAAGATGAATGTGCTGGACATGTCCCCTGCCCTCTGTAATGCTCTGTTATTAAAGAACAAAGAGCAGGATATTGGAGAATGCATCACTCTGGGACATGAGCTTTCACATCCACTTTATTTAAACTTCAATTCCTTTGCTTCCCAAGTTAGTTATTTAGGCCAGTGCTTTGTTTGCAGGCAACATCTGCTGTGGTTTTTATACACCTTTGTTTTCTTAGGCTGAGCCCGGAAATCTTCATGAAGCGACCGGTGGTGGAAGGGAATCGCTGGCGGCTGGACTGCATCCTCAAGAGGAAAGCAGTAAGTGAGCTCAGCTCACTTCACCCTTCACCCTGCACCCACCCAGCCAGGGGGTCGTACTGGGCCTGGAGCACTTCCACTCTTCTTTTTAGTGGAGATGAGAGTCAAAGCCTCACATCAGATGGCCTTGGAAAACCACATGTTTTGATTTGTTCCCCTCGTTCTGGTTTGGAAGAGCTCAGAGGCAGAAAGTTAGATCTTCTGATGGGCCCAGGTTTGGGTCACTTCAGCCTTGCTTTACAGCTGTCCCAGTTCCTGGTGGGGTCAAAGACCTGCTGCTATCCATGTGATTTATGTAATTTAGAGGTACAGGGAAAGTGAGCACTTTATGGTGTGTTTATGAGTGTGGGCTGTGCTCCAGCTGTTCACACACCCTGCGATAACACAGGTGCCAAAAAGAGCTTGCCCATAACAGGGTCTGTTCCCATGGCTGGGAACCTCTGGGACTCTTGCTGTAGTGGAAGGGCAGAAGTCTACATGGACACAACACAGACTTTAAAAAGGGCAGGTTTAGATTAGATACTAGGAAGAAATTCTTCCCTGTGGGGGTGGTGAGGCCCTGGCACAGGTTGCCTGAGAAATTATGGCTGGCCTATTCCTGGAATTGTTCAAGGCCAGGTTGAATGGTACTTTGAGCAGCCTGGTCTAGTGGAAAGTGTCCCTGCTCATGGCTGGGCGTGGAACAAGATGGTTTTGAAGTTCCCTTCCAACCCAAACCATTCTGTGATTCTGTGACATGCTGAAATAGTCTTTGACTCTATCCCCTTTCAAGCCAGTTGCCATCACAGTCCTCACCCCTCCACATACCTGTATAAAAAATGAGTGCCTTGTGTCTGACTGCTGTTGATTTGGAATTACTCTTGTTTTTTGGCAAAAATAAACTGGCTACAAGGCATCATTCACTCAAAGGAGCAATTTGGCTTCCTTTTGTCCCATTGACATGGGTTTTCTTATGGCCATAAAAACTTCGTGGTAAGGTGAGTGAGGTCAGTGCCTGGAGATGCTTGCTCTGTCACTTGTGGTGTTTCTCTGACTCAACAGGGCAGTCAGCAAGCTGATGTCGTGGTGTAGGGGTGAGGGTGTCCTTTCTGTCCTTTCTCTGTGTGCAGTGTTGCTGTGGACTCCCCTGGGTGCAGTGGAGAGCAGAATATAATCCACAATTTGGAGATTGCCTTAGCTCTTGATAGCAGCTTTATGGGAATAG
This sequence comes from Dicaeum eximium, assembly GCA_013396995.1. NCBI lineage: Eukaryota > Metazoa > Chordata > Aves > Passeriformes > Dicaeidae > Dicaeum > Dicaeum eximium. The sequence goes on along the minus strand of VWZP01002299.1, from coordinate 788,983 downwards.
GAATTCAAAAGGCTGTGGAAAGTTCAGGTTCCAAGTTTAAGCTGGCAAACTCTAGTGCAAGCTTTTAATCCATGCTGATTTATGGGAAGTGGAGGTGTCTCAGTGTGTGACCAGTATTTGCCAAGGTTTGGGAGGCACTTGGCACATTTGAAAGTGCTTTAACAAGAGTGCTTAGAAACCCTGCCACGGATACAATGCTGTACCATGTTTTTACAAAAAGTAACAAGTTACAGTTATATACAAAAAGTACCATGTTTTTAGCACTGCTTAGTGTATTGCAGGAATTTTTTTAGCTCTGCTAGCAGAAAGAACCTCTTTACTGGTGTTGAGATGATGACATCCCCTTCAGGAGGGGGATGTCTGTGACCTCACTGGTCGTGTCATCCCACAGGAACATTTAACTGTGGGCAACCCTCAGGGCAACATGAAGCAGCAGACCACTGAACTTTAGTGGATGAACATGATTGGAGCAAATCATCCTTGCAAAATCTACCTCAAAGGGCATGTAAAAGGAGCTGCTGTAGGAATGACCTGTGGATGGGCCACCCAATAGCTCAGACAAAACCAACAAAACCCACACAAACCCAGGTACAGAGCCCTTCTGAGAAAGCTGAAGAGCTTTCCCAGGCAGGCAGGTCCTACCAGGCTATGCAGTCCCCACGGAGGATCTGGAAGAGCATAACCAAGAACAAATAACCTCAGTCAGCATTTCCAGCAGCACACAACACATTTACTGCCTCTTAGCTTTTCCTCCCTTCGGAAAGAGACACTATCCTTTGATGTGCCTGCATTCCATGTGTTCTTTTTTATTTCTCACAGCAACAAGGAGTGAGAATTTTTGTTATGCTGTACAAAGAGGTGGAGCTTGCCCTAGGGATCAACAGTGAATACAGCAAGAGGACACTCATGCACCTCCATCCAAACATCAAGGTAATTGCACAGGGCTCTGTGGAGGGTGTTTGCATTCAGTTGTTCTTGATGGCTGATGCTGACCCCGGTGAATTTGGGTGGGAACTGCAAGTTCAGGAGTGTTTCCCACCATTGCAGTGGGAATAGTCTGACAAGACAAACCCATATACTGATGCCACATCTGGCAACTTGTTTTCTTTAGGTTCTAATGGAACATAAAATTGCTCAGTTTAGATTTGCTAAAGCAACTATTCGCCTTAATTCACAAGAAGGATATTTCGTGTGACAAGTTAATGGGGTTACATCAAATGGAAAATTACAAATTGAGAGTGTAGTCTCATTTCAGCATTTCTGCTCAAATGTGAATGATGAGAATCAACACTGGGTGTTAATGTTCCCACCACAGAAGAACAGCATTGCATTATCCTGTGCTGTTACACTGCTGTTCTGGCACCAAGCAGAAAATCAGTTGTGGCAGACAAACCAGTAGATAAGGCTATATCCAGTCTCTTAGAGACACATACACCTTAATGAGCAATAAAATACTTGTTACACTAGAATAATTGATTTATTTTCACTTGATCAGTTGTCACAGCAAAGGGAAGCATCTCTTCATCATCTTTGCAGCAAAACTGGACAGTACACACAAGCTATGTCACAGGTTTTGGGAGCAGCCAGGTGAAACTTGGTAGCTTTTTCTCCAGATAGCTGGTCTAGTGGCTCTAACATCATAAATAAAACTCTGAGTTTAGATATAGAAATTTGGGTTCCATAGACACTTGTCAAAAAGAAATTCTTCAACAAATGCCAAACAACTTGAAAATCAAGTCGGGGAGGGGGGAAGCACCCGACTTCACATTTCACTTGTGTGGTGGCAACAACCAAAGAAGTGACTCAGATCATCAGTATGTTTTTTTCTTTCAGAGCAGGCTCTGTGTTTGAAAGCTCAACTGAAGCAGTTTCTTTGACTGTGGTCCTCTTAGGAAGCTGTTGTAAGGGTGACCTATCCCAGCACCAGTAATCGTTGCTGCTTGGGATTCCTGCATCCTGGGGAAACACCTGCCTGCCATATGGCTGACACCAGCTATGGGGAAATGGAGTAGCTTCAATAGTTAGGCAGTGGATGCATCCAGTAACAACTCCAGCATTTCTCCTTCACCCCAAACAGCCAAAAAAGGCTGAACAGCCCTCTGCCTGGAAGGATTTAAATTTGACAGCCATGCTGAGCTCGAGTGCTGGTTTCCTCACAGGTGATGAGGCACCCAGACCATGTGTCCTCCTCCGTGTACCTGTGGGCCCACCACGAGAAGCTGGTGATCGTTGATCAGTCGGTGGCGTTCGTGGGCGGCATTGACCTGGCCTACGGGCGCTGGGACGACGACGAGCACCGCCTGACCGACGTGGGCAGCGTCAAGCGCGCCGCCGCCGCCAAGTCCGTGTCCACCGCCAACCTGGCAGTAAGTGCGCTGGGTCCAGCTGGTGGCCACAGTCAGCCACAGCAGGTCTGGGGCAGGGGTGAACGGGCTGTGTCCCCTTCTGAGCATAAGGTTGGGGTTTGGAGCGTTAATGACGAATAAGTGGTGAGAGGAAGGATCTAAGCATCAGATGACTCTTCAGGGCTAGGTGCTGACAAGCCCTTGCTAGGGCACAGAGGTTTCCCCTGGAGCTTGGAACAGCAGCCACAATTTGAAGTCTGTGTTCTTAAAATCATAGAATCTTAGAATGGTGTGGGTTGGAAGGGACCTTAAGAATGATGTTGTTCCTACCTCCATCAAGGGCAGGGACACCTTCCACTAGACCAGATTGGTCCATGTCCTGTCCAATCTGGCTTTGAACACTTCCAGGAATGGGGCATCCACAACTTCTCTGGGCAACCTTTTTCTTGTTAAGAAAACTTAGAAATGCAGAGTAAACACTTGCAGGAGTGCTCTGAAATGTTTGTTGTTTGTGCCCTCAGCAGCTGCCTTGTTTGCTGAGCTTTCTGCTAACCTGGGTCTCTGTGCAGCCACTTGTCTGTAAAAATTTGAGAGGTCTAGGATGATGAGAATTTCAAGGGGAATAATAATCCAGAGTGAATTTATCCATCCAAATGCTGCTGATAGTACTAGGCTTTCCTGGTGACTGCCTCCTCAGTACAGAGTCCCCGGAAAGCATGCCTAGTTCCCTCTCAAGTGTGTCTGTCACAGAGCAAAATTTGGCTCATGGTTGTTTCTGAGGACTTATCTGCACAAGAATCTGTAGTTAAAGGGGAACCCTCTTCATACCTGACCTGCAGCCATGTCTTGTGTCTTTTAAGTCTGCAGTGGAGTCGACTGAACGTGTCCCACTGCAGCCTCAAGCTCTGGCCCCAGAGAGCCACTTGTTTGACAGAAATGCTGATGATGCCTCAGACACATCAAAAATGAAAGGAGTGGGAAAACCCAAAAAGTTTTCAAGGTTCAGCATTTACAAGCACCTGCACAAGCACGGCATGCATCATGCTGACAGCGTCAGCAGCATCAACAGTGAGTCAAGTAAGTGATGTTCAGCTAAATAATGTATATAAACGATGTGTGGAGGTGGGTGGTGGGTGTATGTGCACGTTCACATGATTTCTAGGGCAATGTGTTCTTTGTATGGAAGGAAAGTCAACAAGTTACCTAACTATCAGAATAATAGCTGTGTGTAGTCAACATGTAAATTTGTGTCACTGCAAAATAGAGAAGAAAGGTTTTATGTGGATTATTTAGCTAATTAGCAATTTTCATGAGCCATCAGATGGTGTGATACAATGTATGTGATTCTTAATGTTTGTATTGTTGGAAAGAGTTTGCTCCTGCAAGAGAGAATTGAATCTTTCATTTTTCAACTTGAATTTATTATAACAAGCAAATAATTTCTGAATGGGATTATCCCCTCTCATTGACTGGTGTTAAAAGCTAGGTTTTAAGTAAGTTCACTTAAATGGAAATATTCCAAATTTACCCACTTAGTAGAGAGGAAAGTCTGTTCAACAGTTGAATATTTAATGCAGATTTTAATTCCCGACATTAAAGATAACTTCAGTGCTAAAATTACAAGGATCAGCTTGGCAATTGTTCCAGAATGAAATCCTTCCTGAAAGTCTTCAGCTCCTGAAGATGAGGGAACTACTGGAATTTCCATCCCTCCCTGCTGATCTTTCTCTTGCCTCTGGCTCCATAATGGGGTCTTGGTTGCAGTCAGCTCAGGACACAGCCATGGCTTTGTACTTCATTACATCTGTTTGGGTTAAAACCAGCTGGGTCCTGGATTAGCTCCTTGGCCTGGCAGTCACTTGTAGTTTCAGCAAACTGACATCTGGTTTGAGTTCCTGTCTGCCAAGTGTCTTCAGACAGGAGCAGGCACCAGGGTGGCAGAGGTGGATGTGTGTTTTTGCCATGAATAGAGCATCTTGACTTTCTGCAGGTTACTCTAACCCCGCTAGGAGCCAGACGAATATAATCCAGAGTTTAAGGCCCCATCTGAAAATGTTCCATCACCACAGTGAGTCCAAACAGGGGCTCGCTGAGCCTCGGGAGGGTAAGTGGAGGAAGGCAGAGCTGTGGACCCCTTCAGGCTTTAGCTGCTGATGTTTTTGCATTATAACTATGGTGAGAGTGAGGTTAGGTGCCAGGATCAGCCTTCACTGCTTGTTGTTCTCCCAGCATCCTTATCCCTCCTCTGTGGGCATCCTGGCAGAAAAGCCTTCTCCAGAAACTACAAATACTGCAGCATAAATAAATAAGAATTAAAAACCTCAAAACAACAACAAGAAAACAAAATCAAACAAATAAGCAAACAAAAAATTTGCAATAATGACAGCAGGGAGCAGTTGCAAAAATAGTTCAGATTCTGGTATGTGATGATTTCATCAGCTCTCATCCTGTAAATGAAGGAGATGTTACTGGAACTGGGAAGTTCTGTATTGGATATTTTTAAAGTAAGCCTGATGCAGGAAGACATGCAAACAGAGAGAGGAAGCAGCAGAGTAGCAGCTGCCAGTCCTATGTTTGGACAAAGATTTGGGTCCCCTCTTTTGCTTCTAATTAAAACTGAGGAAAGCACACTCAGTTGAGACAGGAGTTGGGTGGCTGTGAGCACGGAGCTGTTCCCATCTCTGGGCTGGAGTTGGAAGGGCCTGTCCCCATGTGGTACCTTTCCAAGATGCCTTTGGGTTCAGAAACAGAGTGAGGAGCAGTTCTTCAGCATCATCCTCTTGCGAACATCTTCTTCTAAGGCATTAATTGCCAGTTATAAAATGTTGGTTAGAAAGTAGTGGCAGGCAACAAAGCATTTCCATGTCTGTGTGGAGACAATGTGCAGTCTCCCCTGTGGCCATTCTTGCTCACTCGTGAGTCACTGTGCAGTCACCGAGCCTGTGTTGGCCTGTGTCCCACACATTCCCCTTCCCACCCAGGCATGTCAGTGATTCCCCAGCTCCACCTGGACTCTCCCTAGAAGCTCCAGCTTCCCACGGCAGCTGTGGTGCAAACCTGCTGCATGGCATTTCTGGCATGGCTTGGCTCAGCCCGGCTCAGCGGGGTCACAGCGCCGCTGGCAGGGCTTGCTTTGTGTCCCCTGGTCTTGTGCTGCTGCCAGTGTGTGTTTTGTTGGCTGTTGAAAGTTGGTTTTTCTGTGTGCTGAGGGGTTTTGTGGTTACCTGGTGGTGTGGTTGGGTTAGGAGGAGGTTTCTACTCGTGATGTTGCTGTATAATTACTGCATTAATATTTGGTGTCACAGATGAAGGCTGCTCTCACAGTCAGGAAATAACACCAGGTAACTGTTTATGATATAGGCCAGCATTTTTGGATTTTTTAAGAGCCTGGAAAAAGAGTTCACTGCACCAAAATATGTGCTCTGGAAAAGGGATCCTGTTAGGAGGGAATATCCCTGCATACAATATTTCAGACCATTTTTAATCAACATTAATTTGGAATTCAGCATCCATTTGTTCAACAGGTAAAATTGTATCAAAAATGACACTGTTTAGGGAAATGTTCCTAGGAAACATTTAGGAAATGTTTCCTAGGAATGTTTCCTAGGAAGATGTTCCCTGTTTAGGGAAAAAACCAAAATAATAATAAGAAAACTCATAGTACTTCATGAGGGAACATGAACATCCCATTTTAGATAATAAATACTACTTCTATTAGAGAAGATACACCCTGCTAGAGAGGCAAAATAATAAACTCTCAAGCAGAGAAGATGGAATTAGTTCACTATTAATGTAAAATATATGAAGCAGATGATATACATGATGTAGACTGCCATATGGGAATATTTAGGTGTTATTGAACTGGGGAAAGGCAAATGGTTATAGAGTGATGTAGTCCAAGACAAAATTCAGCATCTGCTTTTCATTTCCATAACAGACTCCTATTTATAACCTCTTCTGATTGTATAAAAAATACTAAAATTGGGAAGAAAAAATACTGGCATGTATCCCTGGAAAGTAACAGGAGGACTAGGGAGAAACCGTCTTCAGCTGCTTGGGCCTGGCAGGTCCCACCAGTGCTGTTCATGGCTGGGAGTCTCTCACTGCTCTGTGCAGTGGATGGCCATGACTTTGGAGCATGTTTTTGTTTTCTTTGCCTGGGACAGATAAAGGATCCATCCGTAGCCTGAAGACAGGTGTTGGAGAGCTGCTTGGGGAAACCAGGTTCTGGCACGGAAAAGACTATTGCAACTTTGTCTTTAAAGACTGGGTCCAGCTCGATAAGCCTTTTGCTGGTAAGTGAGAATGCAATCCCCCAAACTTTCTTCTGCACTTTTTGGTCTCAGATGATATTTTTCCTGTCTCCAAGCCAGAGGTTACAAGGCTTATTTGGTTTGGTTGCCAGAAAAAAGCAACAAAACTCCCTTTTAGGGGTTTTAGGGCCAATTATGCTGTTGCAGTCCAAGTCATCTGCCTTGGGGGTGCTTGGTGCCATGTCCCAGAAACCTCAGTCTGAGGAGGGGAATGCTGTGCTTTTCCACATTCATGTCCTTTGTCTGAGGAAGCTCAGCTGTGCTCCCCTGTCCTGCAGACTTCATTGACAGGTACACCACGCCCAGGATGCCTTGGCACGACATCTCCTCCGTGGTGCACGGCAGAGCCGCGCGCGACGTCGCCCGGCACTTCATCCAGCGCTGGAACTTCACCAAGGTGGGTGTGCTGTCACTGCTGGGGGCACGGAGATAAGCACAGCCTTGCCTCATCCCCCTGCCCTCTGTAGGCATCTGTTCTATTTCCTTGTGGTGTTCTGATATGTTGCAAGCATTTTTCCTTTATCTGCTGCGAGCATTTTTTCAAGCATTTTTGCTTTATCTCTTTTCTTCCCCCCCGTGCAGATTATGAAACCCAAATACCGGTCCCTGTCCTACCCATTCCTGTTGCCAAAATCTCAGCAAACTGCTAACGAGTTGAAGTATCAGGTGCCTGAGGCTGTTCCTGCCACAGTCCAGGTGGGTGTTGGTGGTTTCCTGCTCACATACTCCCCAGAGGGCTTGTTCTGCATCCTCCCAGGAAGTTTGAGTGCTGGACAGACCCTCTGCAGAACTTGAATTATAAGATGCAAAACTCTTATCTAATTCAACTCACAGATTAGTTGATCAGATCCTCAATCTCAGTAGAATAATGCAACTCTTTTAGTAGAGAGGCATTAATTTATATCTCCACCTTTGAGGTAAGGGGACTAAAGTGTAGGCAGTACTCAAGTTGTGGGAACACTGTGACTTTGCATAGCTGTGTGGTTTAGTGGTTTGTTTTCTGCTGCTCTTCATCTAACACCTAACATTTGGGCTTTATGATTTGAGAAGGCCTGATGGGCTGAGGTTGCCCACTGAATATTTATCTCAGCTCTTAGAGCAGTCTGACGCCTCACTTAGACAGGGGGTGGTCAGTGAGAGGCCAGCATTAAATGGAGTCTTGGGGCTGTTGCTTTCTGCCTTGAACTTCATCTGCACTTTATTATGCAGCCCTGCACCCTTGTGGGTCCTCTGCAGTTCCACACAGTCAGCCCACAGACTGATTTGTGACAGTCTCACAGTCAGAATTACCAAGATACCTCTGTTTAAAAGCCCAGTTTGCTCTATCAAGTGCACCTACTTGAATACTGCTGTTACCCAGCAGAAATAGGAACTTGTTGAAGAATACAAAGTCAATATAGTTATGCTGAAACAGCAAAACCATTTTGTGTCTCTGTGGATGAAAGATGTATGAAGTAAGAGCAGTTAGACCAAAACCAGGAAAAATGCATGACTTTGCTCTTTGTAAGGAGTGGTCTGCCCAGATGACAGGACTGCTTGAGGAAGCTTAGTGAAATAAGATTCTTTTTTCTGGGTTTGTGGGTTGCCAGGGCATTGTCTGCTCCTCTCTGTGTGGTGTGAGGGATGGGCAGCACAGGGATCTTGTGTTGGGGGTCTGGGGTGTTTTACATCAGCCTCTAAAGCAAGGCACCCAGCCTGCTGGGAAGTAGTCCCCTTCAGGCATTATCCTGTTCCCTGTGGCTGTAAATGCCTCCCTGTCTGTGTCTGACACCAGCTTTTTGGGAAATCTTGTTCTCATGGAATTGATGGGGCTTGTATCCCCTGAGCACACTTCAACTGCAAGATAAGCCACAACTTCTAAATCACGGGGTTTGCTCTTGCAGAAAGTTAAGCTCTACTGATTACAGAACTGGAAGCAGTTCCCAAAGGAGAAATTAAACTGAGAACAACCTAGATCCAGCTTCTCTTCAGTCCAGCTGCTGAGCTGCTGGCTCAGGGCATCAGGATGTGGGAGAGGAGGAAGGAGCTCAAACGGTGACTGCGGAATCCGCAGGCTCTGGTGCCGAGTGATGGGTGAGCAGTTGGAAAACCAGCCTGGCCACCACATTGCTGAGGCATTGCAAATAACTGATACATCCAGGAAATGAGGGGCTGCTCTCAATGATGCCATAAACAGCAAAAAGAGAGCAGGTTTGTCTTGTAAATTATTCATTTGAAACTACCTTGCTCATTTCTTATTTATGCATCTGTCAAAACAGCCCTGCATGTAGACAGATAAATAAAACTACATGATATTAGGCTGCAAATGTGTTGTCTGAAATGTACCAGCCTTTCCAGTATGAGGGAAAACTGGTGGGGATTTGTGGTGCCAAGCTGGGTGGAAGCAGTGAGGAGGGCTCCCCTGCCAGGCTGGGGCACCCTGCCTGGGTGCAGGTCCACAGGCTGCTTCAGCTGGGTTATGATTTTTGGGTGACCTTCTCAAGCTCCAAGGCAGGGATTTGCATGCACATAGTAAAATTTTGACTGTCTCCTCCCTAATACCCACACTGGCTGGCTTTCCCTTGGTCCCCAGGTGACACAAGTGCCCTGAGCATCCCTGAAGTCCCACTGTGAATCCAAAAGTGACTCAAACTCCTGATGGAGGTTTCAGATTTGGCTGCTGTAGGAACTGGGGACATGGGAGGACATCTGCAGCCTGAATCTGAACTCCCCCTCTTGGTTGCCTTTTCCTGGAGCTCCCAGGATGTGAATCAGGGCATCCCTGAGTGACTTCTCCTTTTCTGCAGGGACAGAAATATCAACCTCTTGCCTGTCCAGTTTATTAATTTTAAAGCAGAGGGCTCAGGTGCTCACATCTCCTCTCAGTGGTACAGTTCTGCACAGAAAGAAGCAGGTATCCTAAAATCTTTTACCAACTTTTTATCCAGAAAAACTAGAGCAATATTCTTGTTCTTCTTAGTATTGAATCCTTTGGCTGGCCAGCAGCCAATCCCCTGTTATCTCCATTTGGGTACTGTGTAGGGATTTTATAGGCAGAAGTTACTGCCCCAAGGTAAAATCCAGCATCCCAGGACTGTCCTTGGCTGTGGGGTGATTGAGGAAAGCCTGGCTGTTGGGTTTCTTGTTTCTGACCTTGTTTGCAAATCTGTCTTCAACTGTGAGCAGATCAGAGGAAGGGAAAACCCAAAGGATACATGGGGATTGTAACGTTGCTGCAAACCATTGACCTGTCAGCAACAGATTCCAACCTCATTGTACCATCTGGTTTTACTCTCTTCTGTGAGAGGAGTAGGAAAGCATTTCTGGAAGGACAGAGCACTGACAAGGGCTTTCCTCTGGGCAGGGAGGATGAATGCAGTGTGTGTGGGAAACACTGTGGAGGTACAGGCTGGGAAGGAGGAAAAGGAGTCAGGCATGGTCTCCCATCCTCTTTCATTTGATCTTCAGGGCTTTGCTTGCAATAAGCAACATGATTTTTGCAAGACCACATTGATTCTTGCAAGAGTCAAACAGAGATCTGCCAAAGGCAGTGCCAGATTTTTTTCCGCTATTCCATCTCCCAATTTCCACTCCAGAGTTTGCAGTTATCTGCCACAGCCAGCATTGCAAAAGATGTGATGTGGTGAGGCAACATCCCAATCCTGATGGAAATGCCATGAAAGTTTAATGCTCTGGCAGCAGCTGACACCCTCACCTCTTTGAAGTCTGCGTGAGAGCCCTGCATTGTCCCGGGTGTGGGCACTAGCCCTCAGCAAACATCACATTTATTACCCTTGTATCAGTTAAGGAAGTTAAAGGGATGACAAGCTATTGAAAGGCTCGAGGGAGGGGAAGGGAGAGGCAGGAGCATGGAGACACAAGCTGTGGATGGGAGGTGCTCTGCTGGGCAGCATGTGGCCTTTTCTCCCCATGAAATAGGTTGGGTTTGAACCAGCTGCCTTTAAATACCTTGACAGGAAAGAGAGGTATCCAGAAGTGTGAGTTGGAACATCAGTGATAAAGGAAGGGCTGTGTAGCAAACTCCCAGGTGTGTGTATATGTGTCTGTGAGTGCCACAGCTTTGTCTCCATGGGATGCTGCCTTGGTGGCATTGTCCTGTCCCTGTGGCTGCAGACCTGTTAAAAACAACTTTATTTTGAGGAGGTCCAAGATGAAACACCATATACTCCTTCTGCTGTCCCATCCAGCATTTTATGACACCTCTTCTTCCCTTTGCAGGGGGATTTGAGGTTGTACCTGATGGGAGCTTTTTGGGTGGTGCTGTGCCAGCTTTTTGGAAAGAGCCATGACACATGGTTCTGGGGCGAGGCAGAGGGATGATGGCACTGTAATAGGGGCATCCTGGGGTGTGGGGTGAGCTGGGGTGCCAGTTATGTGGAGGGGTGAGGAGGAATGTAGGGAAGGGCAGGTGGATGATGCACTGGAAGTCATGGTGCTGGAGTGGCATGGTCCTGAGTGAGGGTTCTGTTGTGTTAACTAGCAAAAAAAAAATAATTGAATATCAGATTTTGTGCACTAAAAGCTACAACCTGCTACTTTCCTGAAGTGCTCTTCCAGATTTTTGTGCTGATGAGAGTGGAAGTGCTGCAAGCTCCAGTCCAGGCTGGGTATGGAATAATTAGCCTTCTTTCTACCCAGAAAAAAACTGTTTTTTCTGTTCTTATTAATCCCACTAACAGCTTATTAAAGCCAGTGGTGGAGTTTTGTTCAAGATCTCAGTCTGCCGTGGTGCTCAGTGTTGTTTCAGCAGTGCCCAGCTTGGGATGAGTGGGAACACTCAGCCTTGGCTTTGCAAACCAAATAAGTGATTAAACACCTCAGGGAATGATCAGCATAGCCTTGCAGAGGCTTATGCAGGCAAAGGGCAGCTGTTTGGCACTGCCAAAGGCTGTGACAGCCCTTGTATTCAGGCTGGCTCTCTCACTCCAACATTTGTGACCCCAGCATTCAGTGAGGGAGACTGCAGAGTGCACCCTCCTGTTGGCCAAGAGAGCAGCCAGATATGAGAGTTGCAGGGCCTGCTTTTTACTGGGAAAACAGATATGGGAGAGAACTCCTGTCCAAGTGAAGGAATTAGCTCAGGAGCCATCTGCTGTTTATCAGCAATGGCCCTGAGTGCCACCTCCAGAGATCTTCTGGAGATGAGAGGATTGGTTTGGTCGATTCCCAAGGGAAAGTTTTGGGTTTTGCTGGAACTGACACTCACATTTCACAGATCCCCAGCCCCAGGGTCTTGTGCTGTGTGGGACTGGCCCTGAGTTCCACTGTAATGGTTATACTGAGATATTTTAAGGCTATTGTTTCAATGTTTTTGTCTTGACAATGTTTAAAGAGAGAGGCTAATAATGAGTAACTATTTTCCCAAGCACGTACTATGCCAACACTTAATTAAAAACTACATTTCCATCTAGGAAAGCATCACCTGGGGCTTAGTGTGGCTGCCTCTTGACTCAAAGTGCAGGAGCAAGAGGTGCCACAGCATCTCTGGCTGGGGAGGACAAGATGCTGACTGCTGTGGGGCTTGCTCAGCCTGGCCCAGAGCACAAACAAAGGTTGTTTCTCATGTTGGTTTGGCTCCCTTGCACAAAAACTGCAGGATGGAGGGGCAGGATATGCCCTGGCCATCTTGCAGGAATCTACTTTAAAAGTGGATTTCCCATAAAAACTAAGAAATTAATGTGGGTAGCTGAACTAAAAATCTTTAAAAAGTCATATCATCACAAATGGGATGGCTTGTGCAAGAATTTGGCAGAAGGAACAAATGACCTGAAGTGCTGAGGACAAAGGCACAGCCTGTGTTATCAGACTGCCTGTGTGATTCTCTACAGCCTCCTTGGGGGAAAAACACCCTGCCCCAGCTGGAGACCAGCTTTAAAGTGCTGGGCAGGAGGTCACTGATGGGGATGTGCATCCCTAAAGCTTGGGAATTTAGGTTGTTTTAAAAGCAGTTTATCATAAGACCTTCAGCAAGAGCAAGCATCTGGAGCTGCTCAGGTGGGAGAGGGCACTAGTACAGCAATGGGACAGGGCTCTTATGTTTTTTAATCAAAACATTGCTAAGCATTAATACTATTTCTGACTGTCCTTTCTGACAATTACAAATGCAGTACAAATGTTGCACTTACTACCTGATTTAGTGAAAGCCTGGCTGTGCCGGAGAAGAGCCTTGCCCCTGGGATAGTTCAGGTGCCATGGTGCTGTCCTGGGTGGGCAGAGCTGAAGGTGTCTCTCTCTTGTTTGCAGGTGATCCGCTCTGCTGCTGACTGGTCTGCTGGCATCAAATACCACGAGGAGTCCATCCACAAAGCCTACATCAGTGTGATAGAGAACAGCAAGCACTACATCTACATAGAGGTGAGTGGCAGGGAGGGAAGGCAGGAGGCTCCTGATGCTCTGGGCATGGCTTGCACCCATCAGGAGGGTAATTACTTCTTGAGGGTTGGTCCTAAGTTTTTTATGCATTTAGACAGATCATTTACCTTCAGTGGTCTTCAGGCCAGACCGATGGCTGTGTACCCTGACCCTTTCATGGCCTGTGGAATTGTCTCCCTGTCCCTTCTGTGGCTTTGCAGTGTCCCCTGTGCATGCCCAAACCTCCCACTCACAGGGCAGCTCTTCATCCACACAGCCTTCAGCTGCAGCAATCTCTTGTGTCAGAGTGACACTCGGTGCTGGCTGAATGGAGATGCTTTTGCTCTGTTAGGTTGCTCTTTACATGAACTTTCTAAGGAGTGTGATTAATAAGGACTCATTCATTCCCTAAGCAAGCACAGACACACATATCATTTAATCATAATTTTAAAAAAGCCTCCACTCCAATGGCAAACCCAGCTATCTTTAGTTGCTCTTTGTCTGAAATAAAGCATGCAAATATTTTGGGTTGGTTGCTGGCAGTGCCTGACAGTAGCTTTGCTTGCTTTTCCTGCAGAACCAGTTTTTTATTAGCTGTGCTGATGACAAAGTTGTCTGGAACAAGATTGGTGATGCGATTGCTCAGAGGATTCTTAAAGCTCACAGGTAACCTGTTCTTAATGAGGCAGTGGAACTCTTCAGGTGCATTTCCATGGTGTGGTGCAGAAAATAACCCCTCAGTGGCCACAGCTGGACAGTAGCTGTGCCAGCACAGAACCGATGGGGTCGAGAATCTGCATTTGCAGCCCTGAGACTCCTCAGTGGTTTCTTTGCATCCAGAAATGGATTTTCTGGACTTACCCCAATGTAAATGTATTTTTAACTATGGAACTTGTTTAAAGGCAGGTCCTTTGTGCTCTGGTTCAGTGACACCTTTGCTCTGTTGCCAACTTGCCTTGAGCTGAGTGGTCAGGCAGTTTCATGGGTGGGGAGGGTGAACTGGGATTTGTGGTTTATTTAAATCAGCTAGAGAGGAGCGGCTTCAAATTGGGGAAGCAAACACATTTTGAGGGTTTGACTGCAGGGTTCTGGTATTGTTTGAACAACTTTTTCTGGTACATGCTGGAGGGTGTTCACCACCTCCAGTCTTTGCAAGGGGACCATTTTTTGTTCCTGGATGGATTGGATCCAACCATGTTTTAGACACTCCTTCAGCACACCTAACCCTGTGCTAACATTAATGCCACAGGTAGTGGCTTGTCTTCCCTTTGATCCTGGGCAGCCTTGCTTAGGGTTGCTCCCCTGGAGTCTCTTTGAGACATACATTTCATGGTATAAAACTGTACCCTGCTCCTGCTGGGCTGAAATACAGGAAACTCTAAACTTTCCCCTTTCATCTCTCATGGGCTTTTTCGCCACACACGAAAGGTGTGGTGTTTTCTTGCATGAGGTGTTTTCTTGCATGGATTATTTTTTCCATATTGTAGTTGTTCAGAACTCTGCAGGGCCTGCTTTTCCAGAGGTTCTCTCTCCAAGGTTGCAGGAATTTTGTTCTTTTTTGCACTTGGAGCTTGGAAATTCCCACTTGGATAAAAGCACCCAACCTGAGACAGCCACTAGAGTGCAGGAAATGTCTGCAAGGCCACAGGAGCTGCCCTGGGCCAGGCTTTGCTCAGAGCACTGTGGAAAGAAGAGCACTATTGAAACAGGGAGAGCCTGGGTGTTATCTGCTGTGCCATTAACAGTGGGGTGGAGTCGCCTGTGATCTTTGTGAGCTGCAGTGAATAGCCCAAAAAATTGAAATTAGCCAAGGATGAAAAGATGGGATGGATTTTCTCACCTATGGCAGATGAGGAGCAGTGCCAGTGCTGCTGGAAATGCTGTTGCTGTGTTTGTATTGCAGCTTTGGGGCTCAGAGGCAGCTGGACAGAGCATTTTAGGGCACCTTCCAGTGCCTAAAGGGACTAGAGGAGAGCTGGAGAGGGACTTAGAAAAAGGGCATGTGTGACAGGACAAGGGGAAATGACTTTGAAGTGAAAGAGGATTAGATTGAATATTGGGAAGAAATTCTGCCCTGTCAGGGTGGTGAGGGCCTGGCACAGGGTGCCCAGAGAAGCTGTGGCTTCCCCATCCCTGGCAGTGTCCAAGGCCAGGCTGGACAGGGCTTGGAGCAGCCTGGGACACTGGAAGGTGTCCCTGCCCGTGGCTTTGGAATGGAGGAGCTGTAATATCCCTTTCACCCAAACCTTTCTGGGATCCTGTGATCTCTGTGCTGATTGATGTCCCCCTGGAAAGCCTCTCTGGAGTGCCTTTCCTGCCTTGGGAACTGACTGCCACAGGTCCTTTGCCTGCTGTTAGCAATGCCACTGAGGCAGCAGCAAATCCTCCAGGGAATCTGTTGAGGTTTTCCCATTATATAAAGTTTATGTAAGGGGTGTCATTCTGTCGAGATACTAAAAGTCTGTCACAAAAAGGGGTCACACTGATTCTTAGTGATCCATTTCCAGATATGATGCTCATTTCTGCATTACTCCAGTTGTATGCCAGTATTGTGCTGGCTTAATTTTGGCAATCCCTAACTGAATATAAGGTTCTGCATTACCTAAGATTAAAAGTAAATTCAACCTAAATGGTTTGTATCATAATGCTAATTTTCCAAAATGCCCCAGGAGAACAGCCTTTAATTATAAATTAAGGTCTGTAGTGAGCTTGTGTACTTCTCACTCTTCTAGACTAAATTTTTTCTACTGATGTTATTAATAATGTTCTTTTGTTGGTTTCCTCTTTTTTTCATGGATGGCTCTCTAAGCAGTTTAGTAAACACTGTCCTTATACAAACAAGCTGCTTTTTTGGGGAATGCTTTTGTTGGTAGACCTTTCTCATTATACAAACAGACTTGGTTTCACAGTCTCTTGTGCCTGGGTAAGGCCTCATTAACTGTTTCTGAGCTCTGCTGGTGAGCCAGAGCCAGTCTGCAGTGCCCAGCACAGCTGGAAATGAAAGACACACAGGTCCTCACTGTCTCCCTCCCAGCTCAGATGGGACCCCAGTGCCTCACAATTCCCTCACCCAAAATTCACAGGCATGGCTTGCACGAGAAAGGAGTACTTCTAGCAAAAACTGCAGACTGGCTCATCCTCAGAGTGCTTCTGAAATGCTTTTGTGCTGATTAAACTGTGTTTGCCATCTAGTGGCAGCATGTTTCCATGGAGCATTATCCTCATCCTCTTCCTCCTTCTCCTCCGGGGCACAGAGCAGGGAATTCTCAGCACCCAGGGGCACCTGGAAGGTGCTCTCAGAGCAGATGCACCTGGCATTTGTCAGCAGAGGAAACCCAAAGGGCGCTTTGAGAAAAGCCCCAAGCAGTGCCACAGTAGCAGCTTTTGTTCTAAATGGGATCAGGATATGGATTGGTTTGGAGAGCTCTGGAACTGAGATTTTTGGGCGCTGTGATGTATCAAGGACATATTTGCCTTCCCCTAGTGATCAGTGTTTTCCTTGTGCATGAACTTTTTCCACCTTTTGTGGTGTTTCTGACTTGTGAAAACCAGGAGGCAGTGGTTTGGGTTAGGTTTTGGGTTTCTGCCTGTGATAGCTCTGTAAGCTTTGCTGTGCTCTGCCAGTCTGCACCAGTATCAGTGTGACTGGCCTACTGGGGTGCTCAAACAAACTTTTATAGTGGCAGACACAATCTGAAAGATCCTTAGCCTGCCCCTGAATTTCAGCAAAAATGTGTTTCTTTTCCTTTAGCTTCTTTTGTTGTTTGCTGAGAGTAAATTATTCCCTCCTCACAGAAGTACTGATGGAAGGTGATGATTTTCTGAAACTGGAAATGCACTTCACGCTCCGCTCCCTTAAAATTTGTGTGGTGGCCTTGGATGGGAACCAAGTCGGTCGTTTCGGGGGAAGTGAAACTGAGGGGACTTCACCTTGTGCAAAGCTGTGACTTTTCCAGGCTGATGTGACACTCCAGGCTGATACTCCCCGAAGCTCTCTTGTTTTCCAGGGAGAACAAGCGTTTCCGAGTGTACGTGGTGATCCCGCTGCTGCCCGGCTTTGAGGGGGACATCTCCACAGGCGGGGGCAACGCGCTGCAGGCCATCATGCACTTCAACTACAGGTACCACAAGCAGGGTGGCAGACCCCTGCACACCTCCCCTGCTGCTGGGGGTCCCCAAGCCCCACCTGCCATCAGTGTGACCAGCGTGGACAGAGCTTTGAGCAGCCTGGTCTTGGGGAAGGTGTCTCTGCCCGTGGCAGGGAGATGGAGCTAGATGAGCTCTAAGGCTCAACCAACCCAAACCATTCTGTGATTTGTTTTCCACTTAGCTGGTTCAATCAGACTTGCTGACCAGATTTGTCTCTAAATCTGCCTTTTTGGCCAATACTTGGCCTGACTCTGCCCATTGGCCCCATGCAGGCAATGGCATCTTCCCCAGTGTGATTCCCCTGCTCCAGGATGGATTGGGAGGGCACTTGCAGCCCAGCAGGTCTCATAGGAAGGACTGAGATGCAGCAGGGTAGTCCTTGTGCTGAGAAATGTAGAAGGCAAAATGGCCTAAGATGGTTTTACTGGAAAGCTGCTATGTTATGGTATGGCCAGGGCACAGTCAGTGTGCAGAGACTGCTGCAACCCTCAGAGTAAAATCCCCCTTGTCTGCTGGCCTGCAGGGGTCCTGCTGCACCTCCAGGAGGATGAGTGGGGCAGGGGACACAAGCAGATGGAAAGTAGCATGCCCTGACCCTTCTGCCTCAGCTTCCTCCTGCAAGGGCAACCAGAGGAAATTGCCCACGGGTTGGTTGGTTCTTAGTGGAATTCCAGCTGTGGCTTTTCCAGCCCAGCCACAATCACACAAACTCCCTGACCTGGTGTTCTGCGTGTGTCAACGTTTTTCTGAAGGTGATTTCCCATCCAGGCCTGGCACAGGGGGTAGCAGCCCTGCTTGTCACACGTTTACAATCATTGCCACGTGCTCTAGAAGGCAGAAGTGCTCCCCAGCTCCTCTGTGGGTTGGTATAAGCTCCTTTTGGAACATGAGCGGTCCTTGAAGTAGTAACAGTCATTTGGGGAAAAAACTCTGCTCTGGAATCACCCTGTTTCTCCTGCTGTTTGAGAGGCATCTGTGTTTGTGATTTACCCCACGGGGTTCTGCTCCAGCACATGCTGCTGTCTGGAGCCACGGGGTGCTGATGGCTGCCTGCCTTCCTTCCAGGACCATGTGCCGAGGAGAAAACTCCATCCTGGGCCAGCTGAAGGCAGAGGGTAAGAACTTGATTCCTCTGCTCTCTGTTGTTTACTTTGGGTGCTGCTGTTTGATGGATGCATTTATAACACATAATGCAACACATGCTATGGGCTCGTGGGGCTGTGAGCAACCTCCTCCTTGCCCATCCTCCCATGGCGAGCTCTGTCAGGTCACACAAGCCATGGCCACTTGTCAGACTTCAGACCTGGCTGCAGCCCTGATCCAGAGGAGGGGAGCACCCCAGGGAGGAGCACGGCACAGTTGCAGCTGCTTAGGATTGTGTTATTTGGAAAATGTCCTGAGCGGGGTCACGCCTCTGGGAGCCATGAGCCCTCAGCCTTCCCCGTGGATCCCACACAGGGTTTGTTTCTGGCAGTTTTCAGACATGGAGAGGAAGAACCTGCCTAAGCAGGAGGCTGTTCTCTTGCCATGAGGAATCCTGCTGGAATTTGCTCTGCTGGGAATCAGAGCACTGTGAAAACCCACAAATCACAAGCACTAGGACCGTGCATAATGCCTCATTTGTTCTAGGTCCTGATGTAAATCTGAACTGCACACAAGTGCATTAAGACACATTTGCTATACTGACCATGGATAAAACACCTGCTTCCAGCCTCCTTTCTGCAGGATCTGCAGAAAAACAGTCTCATAGTCCACCTATTGTGCTGTGCCCAGGAGACTGGAGTAATTTCTCACTGAACCGGGAGCCTCTGAGCAGGCAGCAGATCAGAGCAGCACAGTGAGCTCACAAGCAAACTTTCAAGTCTATTTTTAAAAAAATATTTCTGCTATCTGTTAATTTATAATTTTTTAGAAGTGAAAAGTGAACTGTTATTCATAGGGGTCTTCATGTAAACAAGGTCTTTTTTTTTCTCTTCCACTTCCCTCATCCCATCAGTTTTCTTGTCTTTTAATTTTCAGTTGGAGATAAGTGGATAAACTACATATCATTCTGTGGCCTTCGAACATACGCAGAGCTGGAAGGAAAACTGGTCACAGAGCTCATCTATGTGCACAGCAAACTGCTCATTGCTGATGACAACACAGTTATAATTGGTGAGCAGGGGCTCTCAGGAGGGCTTTGGGGCACTGGGTTATACCTGGATCAATCCCTTCCCATTCCCATGCACAGTGCAGGCTGCAGAAAAGCATAGACTTATTCTATGTTGTCATTTCTTTCCTGAGAAATATTTTGCTGTTTAAAAAAAAAACCCCAAAAACCAAGCTCATAAATTCATCAAGAGAGAAGAAAGGATTCAGAGGGCTGTCGTTTGATTTGTTTTTCTAAAATCTTTTAAATCTGTGTGTAACCGTGAAGAGAATCCCAGTGCAGGGAATATTGTCCATCTGTCTTGTATCAAACTCTGCTCTAGCAGGAAGACTTGTGAGACTTGTCATCTGTTCCTGAAAGAACAGAATGTGCTGTAAAATTTGGAAGGTTTGGACAACATGTGTCATGTATCAGCTCCATTTCCTAAGAATGGGACAATATGCTATAGGGAGTAATAGATACCATTTCATCCTCTTCTCTTACCATATTTATTATGAGAACATGAAGCAAAGACAAGAAAGTTCAGGCTCAGAGCTCTACACTGCAGCAGAATTTCAGCCTGTTTCTTTAAAGAAGCCCTTTCTGAGCTGTTATATTAGCAATAAAAACTTTGCCAATGAGTACCTTAATACCAGATTTTACAAGACTCAAAATACTCCCTCCCTTCAAAACAGTGGTCTCAGGGGAGCTGTGGTGAGGTTTGCTCCTCTGTCACCTTTTCAGGGGCCAGATCCTGTCTCCAGTGCACAGAGTGGCTCTGAGGTGGTTGGATATCACAGCAGGAGCTGGGTTGTTCCAGCTGGGATGGTCTGGGGGCCTGAGGCAGCTCTTAGTTTTTATTTGCTGTACCTATAAGCTTGAGGGTAGATTTTTAGCCTGTGCCTCTCTGCTGCCTGGTGAGGGAATGGGAAGTCATCTCTTTTCCACATAAAAGAGGGTGTATGGAAATTAAGTGCTCATGGAGCTACTGGGCAGGAGGAGGGGGTGAAAGGATAGAGAGGCACTTAGCTGGTTTTTCCTCTGGAGCTGTTGGCTCCCCTGGACTTAATCCAGTTCCTGGGAAGGCTCAAGGGCTAACTGCAGCCTGGGGGTCTCTTGCAGCTGTGTCTGCAGATTTTTTTTATGGTTGTTTTGGTCATTTCTGCAGGTTCATGACCTCATTATGCCTGTCCTTCCCTGTATCTTGCTGTTCCCTTGGAGCCAACAGCTGCAAGCAGTGTTCCCCCATGCCCTGTTTTCTGATGTCTGTGTAGGACAGAGAAACCTGTTTGAGGGGACAAAGCCTCAGCCAGACCCCCCTGAATGGCACAGCAACCTGCTCTAGTGGAAGGTTTCCCTGACCATGGCAGAGAGGTTAAAAGGAGAGGAGCTTGAAAGTCTTTTCCAAGCCAAACCATTCTGTGATTTACCCAGAGAGGCCACCCTGCCTCAGGTAACTGGGTATCCAAACCAAATACAGTTCAGACCTTTGAAAGCTGTGGCTCCTTCTGCAGAAGCATCTGGGAAGTTGAAGAAAGAACAAATTTTGAAAATGTTGGCCTGGGCTTGGCTGTGATCCAATCTTCTTCCAAACTGTTGAAGCCTGCAAAAATTAGTTGGAGTTTTTTTTCCTCTCCCCCAACTCCTCTCAGGGTCTGTGTTTCCATAAGGAAGACCCTTGGTTGATGCCTGGAACAGGCTTACCTAGAAACAGAGGCCAAAGTTAAAAGATAAAAGTGGATATATTTATCGGAGGGCCTTCAGGTACATTAAGGGCAGACAAGGCCTCCCCAAGGGGCCACATCCAAAATGGACAAGAGTCATGAGTTTCTCAGACAGATATAAGTTTGGTCTATTTGCATATCAGGCTAATTCTCCAGTTACAGTTTCAGGTAATGAAGTCATATACTCCCAATTTGCTTCCCACCCCAATTCACTTTTGTTTGTGCTTTTTGGGGCCTGAGGCAGAGGCTGTCCTTGGTTCTCAGGCTTAGAATGATCTGACCAAAATGTGGAGAGAGCTTACTAACACTCTGTATGGAGTTCAGAGTTATACACTAGTGCAGTACAGGATCTGAAAAATATCAAAGCTCACATCTTAAGGCACCAGGTTGGGGTTTTATCTGCTGAAGCCGTGGCTGGTTGCCCGAGGGGCGTGAGGGCCCGGGGGCGGCGGGCGGTGAGGAGGGAGCGCAGAGCAGCTGTCAGACATTGCTGTGCCTCATCCTGCCCTGCCCAGGCTCTGCCAACATCAACGACCGCAGCATGCTGGGCAAGAGGGACAGCGAGATGGCCGTCATCGTGCAGGACAGCGACACCGTCCCCTCGGTCATGGACGGCCAGCAGTACCGCGCCGGCCGCTTCGCCCAGTCCCTGCGCCTGCGCTGCTTCAGGTGCGTGTGGGGCTGGCCCGGCGGGCAGGGGGGACATGTGGCCCTGAGCAGGGACAGGGCAGGGAGGGCATGTGGCCCTGAGCAGGGACAGGGCAGGGGGGACATGTGGCCCTGCCCTGCGCCTGCGCTGCTTCAGGTGCGTGTGGGGCTGGCCCGGCGGGCAGGGGGGACATGTGGCCCTGAGCAGGGACAGGGCAGGGAGGGCATGTGGCCCTGAGCAGGGACAGGGCAGGGAGGGCATGTGGCCCTGAGCAGGGACAGGGCAGGGCTTGCTCAGGCTTCACCTGCCCCACAGCCCTTCACACCAATGGGCTGGCACTGCCTGACCAGGTTTCGCTCTGCTTGGCCTGGACTTAGCCCAGGTTTTGCTGCTGTTTCCTCACACTGCTCCTGTCCACAGCTTGGTAGTTTGATTTTACAGATTATTTTTGTTCCAGGATTTCACTAGCAGAGCTCATAAACGTTTCCCCTCTAGATCCTGTTTGCACACTCTCGCCATCTTGGGTGGCAGTGTCACTTTTTAAAGGAAGCTTCTTTGCTGGGAGCAGCCATCTGGCCCACAACACGGCCAATTTTAGTTTAAGACCTTTATCTCCCCCCCAGTATTTCCCATCTGGACAGTTACTGCACAGAAGAAAAGGAGAAAATCAAGCAGCTTTAGAGTTGACAGATTATCATGGGAATGGGAGTGGGAGGGTGCTGGGAGCACACAGGGTTTGGCAAGTCCCAAGGAAACTTCTTGTCTCCTGGCATCAAGAGGGGAGTGCCCAGTGCTTCAGCCTCTGTGAGCATCCATCCCTGTCTTCCCAGGGTTGTCCTTGGCGGCTCCGATCTCAATCCGGAACACCAGGATCCCGTCTGTGACAAATTCTTCAAGGAGGTGTGGATTGCCACAGCAGCTCGGAATGCCACCATCTTCGATAAAGTGAGGAGCACAGCAACTTCCCCCTCCCTCCATCCCACACAGGAGGGCAAAGAGAGCAGCTCCAGTTCCTGGGGTTGGACCTTCAGAGCTGTTTTGAAGGAATGAGTAGTGTCAGATGCAAGAGCTGTGAACAAGGACCTGGAGCTGGTGTGTTCTCAGTGTGACAGCATCCATGAAGGCAGCAGATCAGATTTCTCCTTGTGTTTGCATCAGCTGTAGCTCCAGTGAATGGCTGTGGTGTAGTTCCTGCTTGTAATTAGCCACAGTGTAACTGGAGTAGAAGCAAATTTTACTTCTGTCTTTTAATGAGCTTTTGCAGTGATCAGAAAAGGCCCTGGAGTTTCCCCTCTGCCTGCTCCAGCCTCATCAGGCACGAGCAGGCACATCCCTCTTCCCTCCCTGTTCTCTGGGCTGTTAATTCAGTCACTCCCATCCTGGGGAATTTGCACTGGATGTTTTGGTCTTTCTCAGGAACTCTACATTACTGCATTTCCCCCACTCTGACAGGTGACTTCTTCTTTCTGTTTTGATCAGGTGTTTCGATGCCTTCCCAGTGACCAGGTGAATAATTTAACCCAACTGCGTGATTTCATCAACAAGCCCAAATTGGCAAACGATGATCCTGCGAAAGCAGCAGAAGAATTAAAAAAGATTCGTGGGTTTTTAGTACAATTCCCCTTTCGTTTTCTGGAGGCAGAGTACTTGCTTCCCTCTGTTGGAACAAAGGAGTCCATGGTACCCATGGAGGTTTGGACTTAAGAAGATGCAGATTGCTTTACCTTTCAAAGTCTTGTTCTCAGGAGAGAAGTTAATGAAAAATATGGGATTTAGGAAGGTAAAAGGAGACGAAAAGCTTCTCCACCAAGCTAAGATGCCCTAAAGAAGGATTTTGGTGGAGCAACTTGAAGCAAATCAACACTAGCAGACAAGAGGAGCAGAAAAACTTGGAAATTGCAGCAGATGAGAAGTTTAACCTCTGGAGGAGTTACTTCTTCAGGCATGTTCTGAGCATCTAAAGGATGCAGGCTGCTTCCTAGGACAGGAACTGACTCCCAGTCGATGTTGTCACCACTGCCAGCTGTATCCTGTGGTTGTGATTGTGCTGTGGCTGCACAGGAGTCGTGGGCTGCGTGTGCTGCTTCTCAGGCTTTGGGTCTCTGCACCTTGGCTTGCTGGAGTTCCCCATCTCACCCCTTCCCCACGCCCTCAGGGCACGTTGTGCAGCCCTGCCACTGTTGGGAAGTGCCGTTTGCTGCTGCCTTGGGCTGTCCTGCAGCTTTCCAAGTGTAGGTGTTTCACTTCTTAAAGGGAAACAGACTAACAATCCTGTATTGGAATCAGCATTTTGGTCTCTTCATCCCTTTGGGGGAAAAAAATCCTCTTCCTACTGCAGCTGGAGCAATCAGCAGCCCTCAGGCTTGGCAGAGGGCAGTCTCAGCCGTGCTGGAGATCACTGGAGTTTGCTGACCTTTGCAGACACAGCACTAAGTCAGCTTGGCACCACTGAGTGTGACTGTTTTCCTCAGGAGAGGATCAAGGTTCCAACTCAAGCCTGAGGTGTCCAGAGCCAGGGGAAACCAAGGCACTGCATGTAACAGGACTGAGACTCAAAATCCAGCATGGTCTGAACCAAACTCTGCACTCTGCTTGGGCCTTTATCTTGCAGCATGTGGGTAGATTTTCATTTCCATCCCTTTCCCCCTATTTAAAAGGGAAAGGCCATTAAGCTGACACCATCATCAGACTGAGCTGACATGTGGATTTGTAGATGGGGTGAATGCAAGGAGGAAGGGGAGCAGGTGACAAAGCCTTGTCTCTGCTCTGCTTTGTTACTGAACCAGCCACAACCTTGAGTTCAGTTATGCAGGACATGTCTTCCCAAGCAGAGGTAAAACTCAGCATGCACATTCCTCTTTTCCATTGCTGTGAGAAGGTTTCCAAAGCTCTTTTGCACCTCCCTGTACAGAGCAGCAGCAGTTCAATCCAGCTTCCTGGGAAAAACACTACAGTTCCTGGGTTAGGCCCTCATGTGTTGGGCTCCAGCCTGGGTCTGACCCCATGCTCCATCCTGCAGTGGGGCCATGTCTCCCAGTTTCATGTCCAGCTCCAACCTGAGATGGTCCTGGCAGTCTGCAGTGCTGTGTCAGCCACTGGGAAAATGGAGCATTAGAAAACACTTAAGGAGAGCTGGGTCTGGATGAGTGAGAGGCTGAGCTCTTCTGCTGCCCCTGCATCTGGGCATCCCTTCCCTTCCCAGGGTTATATCTGTGCCCAACACTCCCTGGTCAAAAGGCCCAGTGAACTTGTATTTATTTTAGTTCACAGAGTGTGTGGGTTTTTTTTCCCCTGGCTCTTCCAACAGTTTTTTAACTGGAAAAGAATCCCACTGGTCACCTAGCTATCCCCAAAATGTAGCTGGCATGACATTTTAGCCAATTGCCTTCTGTGTTCAGACCTGTAAATAGGCACCAGCTTATTCTGTCCCTGCTGCATCACCCAAATAGGGAACAAAGCCCAGGTGTTCTTCCAAATCTCAGCCCATTCCAGCTTCCACTGTTTTACACTTGTGTTTTGTAGATGCAGTCGCATTTTGCTCCTTTCTGGCATCTGTGGTCTGGTTCACCTTTGGGAGGTGCATGTGCAGCATTTTACGTGATTGAGTCTGGAGGATTGATGGTTTTACCTGGCATGCTGTAAGCACAGAAATATGTTCCATTGATTTTTTTTCCCTTAAAAAAACTGACCCGGGGTCACCCCCTGCAGAGCCAAAGCAATGTGTGCCCTGGCCATTCACAATGGAGGCAGATCAAAGGTGTCCTGTGAATTCACATCAGTGCAGGCTCAGAGCTTTTCTCTCCTGATGTTTTTAGCTGTTTTAGTTTGACTGAAGCTGCTGACCTTAAACAATTACAGCCTGCCAGGGAATCCTTGTCAGTCCCACAGATCCATGTTCAGAGTCAGAAAGTGTTCAACCCCACCACCCATACACTGAACCTTGAAGTGCAACACTCCTGTCACCTTCTAAGTGCTCTTATTCTCCTCATCCTCATATTAGCAAAGGTTTTTATAATTGTTAAATTATCCTTACATTGTCTCTTAAAATGGTAGGTAGCTAATTGTTGGGGCTTCCTGACTCCAGGAGTGTTAACTCCCCCTCTGCCAGGCTGCTTTGGGGAAAAGCCACTCAGGTTCTGCAATGCTCAGCCTGCAGAATTATTCTCTGTGTGTGATATGCCTATTGTGTGATAGCTGCTGGTCCCCAGTGACACAGCAGAGCCATGGAGGGAGATGTAAGTGACTGATTTGGTATAAAAAGGTGCTATTAAGAAGGTCTTTGATTACTGAGGTAGCAGACAGGCCTGATGTTGGCTCTGTGGGAGCAGAGGCACTGCGCTGACCATCCCTTCCCTGTGCTGGTGCTAAATTCCCGATACCAGGAATTTAGAAACATTGCAGTGCAAGCAGGGTGTGCACGGCAGCCTGGGCACAGTGGGGAGATCCCAGCATCCCCAAGGGCTTGTGGGGCCACCAAGGTCCCTGTGGAAGCAGCCCAGCTCACCCCAGGCAGGGAGCAGGGCTGGAGCCACTCCCAGGGAAGGCCTTGCTCATTCACACCCCAGGCTGTGCTGGCTGGAGCTGGCTCCTTGGGCCTGTCAGCCACAGGTTTGTTTCTTATATTAAGAAGCCTGTGAAGTTGAACACCTTGAGAGAGTTGATTTGTGCACCTGAACAATCACTACTTCTTAGTCTGTCATACCAGCATGGGCTTCAAACTGGGGAGGGTCACCCACGATACCCAGAGCTGGAACAGCTGATGTGGGTTCAAGCACTAGCAACCCCAGAAACATCAACTGTTTCTTGTGGCATTTATTTGTTGGAACTCTAGGAAATGAGAACTTCTCCCAGGCTCAGACTTTATTTTGTAATTCAACCTGAGCAGAACACTGCTTTTCCCTTTAATTTATTCCTTAACATGTTTCACTTCGAGAACTCACACTCCTTTCCTTAAATTTTAATAGTCTGATAGTTTAAAATACGTTTTGTTGTACAGATATTGGACTGGATAAATGTTTCACTGTAAAGTTAATGCATGATTTAAAAAATGAGGGATAAAATGTCATAATCTGCAAGAACTGTACTAAAAAGAATTTATAGGACAACCACTCCAGTGCTCCATGGAAGAGGTGAAGTGCTCAGCTCAGTTTCTGGTCTCTTGGTCTCAGTCTGTCCCCTGACTTGCTGAGCTGTGCTGCACTAAACCCCAAACACTCCATTTTCCTTTCTTTTGATTAAGCTTCCCAACATGATTTTGCAATCCTGGTGCTGTCCATGGGAGAACTTCAGTGCAGGTGTTGCATAGCTGGGACTCTTCCATGAATAATTTACAGTATCTTTTTTCCTTCCAAAGGAGCATCCCTGTACAATCAAGTGCAGATGTGGTTTGCTGCATTTTCAGTGTTATGAGCCTTGTAGCAAGGACAGCCAGGGGGTTGTATCTGGGCACAGAGCTGCCTTTGTGGGGACACTCCCATACAGCGATGAGAGTACTGCAGGATGATGCCATTTCCATCTCCTGCTGCATGTGGAGCCCCAAATCCACGCTGGGCTAAGTTGACCCCTCTCACCAGCAGCAGAGCAGGGCTGTGGTGGCCCAGGGGAAGGAAACCAGCGGCCTCCAGCCCAGGGTGAGCTGAGGCTGGCACTCCTGGGTGCCCCATGGGGTGACCCATGTCATGGGTGACATGAACACACTGTCACAGCTCCTGGCACTCATTCTGCAAATGCTTTCAAACAAGCAATCGCTGCTGCACTGCTGAGATCCTGCTGGAAGCAGGAGCTCTGCAGAATCCTGCTTTAATCCCAGAGTAACTCCATGGCAGTGAATCAAGGCCAGCATGTGAATCTCTGTATCCAAGTGGAGCTGTCCCACGAACCACACATCGACCACTGAATGCAGTGATCCTCTTGGGGTGTCACTTTCTCTTTTTCCTGTTTTCCTTTCCCTGCCTGCTTTCTTCTTGTATTTTCCTGTATTTGTGATTTATCTATTTTTAACCTTCCAGTGTCT
Source organism: Dicaeum eximium (assembly GCA_013396995.1). NCBI lineage: Eukaryota > Metazoa > Chordata > Aves > Passeriformes > Dicaeidae > Dicaeum > Dicaeum eximium. Next base: position 761,311 of record VWZP01002299.1, on the reverse strand, counting down.
TTTAATAAAATCTCCTCTATGTAAATAATTCCAACTTTCCTTAGTCCTGACGCTAGGGAAATGAGAAAAAGTGTCAAGAAGTCACAGTTTGGGAATGGTTTTTTTTTTTTAAATTGTCTCTAGCTAAACTAATCCACAAAAGGAGAGCTTCCACTTGGGGTGTGAGTGCAGGTCTCTGTGTGTCCCTCCCTTCCAACAGTGCTGCTGTGACACTGAATATCCCTTCTGTGAAGGCTGCTGGAATTGAGTTTTGTATCCTTGTTCCTGCTAACGATGGCTTTCCCTTCAACTCTGTTTGTATCTGGTAAATGAATGTGTATTAATGGACTGAAAATACAACCAATCATCATGGCAGAACGTTTGGCTTTGTCATTTCTCCTTTTTTTGGGGCCTCGTCCTGCCTTGGGATGAGTTCTGTCCTTGCTCTGTATCAGCAGCCAAGATGTGATGGGGAAAGGCCCAGAATAGCAATAAAAATGGCTAGACTTGAGTCATTTGGGTTTTCCTGGGAGATGGAAATTGCTGGGGTGAAACAGCATAGAAAGAAAATTGAACTTCTTAAATAGATTAAAAAGTCGTGTTTTCAAGGAGTTTTAATAATCCAAAAGCATTATGAAAGGCATAGACAAAAATGCTGTCTCCAAAACAGAATTAACTTGCCCCTGTCTCTTTTAACTTCCAGTAAAGGAAATTCAGCAGAGAGAGGAAGATGCAGCTGCCTGTTGTCCTTCAGGGGCAGAAGAGATTAATAAAGCATCAGTGGCATTTCCAAGCTCTCTTGCAAACTGAAAACATATTAACTTCTCCATTTCTCAGGTTTCATCTCCTTCCCCAGATGCCAGAGGGCTCTCTGCATCTTCAGAACTTCCAAACCCAATCTGTGTCCTCGACAGACACAATAAACCAAGACAGCAGAGCCGGAGGGTGAGGCAGGGGGTTGGTAAGGAGACATCAGGCACTGAGTGCCACTCAGGAGTGACACTGTCAGCTTCTGCTGCCACTCCAGCCTCCCCCTGCTGATTTTGTGCCTCCTGAATCCCAGCTGTGGGCTCCTGAAGAGGAGACAGCGGCAAGCAGGAGGATGTGGGACCTGGCAGTCACTGCTGGGTGCTTGGTGCTGAGCCCAGGGGTGCCGGGTGGCAGCAGGGTGGCTGTGGGGACACACAGGGCAGCCACAGCCGAGGCTGGCAGTGTCCTGCTGGCATTGATTGGTTTCCCTGCAAGCAGCAGGAGAGCTGTGGGATCACAGCTGAGACTGTCTTGGTGTGAAATTAATGTGAAACTGGAAGTGCTCCTGAACCTAAGGAGTTCAGGTGTGGATTTGTAGGAAGGATCCTTTCCCTCTTCCACATGGTTGTCCTGGTTTTGGGGGAGATAAGAGTTCATTTTTCCTTAGTAGCTGGCAGGTTCTGTTTTGGATTCAAGTAGGGGCCCAACTCGAGGGCATTGTTGTTGCTTTTGCTGTTTTCCCTCTCCTGCAGTGATCCTGCAGGGCCTTCATTCACATCCACCCCTAAAAGCAGAAGTGAATTCCAGCTTGTGGCTGTGGCTGGCACTGGCTGTGCAGGGAGGCAGGGACACGATGGCACAACTCCCCCTGACATTCCCCACCAGAATGTTCTGTTTGCTCACTGGAGGACGTGCAAAGCCTCCATTTGATGGCTCCTGGCTGAGCAGGAGCGCAGCCCACGCCTGCCCTGAACACAAAGTGCCCTTGCCACGGTGTGTAACAGCCTGTTCTTTCCAGGAGGGATTTCTCCAGCCATGTTTTGTGCCGAGGCTGTTCCTGCCTCCTCCCACAGGTCAGCTCCTCCATCATGGATGTGTCCACAGGAATCCCGTGCCAGGGGCAGGAGGAATCCTCTCATCCACCCCAGCACCCGGCACATTTGCTCTCTGGCCCTCTGTTGGCGTTTATGCACCGAGCTCTCAATAACACATCAACTTTAATGAGCACCAGCCCTTTGCATGCCTGAAATCACTAATATGCTGTAGTTATTTTTGTTCTGAGGAGGAAAACTGGGAAGAAAGGAAAAAAGGAAAGATTTGTGAGCCAGGTCTAAGAGTACATGAAGAAACAGGTTTCTTCTCACTGTTAAAAATCAATTTATTTTAGTTTCTCTGCAATTGTGCCGGCTCTTCACATTTTCAAGAACAGCTCTGAAGCGCTGATGCAGTAGAGCAAAGGTTTGAAGAGCTTGAATCACAACAGCACTGTGAGTGAAATGCTCGATTTTTTTCTTATTGGAAAAATTAAAAGTGACAGCTTCAAAATTGGTTCCACTGCTTTGATTGATTAGACAGAATATTTAGCTCAAAATGATTATGGCAGGATTTTCTACAGAGGCTCATGGCTGGGATGGAAATTAATTTGGAGAACAGGGGAGGGAGAGTTGTTAAAAAGAAATTATTCTGCAAAGGAAACTGTTTATCCCCAGAATCTGTGATGAGTAATCTCTCCATGTTCAGCCTGGATCTCAACAGTTAAATATTCTGTGAGTTCCCATTTGAGCACAAAGGAAAGGGGGACAGGGAGACAGTGTTAATGAGGCTTCACAGGTGTCTATCCCCTGGAGATTGGGATGCCCAGTGGCAGCAGGATGCTGCCAGTGTGCTGCTTGGTGCCCAGCAGGTGCCCTGTCCATAAGGAATATCCTGGCTGGAAACCTGCCCTGGGCCAAGGGTTGGTGCTCAGCTGGAGCTCTGCTGGGGCAGGTGAGCTGGAGGTCAGCCCTGGGATGCTGAGGGCCCCTGAAGGTGCTGTGGGGCACAAAGGAAGCTCAGGTGAGAGCCGGACCCACCTGTCCAGCTGGAGAATCCAGGGCCAAGCACAGCTTAAAGCAGACACACACCAGGATGCTGCAGCATGTCCAGAGGGACAGCCACTCTCTTGCTCTGGATCCTTCCTGGAATGGGAGAGCTGAGGGCACCTGGGAGAGAGGGGACAGGCAGGCTGGGCTGTCACCCAGGGAGAGACCAGCAGGAGAATCACAGAATGGTTCGGGTTGGAACAGACCTTAAAGCCCATCTTGTTCCACCCCCTACCCTGGCCTTGGGCACTCCCAGGGATGGGGCAGCCACAGCTCCTCTGGGCACCCTGTGCCAGGGCCCTATCCCCACACAGGGGAGAGTTTTTCCCTAATATCCAGTCTAAACCTACTCTCAATTAGAAGCAATTCCCCCTTGTCCTGTAACTCCAGGCCCTCTTAAAAAGTCTCTCTCCATTTTTCTTGCAGGCTCCCTTTTCAGGTACTGAAATGTCATAATTAGATGATCCCAAAGCCTTTTCCTTTCCAGGCTGCACAATCCCAATTCTCTCAGCCTTGTAGCCAAAGTGCTCCATACCACTGTCCCATCTCGTGGCACTATCCTGCTGCTGCTGTCCTGCCTTTGGCATTGATCTGATTCATCCTTGTTCCTGTCACTAAACAGGCAGAAAAGTGTTTCTGCTCTCTTCATTGGGTTATCTTCCTTATCCTGTTCTTTATCAGGCAGATGCACATTAAAGGGCCCAGCCAAGCCCAGCAGACTCATAGGCTGGGATCTGCACATTGTGCATCCAAGACAGAAGCAGAAAATGTGTCCTTCAGGAGAGGGCTCAGACTACTTGCCCAGCATTTTTTAATTTTAACTTGAAAAATAGGTTTGAGACTTTGGGTTGTGGGGGGGTTTTTTTACATTTTAGGTTTTCACATTTCAGACATGCCTCCTCTTGAAATTGGTACATGGTTTATGAAATAAAACATAAAAGGACAGTAACTGCAGAAATATGAAATAGGTACTGTATATGGAAGTAATTTAAAGTAGAGTTAATGTTTTTCTTTATACAGAAAAGCTCCATTTTCACCAGTATCAGATATGGAATGGGGAAACTCCAGAAAAAAAGACAGCTGTAGCCACAAGCCACAGCTGTAGCCACAGACCAGCACAGCACTTACAGGATGTTTTTCCATGGGTGTCTCCTGTCTCATGCACAGTGAATCCCAGATAATCCCCACATATATTTTAGGACTGTGTGCTGGCCAGCACATCCTGGCTAGAAAGAGTAATGCAGATGTAACCTGGGCATTTAATCCCATGCAGGAATTTAGGCTGTGTTGGGGCCATGTTACAGCGGCCCCAAGGTCACTTTTAGGTAACAATCCACCTAATCCACAATTTTCACAGATAAATCACTCTTAGGTAACAATGCACCTGACTCTTCTTGGCCTGACACAGCTGCTGTGTCCAGGTGTGTGTGGGGATGCAGAGCTCGTGGCTGTGCCTACAGCTCAGGGCTGAACTGAGCTGCATCTTACAGGGACCACATGTGAGTGACACCTTCATCTCCACACCTGCACGTCCACTTTGGGTTAAACCTGCCACCAAGGCAATGCCGACTGCAGCTGGGGACACACCTGGAGCCCTGCAAGGTAGGACCTTGGAGGGTTTCCCCAGGATGCTGCTCCCCAGGTTTCTGGGGAGCCTCTGGTCACCTCGCCCTCTCCTGCAGCGCTGCCCATCTCCATCCCCTCCAGCACCAGCAAGGACCACCTGGAATCCTGGTGCTGCTCGGGCTCAGCCGTGCTGGGCCCAGCGGTGGATTAAACCCACCTTAAGCCTTGCTGGAGAGACTGTTCCCAGCGATCAAACCCTCTCTGGAGCCGAGGGCTGGGTGTTCCTGCAGAGGGTGCTGCGGGCTTAGCCTGCGCCGCCCGGGGAGGGACGCGCTTCGCCGGGAGCTGCGAGCCCCCGCCCCGCTGTGCCGGGCCCTGCGGGTCCCTGCGGGTGCTAAAGCACAAAACCCCCCGGGCTCCCTCTTCCAGCCTGGTCCTGCCTCTCTCGAACGGTGTCCCCCACATCTGGCCTTGCTGCTGGGGACTCGCAGGTCAGCATCTCCCCCCTCCCTCTGAGCACGGTCATGCTGGGACATTTTTAAATGAAGTACTACGTGTACCGTGACTGCTGGGGCTTCAATACATTCCCTGCCTAACGTGTCCTTCCCAGAAGGCTGCGTTGGCTCTCCAGTAACTGGCTGCAATATGTATCTCCACTTTGTTTCCTTGCAGACCATATCTGTACGACATCGATTGTACCGGCTAAGAATGCTTACAAACCTATTTCCTGCTGCAGGATGATCACATTATACACAATTACACACTCTAGGAATTTCTCCTGAGATCCAGCTGGGTACAGGCTGGAGTGGCGGAGGAGCTGGAGCGTGTGTGGAATAATGAATCATTCATTCAAGCTGACTTCAAGCTCTTGGGTTGTGCGAGCATGTGGTGAGCTGCACTAGCTGCTTATTGCCCCCAAAAAAAGGCTGAATCACCTAAATCATTCCAAATTTGGTTTCCACTGTGAGTACACTTTCTGGGTCTTGCCACTTCATTATTTTTATTATTTTTAACAAACCGGAAAGGTTTGTGCAGAATTTATTCTAAATGTCTCAGCAGGAGAAGTCTCCATGAGCTGAGACATGCTGTTCCAAGCAGAGACTTTCTCAGCAGGAGCAAAATCCATGCCCACAAGGTTCCTACCCACAGAAGAGTCATAGAATTGCTTGTCCTGTGTTACTGGTGGTGATGGCAGCAGCAGCAGCACTGTGATGCATTTGCATTGCAGCACCACCAGTAACACAGGACAAGCAATACTGGGGCACCTTCCCAGGATCCTGGGATGCTGAGGGATCTAAAGCCTCAGCATTTCCCTGGCCTGGAAATCTCACAGCCTAAGACGGGACAGAGCTGCCTGGAAATCATGGAGATGCTGTTTGCCTTCGAGAAGGGCAGGGACGTCTCACGCAGAGTTTTTCTATAAACTGAAGGAAGCTGATGCTTCTCTTCAACCCACCGTTGGATCTGTCTAGCAAAGCCATGTGCTGTAGTGCCACAGGAGGGACATGGAGATGATGGATGGCCATGATGAAGCCCCTGAAGAGGAGCACAAAGCCCATCAAGCTGTGCTGGCTGCCCCTGAGAGCAGGGCACTGGCACAGCTGCAGTGCCAGGGCTGCAGTGTGGCACATTGCAGCACCCAAAACACTGACCCTCCACCTTCCTCTTCCTCTTCCTGGCCAAGCTGCTCCAGGAGCAGCTCTTCTGCCCCACACTGTTTCCTCTGGCCTGGTGAAACACCTCCCTGCACAGCACCACTTCCCTGGTATCCAGCTATGTTTTATCCACTGTTCCATCGTTATCTGCCAGCTCAAAAGGCTGGAGCATGTTTGTTAGCTAAAGATTTCCTTTTAGGGAGCTGGCAGCAGATTATCCTGGCTGTTTCTAACAATGTGTAATCTAAGCTGTCACCCACATTTCCAATATTTTACTTCTGGCAAGGCTGCAGCAAGGCTGGAGTGGAGCTGAGGGGCTGGAGAGCCCTCCTCATGCTGGATGGTCTCTTTGACCTGGGACCTCACCAGTCCCATCACCTCCACCCTCAGGTCACCTGAACTTACCTTCAGTTTCTTTACCCCACTCAGGGATCATACTCCATTGCTTTCCTAAGGCTACAACTTCCAGTTTGTTTATTTAAAATAAGAGCTAAAAGTCATATATGGACACATGGTTCCAAGACCTGCAAAAGTGCTGAATGTTGTGGGAGCTGGGAGAAAAATTAAGCAAAATGTCTCCCCAGAAACACTCCAGACAAGCCACTTGGAAGACCCACCCTTGCCAAGCAGGCTTGTGTACTCCCCTTTTGTTCATCATAACTTTTGTTTATATTAACCTCTGCAAAGAGAATTTAGCAGAGGATTTACTGGCACACAGAATTTTTTTATAGTTTTCCGATGTGGCACATCCACCCACCTGGGTGTGTTTTAGAAGGTGCCCAGCAGCTTGTGATAATCTGAAGGGACATTTCCCTTCAGTGCCACGTGAGATAATGTCATTTTGACCCCACATGTTTCTTTCTTTCTGACTAAACAGCTGCTGTGCTGGTGGTTTTGCTGTGCTGAATCTGAACTCAGTATAAGGGTGATGTGCTCGTTATGTTCTCACATTCCTTTATCTACAAAGCCAGGACCTGAAACAAAACACGGGCAATTCTGTAAGGGCAAACACAACTGTTTTGCATGCCTGGAAGAAATTGTTGTCCTACAGTTGTCTTACAGGTTTTTTCATTATCTTAATGGGTAATCCCAGGCCCGCTGCATCTCAGCTCTAACACTAGATCAAGTTAGAGACTGAAAAGTAATGAAAAACCAGGCTGAAAGAGGGCCTGTGTGTTTCAGGAGCTCCAGTCCTGTTTCTCACAAGAAACCTGGGCTTTTAGCAGCCTAATTGCCATTTGCTAGCAGCTGGACTAGCTCTTAATGCTCAGTTTTGCAGAGGAAAAGGCTAATTCTCTTTCAGTGAACAGCGTGTGTCAGTTACAGCAAATGCAAAACTCAGACTTTGCTGTGCTTGTCATCTGGTGCTTCTGAGAGCTCACAAAGGGCTAAACCCACCACCTGCCTGTGTGGAGGATGGTGGATGTTCTGTCAGGATATGGCTAACTTGCTTCTTAAGATGTTGTGTAAAGCACTGAAACCTTCTATAACAACTAAATAATTCAGAGAAATTTTGCAGAGAGGTCCCTTGTGGGGCTGTCAGCACCTCCCCTCTGTGCATTTTGGTGAGATGATGTGGTACAGAATGGCTTTATCCCCTCTGTCCAAGCATGTGGTGGAAGGGGACCAACAGGACATGGCTCACCACAATCAGCTTTGGTCAAGTAGGACCTGAAAGTGGGCTGGACCACTGGCTCAGTTTTACATCCCCCTTGGCAGGCACCAGGGAGGAGGATTCTTACTGTGAGGACAGGTTGGAGCTCTTTCAGTATCCAAGGGCGCAAAAACACCTCCTGCCTTTGCCACTGCCCCAAGCCTTCCAGCTGACTCCTCGGCAAAGGCTGGGTTAGAAAAGCACCAGTGACAGAGCAGTACAACCAATGTGCTTGGTATTTGTAGATGTCTCAGCTTTCAGAGCCCTGCACTGGCACCGCTGGAGCACCGCCCTGACTGCCTCGGACAGCAGCGATGGACAAAGATGTGTCTTCAATTGCTGTCATCTGCCGTGTGTCTCTTCCCAGTCATCTCCATGTGCTTTTGAGGGTCACTTGGGGGTGGCAAAGGTCTTGGCAGCCTCTGTGCAGGCTGCAGTACTGCATGTGCTGGGAGCCACAAACTGAGAAACACAAATTTCAGAGTTTATCAAATATATAATGGCACTTTTTAAGGTCTCTCTAATACTCTGGCTGCTTTGAGCCTGTAGGGGACAGAATTTCAAAGGAAATTTTCCAGCTTATCCCTCCCACTCAGAACTGGTGCACAGAGGAACTGGGTCTCAGTCATGTCGTTGTTGTTTGGGGTTGACATAATTTTCTTACCAAGGTTCTCCTGAGTGTCCTGTCTATTCCAAGCTGATGTTTCCCTTGTAGTAACCTCCTCATGAGAGCCCAGACTGCGGGCTCAGATGTGGGCAGGGCTTCCCCCTGCTCCGAGGATCAGCCCACTCTTTTCTGCTCTCTTAACTGAAGATGGAGTCACTCCACTGAACATGCAGAATGCCTTCAACAGATATTTTCAAAACCACACAGTTTCCTGCCTGGTGTTTTGGTAGTTATTCAGAAATCACATGTTAACACTAAAGTCATCAGCTTGTTTAAATGTACCCGTTTTATTTTGATCGACATAGCCTTGTGCTGAAACAAGCGTGACTGTGCTTTTCCCATCTTGGATGCTCCTTCATTCCCAGGTTTCTGCTGACCAGTGGGATGTTGCACAGCTAGAAGGACCCTCATCCCTTCCTCCTGGGTTTGCCTCCCATGGGTAAAGATGTGTCAATCAGTGTATATAAACTGTACAGGACCTCCTGGGCCCAAAGCCAGCCTCCATCCACATCCCTGTGGCAGAAGGCCTTCCATATATAAATCCAGACCCAAGTGCCTCTTCTCTGAGATGCTGAAGTGGTATTTTTGGGTTCTCTGGTAACGATTTTCTCTTTCAGCAAGTCACAAAGCCCATGCCTTGGTATTTTCCATCCATTTCCTAAGCGTACTGCATGTCTTACCTTTGCTGAATATTTGGGTGAGCTTTTTAAAGCTTTTCCTTGTTATGACAGGACCTAGAACATCCCCCTCCTCCTTCTTTTTTTTTTTTTAAACCATTTTCATCTAATTCCAGGAGGAGTGCTTTCATAGACTGCCACATCTCCATGAAGGCATGAGGAAGTAAACACCTCTGAGCAAAGCCTCCCCAGAAAGGCAACAGCAGTTGGCTCAAACCTCATCTTCCTACTCAAACCTCACACTTTAAGCACTACTCAGACGATTACTTTGAGTTGCTTTAAGTACCTCCAGTTGTTTTCTGACTTGCTTCTGCTTTGGGCATTGATGATGAGTGGGAAGCCTGAATAGACTTGCAAAGCTTAACCTTTCTTTTATTATTTTTTTTTTGTGTGTGTGTGTGTATGTGTATGTGTGAGTGTGTATGTGTGTATATAAAAGTCTTGTGCCCTTTGCAGGAGAAAATGGCAAGTGTTCAACATGCTCCCAACAAGGCAGAAGCATTATGGGTTTGTGGCTCTATCTTCTTTGCAGAACAACAACAATCTCACAAGCCATGGTGAAGACACCAATCATTAGATAAAAAAGGGAAATCTGTAAAAATATATATGCCCAGGAGGTTTTGGTCCTGTATTGCCTCCAGTGTCACAGGTCCTGGAGAGCCCTGTATGCCTGGCTGCCAATGAAGCCTTTGCTGTCAGCACCTTTGCCAACTGCAGTTCCAGTTTTGTAACCCCCTTCCCGAGGAGAGATGTTGAACCCTACCCACACCTCAGGATAGATTATAATTTAAAGGAAAAAACCAAACCTCACTGTTCCTGAAATGTGTCTTAATTAACTCTCAGCAATTTGCATTTGACAAAAGATAGAAGCCAGTTTCTCTTGTTCTACTGATCTGTGCTTCATGCCAGATGTGGGTGGCTTCGGGTCAGCCGTTTCCCAGACCTGGGGCTGTCTTTGGGATGCAAGGCAACCCAGGAGAGAAAAGGGAAAGAGAGAAAATAAATACTGTTTGGCTTAGGGTAGCTCAGCTCCAGACTGATCCGCATAAAAAACGTATTGGGATGATAAATAATTTTGATAAAAGGCACTTGACAAATGGAGCAGCTGTTCCACCCCGTGGATGGGGCTGTAAATCTGGTATTTATGGACAGGGGCTCCCAAAGGAGTTCCCTGCTGTGGCAGGTGGGTTCTGGGGAACATCCCTATTCTGGCAGCTCATGCATTCTGGATCTTACACATACTAATATCATCCCTGAGATGCAGGCAAAGAAAGGAGAGATTAGTATTCCTCAGCAGGGCTGTGGGGACATGGTTTGCTGGGGGCAAGGCCATGTTAGGTTTTCTGCAAGCAGTGCAAAAATGGGGTTTTGATTGGTTTCTAACCAGTCACAATTGGCACATTTTAAATGACTGTAAAAGACCTGACACCCTCCTGAAGAGTAGGGTCACCCTTTAATGTTTTTTTTTCCTTTGTAGAGGAGGCACAAAGGAAAGAGGTTAATTGACAAAACGAAGTCTTGCATCACTAGTGTGGCACATTCCCAAATAGCAACATAAAAACGTATTGCCAAAAGGACATGTTAAACCCCTGATGCTATAGCCAGGCTGAAGGGAGAGACATCAGCTCCTGCTGCATCTGCTGGGGAGGCACACACATTGTTACATACAGCTCTGCTTTAGCTAAAACCTGAAATTGTACATTTAAATTTTAGCTTTCTGGTAAATGATACAGAGGTGCCTAAAAGGATGTGGGTGCTTGCTACACTGAAGAAGCCTCCTTTAGCTCAGGGCAGGCACAGAGTGAGTCTGGGCTACATATACCACACAAGGACACAGCAAGCACTCCTGCTTCTTCTGGCACCATGCTGGGGGTGGCTTCTAGGCTGCTGTGTCCTTGGTGGCTTTGGCCCACAGTGGCAGCCTGCAAGAGAAAACAAATGCAGTGGCAACAGAAGGGGCACAAAGAAAACTCTCTGCTGGCCCTCAGTGTCAAGTATTTTGGGGAAGAACAGCAGCTTGGAGGGGTGCTGTGGGTGAGTTAACCTCCTGGAAGGGAACCATTCCCTGTCTCTTTCCCCGTGGTGCCCCAGGAATTTGCTGTTTGAGTGCACCCCTCTGTTCCCTGGTATGAATCTGTAGAGGAAGGGTTTTCCAAAGAGCCCTCCCTGATCCTCCATTTACTCCCCCATCGCAGTGATTACACGGCTTTGTACTTACACGATGCTTAAGTAAGGGAGTGATGAACAATTTACAGGGGATTTTTCTTTTGTATACAGCTATAGGAAAAATCCTGGCAGCAGGGTTCACTCACTAGTCCTGCTCTGCTCCAAGGATGCAATGGAAAAACACTTCTCTCCCTGGAGAGGAACCCACATCAGCTGGAGGATGAGCAATCAGTCAGTGATAATGAATCAGTTAAAGTGCATTTGAGATCAATAGATGCAGGTTAGGACACATGTAGCCAGTCATTTCTGAGTCTCTTTTAACACAGCTGCATGCTAGCCTAAACCCCAATTATGCATTTTATGGAGTATAAATTTTTCAGCATTCCCTGTTCAGTTTGGGCAGAATCCTTTAAGTACTGTCTTATATGGGCTAACAGTGGGGTAAACCAGCCTGGACTTAGGACACCAGAAAAACTGGGGCCACAGGGTCACAGAATTATTGTGGAATAAGTCATATGTTGGAGCCTAAACGTGCTTCCTTGTTTGCTTCATTCCTTGTTTGCTTCTTGATCATCTTTTGAAGAATGATCCAAAGCCCAAAGCACCTGAAGCTGTTGCTAATTGGGCAATGGCTTATGTGTCACTTAGATTTACTCCTTCTACATACACCCCCTCAGAATATAATTAACAGTGATGGCACGGTTAGATAATTAAATTCAATTTTAGGCAGAGGTCAAATGACCTGGATAGTTTATATGGAGCTGATGGCCTTCAATGAATAAATCAAAAATAATGATCTCAGGGTCCCCCACTGCTGAGAGCAGAGCTTTGGGTCATTAAGGTGCTCATTGCTCACCAAGGCATTGGTGAGCAGGAAGTATGGCATTTTCACATTTCCCCACTTTCCAAATGGAAATGAAACAGGAAAAACAATGACCTGTCACAGAGTTATCCCAGTGTCTGTGGCAGTGGAAATGGAGCTGATGAGGGATGTGGGCACTGAGCTGGGAGGGCTGTGCACCTCTCCCATGGTTATTGCTTAATGAAAGATGGGATGTGGTAACTCAGTTTCTTTATTTGGCTCGGTGGTGCCCTGCCCATGCTGCATCTCAGCCATAGTGTGCCAGTGCTGGCTGGAGCTGGTGTGACACAGCAGGGTCCAGCTGCCATGCCCAGCAGGGACCTGCCAGGTGGAAAGTCAATTTTGTGCTGAAATGACTCACAGCAAAATATTTTGAGCCAGTTTGACTGAGTACTTTGTTTTGAGTCATGGTGACTATAACTGCAGTGTTTGATTAGATGCTCCTGGCAGAAAAAAACAGTGTACAGAGAGACACAGATAAAATAAATACATAACTAAAAGAGTAACATGTTGGAACCTTAATTTTTTTAATGGAAAAAGCTTCCTACAAGAAATGACTGCTCAGTTTAAGCTTTTCCTGCAGCCTGGCTAGGCACCAGTACAGCCCACATAGCAGCCATGGGAGGTCACTGGGTGCACATCTCCCCTCCGAGGCTCTGATTTTGCTCCAAGCAGTCTGGAAACAGCAGCCCTCTCTGGGATTTTCCTGTCACTTCCCTCTATCACTTTATGCATTTCTTATTTCAGTGATAACAGGAGGATCCTCTACATTTTCCCCCATCTCTATAGGCAGTGGACAGATCATAATTAAACCACAGCTTAGCTTGGGACTTGGCACTCGTGCTGAGGATCAGGGCAATCTGTCTATTTGCAGGATTAGACATATATATATATATCTGCATATATTAATCCTTATGTTTTTCACAAATAATTCTGTGTGTTCTTGGATGGAAAGCACATTAGAGCAAGCCAGCATCCTCTCTCATCCTGTTTGTTCCTCCCTTCTCTGCCTGAGAACAATGACAGCAGGAGGAAGTCTCGCATTGGTTTGTTACCAGTTTCCAGGCAGTTTTGCTTCCAGCTCCCCAACTACAGGCGCAACATTGCAATCCCTGGGCTGGAACAGACACAGGCAACATCTGGTCTAGAAAAACACCACAAAAGATGAGGGAGTTTGTTGAGTTTAGCATTTTGATCAAATTTACCTCTTAATATGTGAATGAGGGCGATTCACTGTGCAATTGATGACATTAAGGAGTGATGATCTGTAGCTCGGGAAAAGGGGTTAAACCCAGGCAGGCTGCCGTCACTGCGGGTGATGTGCAGCCCCGCGCGACCTCCGCTACCTGCCTCTTGGGCAGTTCATTACCAAAAAAATCACATTCTGCTGCGCCCTCGCAGCCCTGCGAGCTGAAACGCTGCAATCGGGATCAGTAAGTGATAAGGCAGGGATGCAGTCCCCCAGTGCGAGCCGAGGGCAGAGGCAGCGGCAGCACCAACCCTGCTGTTCCTGGGCAGGTTTCAGCCGCTCCTTCTGGCCTTTGCTCCGTCCATGTCCCGCAGTCCCGCCTGCTGAGGCTGCACCTCCCCACAACTGCCCGACTGTTTGTAATACCATTTATTATTACTTTTTGGAGCGCATCTCCAATCAGAAAGTGTAAGAAAATCCCATCCGCCTGCCAGTTGACTCATGTGTAGGGTTTCCGCTTCCCAGATCTGCATATTGTAAGCTCCTGACACGAGTTGATGTTGTAAGTACAGCTTCCATACGGTTCTCTCAAAGGCAACAGATTTTTTATACATATATATTTATATACGGCACCTGGTTTGGCAGGAACCACATCCGAAAAGGGGAAATAAGGAAAACTAAAAGCTGACTCTACCTAGCTATTGCTGGCTTGGGAGGCGGTTTGGCCAATTCCAAACACAGCATCAATCTCTTATTCCTACTTAGGATCAGCACGGGAGTCGCTAGGGCTGGGATGGCTCCCGAGTGCCGAGCGAAATGTCGACAACAGGTCAGCAAACCCAGGTGCGACATCTGGATCCAGCTGCAGAAGGGCCAAACCTCACTGGGCATCCCGAGGAACACAAACCAGGCGGACGGCTGCTCCTCTGGCCTTGGCGCTTCCCACCCTCCTGCCCGGCAGAATTTGGGTTCAGCACCTGAAGCTGAGCAGCTTTTCCCTCCGGAGCCGACAGGCACCACTGCCGGGTTCCTGGGCTGGGGGAACCAAAGCGGCCTGGCCCCCTGTGCCTTTCCGCCCAGCTCCAGCCTGGATGCCCGCACCTTTCCGCCCGCTCTGTGTGGGGGGATCTGCGTGCTGAACGAGCCCGTTTGTGCGCCACCGGGCGTGCACCCCCGAGGGTCCCGACGCCGGTCCCTCCGCGGGTGCCGCTGCCAGCAGAGGCCGTGTCGCCGTGCCCTCCCCGGCCACCGCGGCGGGTCCCGACTCCGGTCCCTCCGCGGGTGCCGCTGCCAGCAGAGGCCGTGTCGCCGTGCCCTCCCCGGCCACCGCGGCGGGTCCCGGCGCGGCCCCCGCCCGCCCCTGAGGGGGCT